>CM076571.1:403402234-403993267 GCA_034641835.2 Pinus albicaulis | reverse complement strand
ACCAGTTTTGCTTATGGATAGAATTTTTGGGTTTTTATGATGTAAATTCATCTTTGATATGTAACTTTGGCTTGTTTTTATCTCTTCTAGAAGATTCACTCTCAAATGAGTAAAAAATCATGTAATGGATCAGTTTCCACTCTTTTAGAGGCAAGTGGTTAATTGCCTAGATTGTAGTTCCATGATTAGAATTGGTTGAAACTGATCCCTGAAGAGGGAATTCGACCCCCTAGAGGTGGAAAGGGGTTAGAGTGATCTATATATTGCTCATTCTGAGGCATTCTACGGGTTGGACTCTTGGGATACTTTTGATATCATTGTACATACTTTTCATATTTTGGCTAAGGAAAGATCGAGGGTTTTGCGGCACTTGTTGGGATCCTTGTGGTGTTCTGTTCTTGATGATGTTTCTCCTTTGTTTACTGTAAGTTTCTTCATGTTTAATGTTGCCATCCTTTCATTATGCTTCTGAACTCAATTGAATGAGTGAAATAAGGTTGAATCCATTGCTTACAGTGCTTAGCCTTTGAATTCGGTTAGTTCTATATGTTTTTCGACTGTTTGGAGAGGATCCAAGTTCTTCTTTGCCCTCTTCAACTCCTCGTCGGTCTGATCTGTCCATATATTCAATCAAAAGCATCAAGACATTCACCTACCTCGCCCCAACTCGAAATCTGCAAAGGTCTGACCTTATCCCCGGACCCAAAAATCTATTTTCCCATTTCTCCAGCGAAAACCCAAAAACCAAAAAATCAAACATACCTATCTCTTTACTAGCCTAAAATCAGTTCTTATTATAAGTCATCTCACATCCTATTGCTTATTTTCTCGAGATTGACGGAGGGGCTTCCTCTCTTTTTGTCCTCGTAAGACTAGCTACGAGGTTGAGCATGGTTTGATGTAGCCTTGAGTTTACACTTCATTTATTTTGAGGTAGATTTGCAGGCCGCCGTGATGGCGACCATGCGGGAACTCATCCAATGGTTTTCTTGTTGATGTGTTTGTTTCATGAGTCTTAGACGGAGTCTGAAGTCACGCCAGGTAGCTTTCGAAACGCTTTTTCCATGCATAAGCGGAAGTAGATAAACACTGCTTCAATCGATCTCCGGTAAGCTTGTGAATGCAGAACTTGATTTGTAAATCACCCCAGTATACTTGTTCGTTCTAGAATTTTGGATGATTGAGTCTAGAAGTCGAAAGGATGAAAATAATTGATTGTGTTCCTTGAAATTTTCCCGAGAAGATCAATACACTGGCTTCAACAAGGAATACTAGGGCGAATCCGATACGATCCACCAATAATCTCCAGCGAAAACCCAAAAAACCAAAAATCAAACATACCTATCTCTTTACTAGCCTAAAATCAGTTCTTATTATAAGTCATCTCACATCCTATTGCTTATTTTCTCGAGATTGATGGAGAGAGCCCTCTCCTGTCCTCGTAGGGCTAGCTACGAGGCTGAGCGTGGTTTGATGTAGCCTTGAGTTTTACTTCATTTCAGCCTGAGGTAGATTTGAGTGCTAACATAGTGGCGACTCCACTGGGGAGAAACTCAAAACGTTTGCTTGTTATAGACGGAGTCTGAAGTCACGCCAGGTAGCCTTCGAAACGTTGTTGCTATGCATCAGCGAAGTAGATAAACGCTGCTTCAGTCGATCTCCGGTATAACTTGTAATCGTAGTATTTAACTTGTAAATTGCCCAGTACATGTATCAAGTTCAGATCTGATCATTGATGGTGAACAACGGTCAGACATCACAAGGCTGAAATCATTCACCTGGTGACTTCATTCACTGAAAAAATCCAGAAATCGATGCTTCATGGTGACTTCACTGCAGGGAGATCAGTAGCTGTGAGATTTTCAAGATGGACCGAATCACGAGAAGATATGCTCCTATGAGCCGAGATCACATTCCAGGTTTTCCGAATAAGATGCCCAAGGTAGATTGGTCAAGGAATCTGCCTACGTTTAATGATGATGGTAAGAAAGATGTTGCTTTACATTTGGTTAGATTTCACATGCATATTCGCAAGTTGAAGGTTGAATTTCCTGAAGATTGCCTGATGAAGATATTCCTTGCCACTCTGGAAGGTGAAGCTCAGTCATGGTATGAAAATTTTCCGCTGGCCTATATTTATTGTTTAGAGGATTTTCATGCCCTGTTCATTGAAAGATATCAAGTATCTTATCCATCGTTAAATTTAGTTCATGACTGTTGCAAACATGCCTATTCTTTTATTGAAAGCCTGGAGAAATATTATGAAGATGATAATTTCATGAATGATGAAATCATGGAGGCTCTATATGAGAATCCATTTCAGCAACATGAAGAGAACCTAGAGGATACCCATCAAGATGCTCAGGAGACTTTGCAGCAGGTTGAAGATCATATGACAGAAAATGATGAAAGAGAAAGTGTAGTTTCAGATCTGCCCACGGAAGAAGACAGCATGCAAGTAAGTCCAGTTCCAATTGCAGATTGTGATAATGTTCAGAATGCTACTTCAGATTCAGATTCAGATCAGGATGACCAAGCATATCTTGTGCTAAAGCCCATCAAGGAGAACTCTGCTGTTGAAATCATCTGGGATGCAGAAGACACAGTAATGGATCCAAATGTTCTCAGTCATACTGTCAGCCCATCATTAGAACACAGCCTTCATGAAGAAGCAATTCAGTCAGTTCATGAAAATCAGAATGAGATCTTAGTGCAAGTAAGTGATAAATCTCCTTTCAATAACTCAGTTATGAATGATAGTTTGAATGCCTTGTCATATGAAGATAATCACTGTTTGAGCAAAAGAAAACAAAAATCATTGTCTCCTTTGTCTGAAGATGAGATAGATCAGCTTTTGAAAGGTCTTGTTACAGCCCAAGCTACAGCAGATTTGCAGTGCACACATAATCAGGAAAGTGTTGGTGAAACTTCTTCCTCTGTTGAAAAAGATGATTGTCTTATAATCAGTTGTGTAGATCAGCAAACAGATAATTTTTTCCTTCACAAAGATGATAAGGCTGTCATGTTTGATAACCTTGAAGATTGTTTTTTGTTTAAGAATGACCTAGATCATGAAATTGAAGAGTATATGCCAGAATTTCTCATGGTCAAGGAACCTACAGCTAACACTCAGATGGCAGATTTGTGCATCTCTATCCCTCAGAAATCAATTGTCCTTTCAGATCAGAGTGAGGTGAATACTAGTATTTTTGCAGCTGGATCTCTAGATAAGCCAGTGCTTCAGGATTTTCAAGATCCCTTCAGCATTCTTTTGCAAGCATTAGAAAGGATAAATGTTGCCTGGTTTATTTTCATGAGCTTTAGTTTCAGTGATTGTGTTGAGTTGCCTATAGGTTTAGCATTCTGCCTACTTGAAGAGAGTAAGAGCAGAAATTTGAGGTGTAGCCATTTGCTGGATTGGTTACATTGGAAAGCCAATTATACATGATTGTACATATTTCATTAGTATGCAGGTGGTTGTCATCATGATTCCAAATCTTGATGGATTGCTGCCTTTTTTCTAAAAGCTTGGTAAAGTTTTGTTTTAAGTCAGTCATGAGTCATTTGTGTTTGGTCTGTTGAGTCAGTTTTTTTCAAGTTATTTCAGTTTGCCATCGAGTCGGTTTGAGTCAAGTTTCAGTCAGTTTTCAGTCAAGTTTTCATTCAATAAATGTGTCAAAGGTTTTGGGTTATCCGTTCAAATAATGATTCCATCGCCCAATGGATGAAGGCACTGGTCTGCTCCCCCAGAGATCTGCCGTTCTTGGCATCTCCATGGAGCCACCATCCCCATTGGAGCCAATGTTAGAGTCAGCCCTAGCTGCCCTCCGTCGGTGATCATTTCGTCTTTTGCATTTTCATTATTAGGTGTCTCACTTGTTTCACTTCTTTGCATATCACTAGGATCATGCCATGAACTGACGAAGGGTTGTGTCATCTTCTGTTTCCTCATATTATACCTGCAGCGCTATTTTAAAAAATATTTTCTCAAAAAATTATTTATAGTCATTGTCATTATGTATGAGGTCATTAAATTGTCAATAAGTGTCCTAGGTCTTGGTGTCTAGGGTTTTCGAGTCATTTATACACTAGTCATAAAGCCTGCAAGGTGAGGAAGGTCCAGTACTTGAAATTCTATTTTTATTATCATCAGCATTTTTTTTAAAAAAATACATTTCTAGTCCAAAACTCTGTTTTGGAACTAGAAATTTGTCATTATCATTTTGTAATAAATTTGTAATTGTTCCGCCATGAAGACATTGTAAAAGCAGACCCCTGGTCTTTTCTCTAGCCAAGATAGCCATATCCCTGCAAGAAGACAGCAAAATCATTAGTATCGACCTCAAAGAAGCCAAAGCAAGTTTGTATTTGAAAAGCCAAAGTGAAAAATTACAAAAACATTTGTAATATGGGTTTTGAATTAGATTTGAAATAAAATATGATGGTGAAGATATTTGTGAAGTGTATAAAGGCCAAACAAGTTCACTTGAACCGATTTCATTGCTCCCAAATCGTATTTGCCAAGTTGAAGGCCGAGTGCAGACTTTTGAAGGGCGTAGACAGAGTTTTAGGGCTGCGCGACCCAACTTGAGGCAGAGCGACCCTCCTGGGCTGCGCGACCCACGCAGACTCAGTTTAGCACTGTGGGTTTGCAGGTGCGCGACCCACCTGGGCTGCGCGACCCAAACAGAGCCTGCGCGACCCAAACAGAGACAGAGTTTTGAAATTGATTTTGAGCGCCCAGATTGGCTCGGAATCGACTCCAGGTGCCATCAAAACAGGTTTTCATCACTCACTTGGGGTTTTCAAACATGTTTGTATCATCATGGTGGTTTCTAATATGCAAATGACGGATTTAAAACCCCACAGTTATAAATTATTGTTTTCAGGGTTTGAAATGAAAATCAATGGTGTAAAAAGTGTGTTTGCTATCCTAAACAGTGATATGGCCAGTCTTCTATATAACATCAAAACCAATTTGTTATCACACCCATAATACCACTGTCACCATTGTTATTGTTATCCCATGATTAAACCCTTTGAGTCACATTTCTCATGTTTGTAATGAGTCACATTGCCCAATGTTAGCATTTGCTCATGTCTTTGTTTGCCCAATGTTAGCATTGTTTCAAATGACCTATTGAAACCTTTATGGTCATAACTCGTAGACAAACATATCACTGTTAATACCATGCTCTCCTTTGACTAGATGTGTCCAAACTTTTGAAGGTTACCTACTCCTATTTTGTCAAAATTTCATTTGCATTCAAAACAGAGATGCTGCCTTTCAGCCCATTTGAAGCAGAGATTTTATCCATAATTTGATTCCTTGATGGTGTTTTGGCGGTGGGATATTGGTTGAGTGTTAAACATACATCCTAATTTTGCTTTCACTGCATTCATATCAGCATACACGTTGCCAAAAGTTTAATCAGAGATATGTCAGAGACAGAGTCAGAATATGAGCCAGGGTCAGGCAGTGATTCGGTGGCTGAAGGTAATGTGCCACGGAGTTCCCGCAGAGAAAAAAGAAGTGGTGATCATCGCAGAGAGGAGCCTACCTCTTTGGCTCGGTTGCAGGCATGTCCATTAGCTATGGATTGTTTTCGATTCTTGTCATGTTTCAGATTTTGTGAGATGGTTGTACAAACCCGACCTCATCGTGAATTAGCACGTTTGTTTGTTCTTCATTTGCGGGGTGATCGGGTGAACCTTGCTGGGGTTGATTTCATTGTATCGCCTTTGACTATTGCTCAAGCCACTGGCATACCTAACATAGGCGAGGAATGGAGCAAGGGTAAGCAGTTAGAGAAATTTCATTATGAGCCATACATTAAAACTGGATATGTGGCTTACTTGAGCAGAGTTTTTCCATTCAGATTCTTGAGAGATGAGTATGCACCACTCATGAGGCTCATTATTCAGTATTTCAGTTGTGAGGGCAGGTACGCTCGTCTTTTCTCATATCATGTTCGTTTGCTGATGCACTTCACAAGGGTGCGTATGATGAATATTCCTTATTTCATATACCGCAACATAGAGAAGATGGTTACATTTGTGCAGAAGAAGACGAGCCCAGTGCAGCAGTACAGGAGTATATATCATTTCGCTTTGATCAAAATCTTGGTGTCACACCAGTTGGCAGAGCAGGGCATCACTTGGGAGGATTTCATTTCTAGAGACTTTTTCAGAGTGCCACAGCAGCCTCCTGAGGCAGTTTATGATGCAGGAGAGCCCTCACACCAGCCGGACATGTTTGAGGTTGGGCATATCATTACTCCTTTGGTTCAGACATATCAACGAGGCCACAGGGCCTTATTTATGCATGTATTACCTATGTACCATCTTTACGTGAGGTGGAAGGTCCCCACACTCATCGACACTATGAGGGAGCACATTCCACGTGATGGGAAAGGACCTCGCTTTCTTCTCCAAAGGTAGGCACAGCACAGACAAAAGAGGCCCATGCATGATGAGGGCCCATCAGAGGCCTAACATATGACAAATATCGATGCCAGACATGCCTCCGGCTGGGTTAGGGAAGTCATCCAGAGCAAGCAATGAATGACCAGCTGAAAGACCAATTGCAGAAGGCTCAGTGGGTGATTAACTATTTGGAGCAGCGCAACAAACAGCTCGAGGATGAGCTCACATTTTATGAGGTGCGCCAAACCCGTGAGGACAGGCAGTGGAATCGAAAGAGGCCCGGTGACATGACACCAGCTGACAGAGATACTGTACTCACGCGGGTGAATATACATCTGGAGAAGCTATTGGCGAAGGCCAATCGCGACAAAGACATGCTTCGCCACATGAAAGGCCATTACTGGGCTCGCATGCATGTTTGCAAAGCGAGGATGAGGATCATGAAGAGGAGGTTGCGCAAGGCACTTCGGCAGCGGAAAAGGCCTAATCCACTCCGGATTTTGGCCGAGGCTTCATTGAATGAGCAAGATACATGATGGAGGGTCTTCGCTCCGAATTTGAGCAAATTCGGAGAAAATTTTGTCATTTTGAAATTTTTTGGTCTAAAAACAGGGTTTTCAGTTACGTGGGTCGCGCGCTCATGCGCTCACTTTTTTTTGGGACACTTGCTGGAGGATATTTTTACATTTTTGGATTTTTCATGGTTAATTATGCATCCTCTGAAGTCAACTTAACATTTCAACAAAATCTGGATGGTCAAACAGCTCAAAAACACCATGAAAACCACCTTGCTGCCACCTTTTGCACCAGCAGGAAGTACCTCTGGGAGAATGAGGTTTTGGAGGGTCAAATCAACTCCACATTCAGAAATTCCACTTGGTTTGGAAAGTAGACATCCAGGGATTTCCAACGAGCTATCATGAGCTCAATTTGGATGTCGGGAGCTACCTCAAAATCAGCCTGGAACATGAGCGACCCACGCAGTTCAGGAGCGACCCACCTAGAGAATTTTTTGAGTTTTCAGCTGCCAGCTCAGTATTTCGCCTATTTTGGACCAGTTTTGCCTATGGATAGAATTCTTTGGTTTTTATGATGTAAATTCATGTTTGATATGTAACTTTGGCTTGTTTTTATCTCTTCTAGAAGATTCACTCTCAAATGAGTAAAAAATCATGTAATGGATCAGTTTCCACTCTTTTAGAGGCAAGTGGTTAGCTGCCTAGATTGTAGTTCTATGATTAGAATTGGTTGAAACTGATCCCTGAAAAGGGAATTCGACCCCTAGAGGTGGGGAAAGGTGTTAGAGTGCTCTATATATTGTAATTTCTCAATCCTTTTCGGGGGTTGGAGAGGTTGGACTCTTGGGATACTTTTGATACCATTGTACATATTTTTCATATTTTGGCTAAGGAAAGATCAGGGGTTTTGCGGCACTTGTTGGGATCCTTGTGGTGTTCTGTTCTTGATGATGTTTCTCCTTTGTTTACTGTAATTTTCTTCATGTTTAATGTATGCCATCGTTTCATTATGCTTCTGAACTAAATTGAATGAGTGATTAAGGTTGAATCCATTGTTTACAGTGCTTGGCCTTTGAATTCAGTTAGTTCTATATGTTTTCTGCTGTTTGGAGAGGATCCAAGTTCTTCTTTGCCCTCTTCAGCTCCTCATCAGTCTAATCTATCCATAAAATCCAATTCGAAGCATCAATATCATCACCTACCTCGCCCCAGCTTGATCTCTGCAAAGGTCTGACCTTATCCCCGGACCCAAAATCTGTTTTCCCATTTCTCCAGCGAAAACCCAAAAAACCAAAAATCAATCATACTTATCTCTTTACTAGCCTAAAATCAGTTCTTATTGTAAGTCATCTCGCATCCTATTGCTTATTTTCTCGAGATTGACGGAGAGAGCCCTCTCCTGTCCTCGTAGGGCTAGCTACGAGGCTGAGCGTGGTTTGATGTAGCCTTGAGTTTTACTTCATTTCAGCCTGAGGTAGATTTGAGTGCTAACACCTTCCTCAAATAAAGTACCCTCTATTTCTCCAATTCCATGGAGTAGCTCCCTTGCACCATGAAGGTGCCATCCTCCATCACTACAACAACTTCTGTCAACACAGTATGTGTAGTGAGAGTGCGTGATGCTGAAAAATGAAGGATGTCCCCCTCATCCTTGAGTTTATCCCAACCTCTTTGCACTATACTGGAATCCTCCAAATTTTTCACCTCTCTAGAATATAAGAGGGGTGAACCAAATGGAAATATGCCTCTCACCAACTCCAGATCTGGTGGCCTCCTAGGTGGAATGCCTCCATGCAGTGAGACATCAATGTCAAGAGTAGACTATACATATGGTTGGGAAACCTTGCACTAGCCCTCATAGCGTAAATTAGTCTACCTATTCGTTGCATCAGCTCTCTGAAATGGATAGCAGTGTGTGTTCCTCATAAAATGATGATGACCTTCCTCCCTATATTCTCCTTCCATCTGCAATGTTCCACAATCATGTTGTCCATTGATTGTGTCTTGACCTCCATAAGTGAGATCTTGGGGAACTTCTTGCAATACTACAAGAAATCCTCCTGTTGGAGCATGTGCTCCTCCTTCCTCTGCATGAGGTACTAGATATTCTCTAGATGTAAAAACGTTGTAACCCCCATCCTTCTCTTCCTCTTCAATATGCATGGGAGTCATCTTCTCAATAAGAGGATCATCTTTTGCAAAAATAACTTGCATGCCCTCTTGTCCAAAGATATGAGACAAATATTTTTCCTCTATCAGTGTGTTATGCAAGATGTGAGCCCTTTCATCAGTTTCATGAAGTGGTTTTGAGTTTTTGAGTTCTTCCAACCCATGCACAAGTTTTGGCTTGTTTGGCTCAACCAAGAGTGTTTTAGAATTCCTCCCATCAAACCTCTCCACTAATCTCTTAGTGACCTTTGCATAATAAGAAATATTGGCATTTTTCAAAGAAAATGACTCAAAAATCCACCAAGCATAGGCGTTACCCTCAAAGTGCAGCGCTGCAACTCCGATGGCTTCATCTTCAGAAACTTGGTGGTGCTGCAAATAAGTGTGTAGCTCCTCCACCCAAGCTCTGGTTGAACACATTGGTGATCCATAAAAATTAGATAGGAAAAATCTGTCCATGTCATGCTGCCTGCTCCTCTCCACCTTGATCTTGCAAAACTTCTGAAAAGTGATATGATCTCTAAACCTTTCAGTTTGAGATTCATATTCCTAAAGAAAATCACTAAGAGTTTCCCTCTTAGGCATTCCTTCTTCTTCCATCTCTCTCATGAGAGATCTGTTCATTTGATTGTGCTGTGCATAATAGGGTGTAGCTACATGCTCGCACCTGTCATGTGCAAATCTAGATCTGGCTCTAGATCCAAACTCCTGTGGAGATCCCATCTCTCCTCTGGAGATTCCATCTCTCCTCTCACCTTCTTAAGATATTCATTGATGCTCTACATAGATTTTGAAAGAAGCTTTGAGAGCCTCTCCTCCTTCTAGCCTCCACATAATTGAGTCTTCTTTATGTTCATCTCTCCTTCTCTTGATAGCATCATGGCTGAGTTCCACAGGCTGAGCTAAGACTATGCTCCGATACCATTGTAATTTCCCAAAATGGGAATGCAGTAGTGCATAAGCACAATACTGGAATGACAGGGTGAAATTAAGTCATAAAATGTGTTGAGAAACACATAGCCATCAAATGAATGAATCAGTATAAAAAAGAAGCACTTTTGCATCCTCCCAAGTGGAGAAAATGCAGCAATTGGGCCCTAAAAACATTATTTCCTGAAGATTTAAAATAACGGTTGTATCCCTTAGCATATTTATTAAGGCCTTCACATACAAGAGAGAAACATAAACAAATCTCTTTTGATAAGTTAAACATATCTCCCGACCTTAAAATGACTTAAAAGTGGCCAAACCCCATGACTTAAGAAATGCAGAAATTAATGAAGCATGCACAGCGTGATTTGAGAGGGTTTCTACAACATAATGATATATAATCATGGATCTAGAGTTTTATTAAATAATATGCTAAGAAAATGAAGATCTGGCCTCCTTAATACATTATAAAGATAACCCTACAAGGGTTTCTTGAAATCTTGATGTACAAAAGTACAAATCTGAATATTCAGCTCTGAAAAATGTAGTATTACTGCAACATTACAAAAATATAGCTGAAAAATACAAAATAGGGATGAGAATCCCTTCCTCTAGCTTTCTGTGAGAAGGGTTGGCCCTTTTCCAAGGAAACTAGCTCAAAAACAAGGGCTGAAACCTTGCTACAATGACTCTCTGCAAAATGATGCAGTTCCTACAAGGGAATGCACTGTAGAAGATGAGGAGTAGTCTGGCCTATTGCCAATATGTGAAATGAGCCCAGAACTCTTCCTAGTTGATCTCTCAAGAGAAGGAAGACACCTTCTACTGAGAAATAGACCTGGAAGTGGTGTTATCAAACCTCCACTGCAACACCTTGCAACACAGCAATATTATGCTATAGAAATAACGCTGAGGCTGAAGAATGGTGAATGGCCTCAAGCCTAGATGTGGAGCAATACAGAACAAAGCTCTCCCAAGAGGCCTCTCAATGGAAGAGGTGGGATTCCCACTCGGGAACACCCTATGCTAAACATCACTACAACCCTGCTAAACAACAAGAGGAAGCCAAGTCTAAACAGACCAAGATCAAATGATCATATCAAAAGCATGCCTAACAAAGGCTCCCATCCTCTCTCTATATAGCAAGTGAACCTATTCACATTGGGTCCCATCCATATGTGCCATTAAGCTCGTGCAAGTTGTCCTCCACCAAAATTACGTTGTTCATCAAGGAGATTCAATGTATCTAGACAACTTTGTTGACTTGGTCAACGTTGACTGAATCAACATGATCCCATCTCTGTTCACACCCAAGGGTGCTCAAATTAGCTGCTTATTCTTCCTCCTTTCACATTATGAGTGTTATTTATTCTTCTAAAGAGGTTAATGGGCCTCCCTACCCATTTATTCACCTACCTAGTGATAAAACAACTCTAATATTCCATTTAGCTTGAAGGCTAAATTTTTGGAATATTAGAAGCTCATATATTCGCATGCTCAAAATTTTACCTGTTCCAGTCGAGATGGAGAGCAAGACCCTGGGTTTTGTCTGACAAACTCCAGGCTGTAGACATTTGTGGATTATTATGCCTTATTGGATGACTCTCTTGATTGGATGGCTGCGATCATACCTGAGTCTATTTATTGATCCTTCCCACTGGATGGTTATGTCCAAACCTCAGATCTCAATTTTTATATACTCTATTATGGATGGCTACACCCATGCCACGTGATTCATGCATCACAGATATTAGTTGTATTTTTACTTGTAGGATTTCCTACAATGGTATTTGGTTCAAATGCATTCTCATAAAGCATTTCACTACTCCCTCTCTCTCAGACTTCATGCTTTAGGGGGCATCTCTTACACAACATTTTTTCACTGTCCCTGCAATCCCCAACTCACACATTGGAGGGTCTTTTCTATGACCAATAAGCAGTGTCATGCTTTGCAAATACCATCCTTACATCCCTTCTGATGAAAGCAACATTCTTCTTGTTGACAATTCCCTGAGCAGAGCTATAAAAATCCATATTTTTTCCTTGGAGCGAGTAGCCAGTTACACCCTCGCGCCGACAAGGAAATTTAACACTGAACCCATGCCAGTTGGCACTCTGCGCCAGTTAGACACCCGCACCAAGATGTTTATGCAATGTTTTTTTAAAATAGAGGTGGAGGTTCCATTCCAACCGCCTCAACGATGAGTCGTTGGGAGTGGTTGAAATGAAACAACCATGGACTCCTTCCTTTAGTTAGTACTTTCCACCTCCCTTGGAACTCTCCTAAAGGATAGGACTCCCTCCTACCTTTGTAGGGATCCCAATCTCCTCCTTTTCCTCCATAAAATAAACTATCTCTTTTAGTAGAATCTATATGAACTGGGAGAATTATACATACTATAGCTGAGATGCTAGAGAAGATAGAATAAGAAGGAATTGCATTGAGGAAGATTTAGTCGATGACTTCTAAGAGAGCTTGAGTCATGTATGAATTCCCTAACCAACATTTGAGATGCGCTTCACCTAAACCCCGATGGAGGAGACTACAACATCAAAGCATCGGTTGTACTCTTCCTTCTATTCATTTATATACGGGACTATTTTTTGGTTCTACTATTGCGTTATGATGTTTATTTGATGTGATATGTTTAGCCCTCTTTGACTGGCTAAGAGTTATAAGTGAAACTATTATGTCATATGTTTTTCTTGTTCTTTGTCCTATGTGTAGGTATCTGAGTGTAACAGTGAACGGATTGTGATTTTCCAAGGCAAGAACAAGAGGCCACTACTCTTTCTGTAACAACGACAGCGTTGGATTCAAGGTAGGTCAATATATCATGTATTTTGTTCATTCATTAACTAGGAAGGAGCACTTTAGCGTGTCCTTTTGTTACTAGACCCAACCTAGGCCTAGAGGGATCGTCTCTATCCGCAAAGAGGATTTACCTTCATAACAACCTCCAAAGATATCCTCTTGATCAAGAAGTAAGCCTGCAAAGGAGAAATTTACCATTTCCAAGCATTTCTGAAGGAATTTTTTATAAATGGTCAACAGAAGAAACAAAGGAAAAGAAGGAGACCTAAAAGGCTCATAAAGGAATCCACAACTGGTTGTAAGATACAACAGGCTTAAGTTTACATGGGAGATCATGATCTCATGAGAGATTGTTATGAAGTGCTACCCATCAAAAGATCCATGCAGGTCCTTAAAGACAGTGGCACATAAGCAACACTATACATCAATAAAAAATATCATTAAAAAGTTGTTTGGCTTCAAGCATAAATCTTGTAGAGGGACAATTGCTCTTTGCTTACATTCCTGCAAAGAAGACCAAAAAGCCATCAGATTAGCCATAAGGTAAGGTAAAAAAGGAGGATCATCATGAGAGGACCATTGAAAACCTAGAAGAAAGCAGCAAGTATCCCTAAAAACTTGGAGTCTTGGGAAGATAGACAAAGAGGGTCAAAATAGTGACAAAGAAACCTCCTTCATCACAGCAGATGGTTTCAAGGGTTTTCAAGCTACCTTATAGGGTTTGGTAGACAAGCACTAACTTCACCTCAGAAAAAGGAAAAAATATGATTTTTTAAAGAAGACAAAGAAGGGCAGACAGGAAAATAAATACTCCACTACACCATAGGTAGAAAAAAATAATGAACAGTATCAGCCAAAAGAATCAAGAAATGGCAGTTCATGGTTCTTTTTCAAAAAGAAAAGAAAAGTTAGAAGCATGTTCAAATTTTCAAAAGGGGCAAGCATGAGTTAAAAGACAGTGAGAAAATGGAAAAGAGGACAAACCTTATAAAGAGGGTTTCAATTTTTATTTTTACCAAAAGGTATAAAAACCCTACAAAGCAACATCTCCCCGCTCCTTTGCTCATTTCCACACACATTGAAGGTTTTCAATTTTTTCTGCTAGAAGTCGTCGGGTGAAATTGTTTAGGCGTTGCACTCCTGTAGAGTCGCGTTGCGTGCCTATAGCGTCTCATAGTTTAAATATACACAGTGCGCTGTGCTCCTATAGATTGGCACTACGCTCTTGCATTTGTGCTTGGCATTTATACTCTGCATGACAGGCCCATTTAGAAGTGACCCGAACTACCCGACTACCATTTTGCGCTCCTGCCACTGCTCCAAACGCTGAACGAGGTCACATTTAGCCACCTAATACCATGTTGCACTCCTACCACTGTTGCGGCTACTGAAAAAGGGCACGTTCAGGAGTGACCTGAGCCGCTCGACCCCTGTGCTGGGCTCCTGACACTGTGCTACGCTCCTACCACTGCTCCAAACTCTGCATGACAGGCCCGTTCAGGGTGACCTAAGCCTCCCAACCATTGTGTTGCGCTCCTGCCACTGTGTTGTGTTCCTTCCACTGCTCCAGACTCTACACTATAGGCCCGTTCAGGGTGACCAAAGCCACCCGACCACTGTGATGCGTTCCTGCCACTATGTTGTGCTCCTGCCATTGTTTGACAGCCTGCTTTTTGAGCCATTTTCTCTGCTATGGAGGTGATTCAAGAGGTATTTTGAACCTTTTCCTACATATGCATGGTTTTCTAAAGATAAGGTCACTCAAAAATTTCAAGATTGGTGTTAGAGAAAGCAGGAAAATATTTAAAAAATAATTTTCCTACTCTCTGCTAATGCCTTGACCTAGTTAGAAGAATCATCATCTCCTTTAACCTCTTTCGACATCATTTCACTAGCAGTGCCATTTCTCTTTAAGAATATTGAGGCAGGGGTAAGGAAAGACAAAATTTCTGAAGAAGAGAATGTTGACGTAGATGAGGCGACTCAAAGGCCTAAAAAGCAGCAAAGGAAGGGAGGGTTTCCAAATAGGTTTGAACTTATAAACACTGAAGAGTTGATAACCTCCCCTACTATTTTGACCTGTTTTCAAGATTTGGGCTGCTATGAATTCTGTAAAAAAGTACAAAAGCTCCAAATTCACCCTTAGTTGACCAAGCTCTTTGCCCTAAACCTTCATAAACATCAAGTACACCTAGCTGGGGTAAAATTTGAGTTGACTTCCTATGCCATCTCTAGGGCCAATAGAATGCCTTGCATAGGAGAAATTTGGTTCAAACAAAAGTATCTAGACCTAAGCCACTATCACCCATTCTTAAAACAAGTTGTCAAGCTAACTGTAAAATTATGTTCCCCTTCTCTCATCAATTGGAAATATATGCTCTCCTGATGAAGATTATCATGAAATACTTCACCTGTGAGGGCAGGTTCTCCAGAGTCTATTCATACTGCATAAGGCTCCTCATGCACTTCACCAAAGCTAAGCTGCTACACATGCCCTACTATCTTTGCAAAAGTATTGAGAAAATGTCTTCCATCATGCAGAAAAGGCCTCCATCCCAACAAATGTTAAGCCTTTTTCATCATTCCCTCATCAAAGTGATTGTATCACACCAACTACAACAACAAGGCATCGCCTGGGAGGTTTTCATCTCCCACAATGATTTCACAACTTCACAACCCACTCCTCTGCGAAGTTTTCCATCATCATCTCAAAATTCTCATCACACACCTCCATCACCTTCCACTGACCTTGGTTCATCTTCTTCACATGAATTATTCCCTCAAATAGACCTTCCTCATTCACCTTCCCCTAAGAAATCAGAAAATGAAGAAAGTAGTGAGGGCCATGAAGAAAACAGTGAGGGCCATGAAGAAAGTAGTGATGGCCAAGAAGAAACTAGTGATGGCCAAGAAGAAAGAAGTGAGGGCCAGGAAGAAAGAAATGATGAAAAAGAAGAAAAAAGTGAGGGAAAGGATGATAAAAATGAAGAAAAAAGTGAAGAAGAGGAAGGTGGCAGAGAGGGAGATGGCCAAGAATAAATTAACAGAGGCAGTGAAAAAGATGAGTATGTTGATAAAGAGGAAAAAAAAGTTGAAATTATTGAGCCTCAAGATGAGAAAGAGAGCCAAAATAGTGAGTCTTATGATGAAGACAATGACACTGAAAATGCATATGAAGACAGTGGGGAGGAGGCATATGCAAGCAATGAAGAAAAAAAAATGACAGTGACAAGAATGACAAAGATAGCCAAGAAACAAAGTTTCAAGTTGCTTTCCGTGTGCAAGAAAATTATGACAAAGGGCCAAATAATGAAGATAATGAGCATGGAAGTGAAGGAGAGATCAGCCAAAGGAACTCACCTAGTGAATAAAGAAAGGAACCTCACAGTGATGGGAAAACTAATGAAGGTACCCAAGACAGTGACCCTACAAAGGATGCAAACAGTGATACAAAGGATCAAATTGGCAATGAATACAATGGGTCAAAAGATGAGGAAAAAGATAGTCATGGAAATGAAGATGTGCCCAACAAAGATCAAGGTGCCTCTAACATTGTAGAAACAGAGGAGGACAGTCCTAATGATCTTGACATTGATAATAGCATAAAGGATAGTGAATATGCTAATCAAAAGGGTAGCCAAGAGCAAGATAAGGAAGATGTACACACAGAGATCATCCATGAAGAGAAAAATAGTCCTAAGCTCACTATTGATCAATCTTTGAAAGTGAAACTTGTTGCACCTTTCACCATTACCTATCATAGAGGAGAGAGGCATGTGTTTGCTGCCTCCAAAGGGAAAGGGGCCATGCACTCCTCCTCAACTCCAGTGAAAGAAAAAGGTAAACAATAAGTGAAAGAGGAAGAGGACAATCATGAAGACGAAAGAGATTTTGAGCTCATTCACATCGACAATGATGAGGAAAATGAGACAAGGATAGTAAACTCTCTTCTACAAGACCAGAATTCACATATCAAAGACTTGGAATTTGAGTTAGAGAGGTATAAGGATCTCGTTCGCTTTTTATATATGTAGAACAAGAAAATGAGTGGCCAATTGGCCATCTATGAAGCAAGGGTGCTCAAATATTAGAAAGAGGCTCAAAGGTTAGAAGTGCAGTTAGAAGAATTCATGGGCATTTATGAAGAGGATAGTGGTGAAGAGGGCTAGACTAGAAAGAGACCTAAGACTATGGGTCTTAGGAAAGCATTGGCAAAACAGAGAGAGGAAGAATCAACCCAAGCAAAAAAATTTCCCCTCATCAAACTCCTTGCCATGGAGATTGAGCATAATTGGGAATCATGGCTTGAGAGAGCCAAAATACATCTAGAGGCCAAACTGAGAAGGCCAACAAATACTTGAGCTTGCAAAGGAGAATGACTGAGCACTATAAACAGAGAGATCACTTTGCAAGGAAAAAGCTCAAAACTGGCCAAAATGAGGGCCCGACACAAAATGATGAAAAATACCAAGCTAGGCTTGGAATTTTGGCCGCAGTTTCTCTACAGGTCTCCAAGGACCCATGAGGCACCTACCTAGCAATTTTGAGGGCAAATGAACAAGTTTTTTATTTTTGCAAATTTTGAGCCTAGGAGTGCAGCACACCATGTGACGTGCTTTTTCCCAATGCATATTTAGGAGGATTAGCTTACATTTTCAGATTCCCTATCACAAGAGGAGTATGATCACCAAATTTCAGCTCAATTGGAGTTGTTTTTACCCCTCCAAAGGGTCAAAAACACTCATTTTTTCACCTTTCTACCCACTTTTCTAAGCATGTGTTGTGCTCCTGGCAGTCTTGCATTTTTCCACCTTTTGGGAAAATTACATAGGTAATATTGAAAAACTAAAGGTATATCTGGAAAGTAGCCTTCAAGGTCTTTCCAATGAGCCATCTCGGAGACTTGTTCAACACCGAGAAGGCCTCCAAAACACTGCTACAAAAAGGCCTATTTCTGCGCTGCGCTCCTCGAAAGTTTTCAAATTTTTCACACAATGTGTTGCGCTCCTGTGTGTGACTGGGAAGATGTGTGTTTGGAAAGTTTTCTTAGGCATGTCAGGCCTAAAATTCAATTTTATTTCCATTTATAGTCAAAAAAGATATTTATTTAGATATTTTTGTGCCTTGGGCTTTGCAAAGCCTCAAGGACAACTTAGGATATTTATTTTGGGCCAATAGGCTTCTAGTTACTCTCTATGGCTCTCCTCTTCCTTGTTTGTTATATAAGGCATGAGGATTCATTGTAAACAGTTGGGACTTGATGTGTTTAAGAGAAATACATGGTTTTATGAGCTTGGAGAAGAAATTTGTTTTATGAAGAGAATGAATGGCTTGTGTGGCTTGATGTTGGAGAAGCTTGCTTGTAGGATTCCATAGCTTGGTGAATGGTGATGTTTTCATAATTTGTTAATGTTTTCTTGTCCTCATGTTGTTTCGTTCTACTTGGTTGCTATAGATTAGAAAAGTATAGGTTGAGATATGCTCATGGAAGCACCTCAAACCTCTTGTTTGCTATAGCTTTGATGTTTTCCTCTTTTAGTCATCTTAAGGAATTCTTGATTGATCCTTAGGCCCACTAAAATTTGTTTTTGTTTCATGAATGGTTAGTATGCTAGCTTATAAATATTATTCATGATGTGCCTTGCTTATTTAAAGTTTTCAAAACCCTATTTTGAAGCTTTTCTATGGAATATTGATTGATTAGGTTAAGACAAAGAGGTCTCGTTTCGATCTTGCCCTTTGCCCATGCTTACCAACTTATTTCAGAGTTCCCAATAACTTGATATATGTTGTTTAGGAGTTCCCTCTCCATAAATTGAGTTTCTTTTTTATCTTATGTGTTTTCCCAAAAATTTGAAGGTGAATTTCTAAAGTTAAGAGTTCTAATGCTTCTATGTTTCACCGGAATGTTAATCTTACATGTTTATCAGTTTGAGTATTGTTAATAGAGATTAATGGTTTTCCCTACCTCACAAGTTATAGCTTTCAGACTATATATGTTTAAGACCTCTTAGTTTTTTCCAAAAATTAATGTTCATTACACCTCATACATCACCTAAAGGATCCATTAACCTTGCTAAATAGGCCCTGCAATACACCCCGCTTCATCATTTATACATCCTCGACTTCATCTGACCCCATAGCCTTATTGATTTGACATCCTCTCATTCCACCTATCCTACTTAGTCATCTTACCCCAACCCAAAACAAACAAACAAACTACACTTAACAACTAGCCTAAAATCAATCATCCAAAGAAAACAAGTTCACATCCTTCGCATAATAAAGAGAGCCCTCTTTGAGTCCAATAAGGGTAGGTCCTAGGACTCTAAAGACTGTTCTGATGTTTCCCTGTCATTTGGTCTACCAGTCTGCCAAATCATGGGACCAAAACATAATGGCGATCACGGTGGGACACTCCAAGTTCATAACAATCTAAATACCCCTTAGGAATCCATAATACCTTCATCAAACAGTATCCTATGATTTATAGCTACCTCATCACTATCACTAACACAATGGTGATTATGATGTAACCTCTGATGTATGTGACAAACTAAGTATCCCTTAGGACTTTAGAAACCTTCATCAAATCATAGAGAACTTAACTGATAGCCTAAGAGTAGAATCTAGCTTTTTCACCATCCTATAAAAATGATGACTCAGCTATAGGAAACTCTTACATACCTTAAGACCTGCATATAGAAAACTAAAAAAAAAACCCCAAAAAATTTCTAGATTGGATTTTTTCAGTATTTTTGGTGGACCATAGACAACATATCTTCAAAACAACTAAAAATATCCACCTGGCGACTCCACTAGTCTCCAGTAGGCCTTCTAATTTTTCTAAGTATCTATAGACTCCTATAGGACTGCATCAAAATAGCCCTGAGAAGTTTAGAAACCTAGTCACACACTGTGCAAGTTTGATACCACCTAGAGAGGTCAGCCTTCCGAAAAAAGTCATAAACTTTCATCCTCTCTAAATTTTGAGTTTTAAATCTGGCTCCATGAAGAATTAATACTAGATCTCATCCAGATCCAAACCCTCCTATTATAGTTGATGACCCAGAAAATATTTGTTGCAAACTTCTGAAACTGGAAACCTAGCTACTAATAGGACCATTGATAAAGCACGATATATACCTGCACATCTTACAACATTGCAAGACCCCCAGTTTGACTTGTGCCATACCAAAAAACTTTTCAGGACCAAGTCACAAAGTAGGATCGACCATACCAACCTTAAGCCCATAGACTTGCAGCAAAGTCTTAACAGAGAAGCTTCTCCTACCACACCACTTGCTTTCCAACTTCTCAACCACTTTAGCTCTTTTCACCCAAACTCTACTCATAATTAGTTTATTGGTTCGAATACTTATGGCACACCCATTCACACCTCCATTGTGAAAACCACTCCATCTCATAGCACAAATCTTCCACTTGTAAGTCCACCATTAGATCCCACCATGGCAGCATGGTATGCACCCCTTGTGTTACCACAACCATTAGTACCTTTTCCAAATGATTACCAGTCCAAAATCCCACACTTCACCAATGTTGAATCCACGACTTCCCAACAACATGTAGATATAATGAATGATGCTTTTGACTGCACAGAATTAGAAGCGGAAACCATGAATATGAGGATGTTTTCCCAAAGCCTAGGAGGAGAAGCTAAGAAATGGTTCAAAAGCCTAACTCCCAACATCATACATGATCTCCCTTCCCTTTACCAAACTTTCATAAACAAATGGAAATCAAGAAAAACCCTCTTTAGATCCTCTCAGAATATAGAAATCTTAAAATAAACACAGGGGAAAGTGTCCAAGACTATTTCACTAGGTTCAGTAGTGTTTACAACGCACTACCGCCAAACATGAAACCCCCATTAGGCCTACCCTTAGCTAAATTCCCATAGGGTTTTTACCCTGACATGGCCTATCAACTAAGAGAAAGAGAGCCCCTAACTTTATAAGACATGCAAAAAGGAGTTATAAGTGTAGAGGCCAACTTAACTGAAAAGAGGGTAACATACAAAGATGACACCATGCCCTCCACCTCCTCATCTGATTCCAAGATTGAAAACCTTCTTAGGACCATGGAAAGAATGATGGAGAGAATAAGCATAAATGAAAGAGAACCCCCTAGGGACAACCAAACAAATCCCCAAAACAGAAAACGGAATCAAAATTTTAGAAGAGACCTGCCCCAAAACAGACCAAGGGAAAATGATCAACAAATCAGGCCACCCTTCCAAGATAACTATGTTGATGAAGGGGAAAGAGATATTGAACAACCACATGAGAATCATCTAAACTTAATAGGCTCTGATATTGAGGGTGAGGTTTTTCTCACAAAAGAAGAACAAGATTTTTTTCTCCTCAAACCAAGATGAAACAAGCTATGAAGATTTCGAAGACCACAAATTGGAATTAGAAAATGCCATAATGGAAGTCCATAGACAATATGATTTTAGGAGTGAGAAAAACTAAGAAAACTCCAGGAAAAAAAACTAAGACACTGTTGTTAATAAAACTCCTGAAAACATTCTTAAAAGAACAACAGAAAATAACAGGACCATGGCTAAGAAAATTAATTCCAACAAGGATAAAACTAGCCAACCAGGAGTTGATACAAGCTGTCCTAGCACATTTTCTAGTGGCCCTGAGAAAACACTAATGACCAAAACCCCAAATCAAAATCAGAAAATTAAAAATGTGGAAAACTTTATGGCTGATAAAAATGATGTAAATATGTCCAAAGCTCAAGTACCTTTCAGTTTTGAAGGGGAGATCACTAAAATCAAGATAACCATCCCTCTAACTGAACTGGTAGCTCAGGATATGTATCGCTCCCAAGTTTTGAAAGTTTTTAACATAGGAAATGATACCAATACTCTGAATTTGATAGATGATAAATTAGAGTTGTTGTTTGGAGCCGAAGTAGATGGAAAATACAAATAAGGAGCCATTCCCCCATTCTATGTTAGCCTAAACATACAAAACAAAATCCTACGTAATGCCATTCTAAATTCTGGTGCCTCTCACAACATCATGCCGAAGGTAGTGATGGAAATATTGGGCGTAGAAATAACTAGGCCCTACAAAGATCTGTATTCCTTTGATTCAAGCATGGTTAAATTCTTAGGCCTAATCAAAGAATTATGTGTCAATCTGACACAAATCCCTGCTAAGAGCCTGGTCATGGGTATAGTCGTGGCTGACATTCCCCCCAAATATGGCGTTCTTTTGTCCCGATCTTGGGGAGCCAAACTTCTGAGAAACCTCCAACTTGACATGTCTTATGCTAAAATCCCTATTTTCAATCAAACCAGAAGATTGTACCTAGAATCCCACATGAAATATATGGTGAGTAGCCTATATAGGCCTAACAACACCCTGGTTTATTCCATTGATTTAGATTTGGATTATTTTCTCTTGTATAATTAGAATGAGATTAGTGGACAAGTAAAAGGAAGTGAGAAAGAGCTAGGCCCACCGGAACACTCATACGCACCCTCAAATGAGGAAAATGATAACCAAAACTCTAGTAACCCTGAACAACAACTTAGTGATAAACATGAAATAGAAACACTTTGGAACATGAGCTTTGACGGTTCATGTGGCAAGGTTGGTTCAGGGGTTGGTGTTTAGATACATAACACAAATGAGGGCCATTCTTACATATTGGAATTTCAATGTATGAATAACATTGAAAAATATGAGGCTCTCCTCCTCAGTTTACACTTGCTTGAAGACTTAGGATCTAAGAAAATATCAGCCCAGGGAGATTCAGAGCTGGTCATTAAATAGCTCAAAGGTGAATACTCAGCCAAGAACCCAATATTAAGTGAGTACAGAAATGCAGCCCTAGACCTCCTCAAAACTTTCGATAAAGATGAGCTCACCTACATTCCTAGAGCCCAAAATAGATTTGCCAACGAGCTCGCCTTTGCTGCCAGCAATTGCCAAATACCACTTGCAAATGAAAAAAACCCTATCGAAGTCAAACATCCTCCTACGGTACCTAACAACATTAATCATTGGCATGTATTTGAGGGTGACAAACAAATTGATGATTTCCTACAATCTAGGAATGAATTTACATTGACTAAACCTAGCTTAAAACACGAGGGAGATGGTCCTGCTGAAGATAGAGATCATGAATCAGATTTATCCTCTTTTGCTAATATAAATATGATCACACATCCTTATAAAGCTTAGATGTGTGAGGACCTAGACGAAAGAGACCTTGAATTCTTACACTATAAGAATGACACATTACCAAAAGGCCTTGCACCTTTGGAAGAGTTGTTTGATTTTAAAGATGTAGCTAAAAAACCAAAGATAGAATCTACTAAGGCCGATGTAGAAGAATACAACATAGGAAGCACAAGGGAACCTAAAATGATCAAACTTTCTAGGACCCTTCCTCCTCACATAAAACAAAAATATATTGAGCTCTTCAAGGAGTTTAAAGATGTGTTTACATGGGGATATCAAGATTTAAAATCTTATGACACAAGCATTATTCAACACAAAATCCCTCTCAAAGAGAACCATAAACCTTTCAAACAAAAGTTAATAAGAACAAACCTTATCTTATTACCTCTAGTTGAACAAGGGAACATAAAGATGTATGACGTCGGGATAATAGTTCCCCTCAAATACTCCAAATGGGTTTCCAACCTTGTGTCAGTTAGGAAGAAAACCATGGAGATAAATCTTTGCATTGACTTTAGAAATCTGAATAAGTGCTCCTTGAAAGACAACTATCATTTGCCTAAAATGGACCACATACTTCAAAAGGTAGTTGGCTCTAAAATAATCTCACTACTCGATGGTTTTTCCAGTTACAACCAAGTGCTAGTGTTCATGAGTGATCAGCACAAAACTTCCTTCACCACTCCTTGGGGCACAGTCATGTATGTTAAAATTTCGTTTGGGTTTATGAATGTAGGGGCCACTTTTCAAAGAGCCATGGACATAGCCTTTTTAGAAGACATAGGCTACTTCATAGTCATTTACATTGATGACATCATTGTTTACTCTAAGACCAATGAGAAGCACTTAGTCCACTTAAGAAAAGTTTTCAAAAAATGTAGGAAGTATGGCCTGTCTTTGAATCCTAAGAAAACATTTTTTGGTCTCGAGGAAGGAAAACTCCTTATCCATATCATCTCTAAAGAAGGAATCAAAATAGACCCCAAAATAATTGAAGGCATATTGCAAATAAGCCATCCCAGAAACATTAAGGAATTGCAATCCTTTATTGGGAAAATCAACTTCCTAAGAATATTCATCCCCAACCTTGCGAAACTCTTGGGAAATATTACAAACATGCTAAAAAAAGAGGTAGGAGTTAAGTGGAATTTGGAGGCCAAACAATCTTTCGAACTGGTTAAACAAGCACTCACCCAAACACCAGTTCTAATAAGTCCTGATTTCACCAAAGACTTCTATATTTTCTCATTTGCATCTGAACATACTGTGGCTGCGGTGTTGTTACAAAAAAACGTAATGGGACAAGAACAGCCCATAGCTTTCTTCAGCAAAGCCCTTAGGGATGCTCCCTTAAAATATAACATCATGGATAAACATACCTTCGCATTAATAAAAGCATTGAAAGACTTTAGGGTTTATATCTTGCATTCTCATATTATTGCTTTTGTTCCGCACACAACTATCAAAGATATCTTAAATTAGGATCCCGATGGTAAAAGGGGAAAGTGGATTGCTATTATTTTAGAATATGATTTAGAAATTAGACCCACTAAACTAGTTAAAGTACAAGGACTTGCAATACTCATGGCTAAAACAAATCTCCAAGCATTAGATATGAACTTTGTTGACTCTTTAGAAGAATAAGAAGAATGCACAACTCCTCATGTTGAAGAAGTATTTTTAAATTCACCTTGGTATGCTGATATTCTTTATGTGTTATTCTATCTTAATGCTCCTCCTACCTTATCAAAGACAAAAGAAATATTCCTGAAACAAAAATCTTTAAAATCCTGCATTTTAGATGGAGTTCTGTATTGGAAAAATCCTATTGGTATATTGCTTAAATGTTTGGCTGAGGATGATGCAGGAAACATCATACATGAAATGCATGAGGGAGAATGTGGGGGCCATATTTATTGGAAAACCATAGCTAGCAATATCCTTAGAGTCGATTACTATTGGCCCACCCTTTTCTCCGACACCCACAAACTAGTCATGACTTGCCATAAATGCCAAATTTTCGATGGCAAGAGAAAGCTTTTGCCTTTTCCTTTACATCTGATCATTGTTGAAGCTCTGTTTCAACAATGGGGTTTAGAATTCATTGGAGAGATCCACCCTTCTTCATCTTCCCAACACAAATGGATCCTCACCGCTACTTATTACTTTACCAAATGGATAGAAGCCATCCCCTCTAGGAATGCCACTGATTCAGTCATTATCAAATTTCTTGAGACCAACATTCTGTCTAGATTCGGTTGCCCTAGAAAAACCATTACAAACAATGCAGAGGCCTTTACATCCAAAATAATGGCTTACTTCTGTTATAAATATCACATCACATTAGAACATTCCACAACTTATTACCATCAAGGTAATGGGTTAGCCGAGTCCTCTAATAAAAGCCTGGTCAATATCATTAAGAATCTTCTAGAACATAATCAAAAGGCATGGCATGGAAAGCTAGTACATGCACTATGGGTTGATAGACTAACCACCAAGAAATCAATTGGTATGTCTCCCTATCAATTATTTTATGGCATGGATGCCATTTTATCGACATATTTGGGAGTCCCGGTGATGAAACTATTACAAGAAGTACAATCAGAAGAAAATGATTTGCAAAGGAGGCTGAACCAAACTATCCATTTACATCAGAAAAGAGAGGAGGTGTACAGAAGGACACAGTTAGTACAAGAAAATATGAAGAAAATATTTGACAGAATAACCAAGGACAATGATTTCCAGATTGGAGATAAGGTGTTGAAGTGGGACTCAAGGAGAGAAGATAAAGGTAAACATGGTAAGTTTTAAAACTTGTGGAAAGGCCATTCATTATCAGTTTATCTATAGGAAACAATGCCTTCTTTTTGCAAGAGCCTGATGGAACTGAAACATTTGGAGGTTCTGTCAATGGCAGGACACTAAAACACTACTTTTGTCCAGATCGTTAGCTTCAAAATTTTCACTCATTGTACTTACCATTGTGTGAAGAAAAATTCAAAAAGAGAGAAAAATAAAAAACATAGAAAAAATGGAAAAGAGGGCAAATTCTAAAGAAAAGGTACAAACCCATACCCAAAAAATAGTAATGTTGAAAGTGTGCAAGCCTAAATTCCACTACTGGTGTGAAAAGAATGTCTTGTTCAACTATCTAGCCTAATCATGGCTGAACATGTTCTAAATTTATTTTTGATAAGTTAGTGAAAAGCTATGCTGGTCAAAACATTGAAGCTTGACTTGTCAAAGAAAGTAGATTAGGAAAGAGAGATACTTGTTCCACATGCTCAAAACAGAACCAAGGAGAAAAATAGGGATGAATAGCAAACTATGTATCCCAACCCTGATTTTTCTAATTCTTATTTTGTACAAAAATCACATTTGTGTGTAGCTTGTTTTTATGCCACAAACCCATGATAAATCAGATTGTCTAATATTGATTTAGTCATGTTTTCAATTTCATGTTTCTATCTTAGTGAATGAATCCTGTCAAATAGTTTAACCTTGAAAGTTGAATAGAATAGGTAGAGAATCAATGGAGTTCAATAGCTTAATATGAACTCCCAGAAGAGATAAGTGTAGAAGTAGATAGTTTTTTGTCACTTTAAAAATAAAATGTTAATGGGTTTGCCAGTTCAAGTGCACCCAAGGAAGAAAAAATGTTAGGCGAGTAGGTTGGGTAGGTAAAAGTGAAGTTGAGCTAATCATGCTTTCATATTTTCAAATCACTACTTCATGGAAAGAAGCAACAAAAGAAAGAAGAAAATCCACCCAATGGATGAGGCACTAGTCTTCATAAACCAAGAGATCTAAAATTCTAGACATCTCCTAAAAATGAGCTGCCCTCCCCAAGTGGAGTCACTATTAGTAATCAGTAATTTTTGCGTGTTTATATGATTAAATTCTTTGTCCTGGATTTCTAGAAATAGAATTCAAGAATCATGTGAGTTCTAGAAATCTCCTCAAAGAGAAATTTTTCACTATCCTACTTCCCTGTCAAAAAATCGCCAATATATCACCCAGAAAAGACCAAATCCTTCACTGATGTCCACACTCTCACTATGTTTGCCACCTCTACCTATGACATTATGTCTCTGTTTGCCTAAGCCCTCTATTTGCATACCTTATTTCACCAAGTAAACCAAAAAATTTCCCCTACTCACCAAGTGCCTCAAGCAATAGTGTTGTCAAAACTCCCTCTCTAAAGCCCTTTGAAGTAAAACAAGGTTTTCTTGTTGTCTAGGATGATAGTTCATAATAGAGTGTCAAAAACATTGTCTCCTCATCCAAACCTTGATTCAAGTTTTCAGTCAAAAACCTATTTCAAAGGCATTACAATAATTCAAATAGAGTCACCTAGGTTATGCACTATCATGGTTCTGAATCCACTATTTCCACAGATATTCATACGTGAAGTAAAGAGAACAAAGGAATGAAGCTTATCACTATCCAAATAATATCAAAGACCTCCAAAGATATCCTCTTGATCAAGCAGTAAGCCTGTAAAGGATCAATTTACCATTTCCAAGCATTTCTGTAGGAATGTTTTGTAAATGGTCAACAGGAGAAACAGAGGCAAAGAAGGAGACCTAAAAAGCTCATAAAGGCATCCACAGCTAGTAGTAAGATATAACAGGGTTAATTTTACAAGGGAGATCATGATCTCATGAGATATTGTTATGAAGTGCTACCCATCAAAAGATCCATGCAAGTCCTAAAAGACAGTGACACATAAGCAACAATGTACATCAATCAAAAATATCATTAATTTTTTTTTGGCTTCAATCATAAATCTTGTAGAGGGATAGCTGCCCTTTGCTTACATTCTTGCAAAGAATACCAAAAATCCATCATATTAGCCATAAGGTAAGGTAAAAAAGGAGGATCATCATGAGAGGACCATTCACAACCTAGAAGAAAGCAGCAAGTATCCCTAAAAACCAAGAAGCTTTGGAAGATAGACAAAGAGGGTCAAAAAAGTGACAAAGAAACATTCTTCATCACAACAGATGGTTTCAGGGGTTTTCAAGCTACCTTATCTGGTTTGGTAGACAAGCACTAACTTCACCTCAACAAAAGGAAAAAAATAGATTTTTTAAAGAGCAAGAAGGGCAAACAAGAAAATAAATACTCCACTACACCAAAGGTAGAAAAAAATTATGAACGGTATTAGCCAAAAGAAGTAAGAAATGTCAATTCAAGTTTCTTTTTCTAAAAAAGAAAATTTAGAAGCATGTTCAAATTTTCAAAAGGGGCAAGCATGAGTTAAAAGACAGTGAGAAAAGGGAAAAGAGGACAAACCTTATAAAGAGGGTTTCAACTTTGATTTTTACCAAAAGTTATAAAACCCCTACAAAGCAACATCTCCCCGCTCCTTTGCTCATTTGTACACACAGTGAGGGTTTTCAAATTTTTCTGCTACAAGTCGTCGGGTGAAATTTTTCAAGCACTACGCTCCTGTAGAGTCACGTTGCATGCCTATAGCGTCTCATAGTGTAAATCTACACAGCGCACTGCGCTCCTGTAGATTGGCGTTGCGCTCCAGTGTTTGTGACCAGCGTTCAGACTCTGCATGACATGCCCATTCAAGAGTGACCTGAACCGCCTGACTACCATGATGTGCCCTTTCCCCTACTCCAAATTATGAACGAGGTCACGGTCAGCCACCTGACACCATGGTGCGCTCCTACCACTACTGTAGCGACTGAACGAGGGCACATTTAGGACTGACCCGAGCCGCCCGACCCCTGTGCTACGCTCCTGCCATTATCCTGTGCTCCTGCCACTGCTCCAGACTCTACACGACAGACCATTCAGGGTGACCCTAGCTGCTCGACCCCTGTGCTGTGCTCTTGCCACTGCTCTAGACTCTGCATGACAAGCCCGTTCAGGGTGACCCGAGCCGCCCGACCACTGTGTTGCACTCTTGCCACTGTGCTGCGCTCCTACCATTGTTTTACAACCTGCATTTTGAGCCATTTTCTCTGTTGTGGAGGCGCTTCATGAGGCATTTTGAACCTTTTCCTGCATATGCAAGGTTTTCTAAAGATAAGGTCACTCATAAATTTGAATATTGGTGTTAATGAAAGTAGGAAAATACTTAAAAAACACTTGGCCTACACTCTGTTAATGCCTTGACCTAGTTAGAAAAAGTAATCATCTCATTTAACCTCTTTCCACATCATTTCACTAGCAGTGCCATTTCTCTTTGATAATCTTAAGGCAGGGGTAAGGAAAGACAAAATGTCTGAAGAAGAGAATGTTGACATAGATGAGTTGACTCAAAGGCCTAAAAAGCAGCAAAGGAAGGGAGGGTTTCCAAATAGGTTTTAACCTATAAACACTGAAGAGTTGATAACCTCCCCTACTATTTTGACCTATTTTCAAGAGTTGGGCTACTATGAATTCTATTAAAAACTACAAAAGCTCCAAATTCACCCTCAGTTGACCAAGCTCTTTGCCCTAAACCTTCATAAATATCAAGTACACCTAGCCGGTGATTTGACCGCCTATGCCATCTCTAGGGCCACTGGAATGACTTGCATAGGAGAAAGTTGGTTCAAACAAAAGTATCTAGACCTAAGCCACTATCTCCCATTCTTGAAACCAAGTTGTCAAGCTGACTGTAAAAATATGTTCCCCTTCTCTCATATATTGGACATATATGCTCTCTTGATGAAGATTATCATGAAATACTTCACCTGTGAGGGCGGGTTCTCTAGATTCTATTCATACTACATAAGGCTCCTCATGCACTTCACCAAAACCAAGCTGCTACACATGCCCTACTATCTTTTCAAAACTATTGAGAAAATGTCTTCCGTCATGAAGGAAAGGCCTCTATCCCAACAAATGTGAAGCCTTTTTCATCATTCCCCCATCAAAGTGATTGTCTCACACCAACTAGAACAAGAAGGCATCCCTTGGGAGGTTTTGATCGCCCACAATGATTTCAAAACTCCACAGGCCACTCCTCCGCAAATTCTTCCATCATCATCTCAAAATCCTCCTTACACACCTCCATCACCTTCCACTGACCTTGGTTCATCTTCTTCACATGAATCATTCCCTCAAAGAGACCTTCCTCATTCACCTTCCCCTAAGAAATCAAAAAATGAAGAAACCAATGAGGACCATGAAGAAAGTAGTGATGGCCAAGAAGAAAGAAGTGATGGCAATGAAGAAATCAGTGATGAAAAAGAAGAAAAATGTGAGGGAAAGGATGATAAAAATCAAGAAAAAAGTGAAGAAGAGGAAGGTGGTAGAGAGGGAGATGACCAAGAAGAAATTAACAAAGGCAGTGACAAATATTTGTATGTTGATAAAGAGGAAAACATAGTTGAAATTAGTGAGCCTCATGATGAGCAAGAGAGCCAAAACAGTGAGTCTTATGATGAATACAATGCCACTGAAAATACATATGAATACAGTGGGGAGGAGGCATATGAAAGCAATGAAGAAAACAAAAATGATAGTGACAAGAATGACAAAGACAACGAAGAAAAAAAGTTTCAAGTTGTTTTCTGTGGGCAAGAAAATGATGACAAAGGGCCAAATAATGAAGATAATGAGTAGGGCAGTGAAGGAGAGATCAGCAAAAGGAACTCACCTATTGAAGAAATAAAGGACCCTCACAGTGATGGGAAAACTAATGAAGGTACCCAAGATAGTGACCCTACAAAGGATGAAAATAGTGATACAAAGGATCAACTTGGCAATGAATACTGTGGGTCAAAAGATGAAGAAAAAGACAATCATGGAAATGAAGATGTGCCCAAAAAAGATCAAGGTGCCTCTAACATTGCAAAAACAGACGAGTATAGTCCTAATGATCTTCATAGTGATAATGGCATAAAGGATAGTGAAGATGTTGATCAAAAGGGAAGCCAAGAGTAAGATAAGGAAGATGCACACACAAAGATCATCCATGAAGAGCAAAACAATCCTAAGGTCACTAGTGTTCAAGCTTTGAAAGTGAAACTTGTTGCACCTTTCACCAATAGCTATCAAAGAGGAGAGAGGCATGTTTTTGTTGCCTCCAAAGGGCAAGGGGCCATGCACTCCTCCTCAACTCCACTGAAAGAAAAAGGTAAACAACAAGTGAAAGAGGAAGAGGACAATCATGAAGAAGAAAATTTTTTGATCTCATTCACATACATAGTGATGAGGAAAATGAGACAAGGATAGTAAACTCTCTTCTACAAGACCAGAATACACAGATCAAAGAATTGGAATTTGAGTTAGAGAGGTCTAAGGATCTCATTCACTTTTTACAGATGCAAAACAAGCAAATGAGTGGCTAGCTGGCCATCTATGAAGCAAGGGTGCTCAAATATTAGAAAGAGGCTCAAAGGTCACAAGTGCAGTTAGAGGAATACATGGGCACTTATGAGGAGGATAGTGGTGAAGAGGGCCAGACTAGAAAGAGACCTAAGACTATGGGTCTTAGGAAAGCATTGGTAAAACAAAGAGAGGAAGAATCAGCCCAAGCACAACAATTTCCCCTCAAAAATCCTTGCCATCGAAATTGAGAATAATAGGGAATCATGGCTTGAGAGAGCCAACATACATCTAGAGGTCAAACTAGAGAAGGCCAACAAATACTTGAGCTTGCAAAGGAGGATGACTGAGCACTTTAAACGGAGAGATCACTTTGCAAGGAAAAAGATCAAAACTGCCCAAAATGAGGGCCCGACACCAAATGATGAAAATTACCATGATAGGCTTGGAATTTTGTCCCAAGTTTCTCTATAGGTCTCCAAGGACCGATGAGGCACCTACCTACCAATTTTGAGGGAAAATGAACAAGTTTTTGTTTTTTGAAAATTTGGAGCCTAGGAGCACAGCACACCCTATGTTGCGCTTTTTCCAAAGGCATATTCAGGAGGATAAGCTTACATTTTTGGATTTCCCATCACAAGAGGAGTATGATCACAAAATTTCAGCTCAATTGGAGTTGTTTTGACCCCTCAAAAGGGTCAAAAACACTCATTGTTTCACCTTTCTGTCAACTTTTCTGAGCATGTGTTGCGCTCCTGGAAGTCTTCGATTTTTACACTTTTTGGGATGCTTTTAGAGGTCATATCAAAACACTAAGGTATATCTAGAAAGTAGACTTCAAGGGATTTCCAACGAGCCATCTTGGAGCCTTTTTAAACATCGGGAAGGCCTCCAAAACACTATTGCAAAAAGGCCTATTTCTGCGTTGCACTCTTGGCAAGTTTTCAAAATTTTCACACAATGTGCTATGCTCCTGTGTTTGACTGGGAAGATGTGCGTTTGGCAGGTTTTTTAGGCATGTTAGGCCTAAAAGTCAATTTTATTTCCATTTATAGTCAGAAAATATATTTATTTAGATATTTTTGTGCCTTGGGCTTTGCAAAGCCTCAAGGACAACTTAGGATATTTATTTTGGGCCAATAGGCTTCTAGTTACTCTCTATGGATCTCCTCTTCCTTTCTTGTTATATAAGGCATGAGGATGTAGGAATTTATAGGGTAAGTTCCTTAGCTCAAGAACCAAAGGTCACCGCTCACAAACAGATCACAAATCAGTACACCAGTATAATCACGTGGTTAAAACCCTCAAAGAGGGAAACAGTCCACGGCCTGAGCCAACATGGCCACCTCAGGAAATTTATTAATATAAATGAAAATTTACATATGTTTCTCTCATAAAAAGTTACCGAACAAATGACCCTCCATGCTCTTTAAATAGAGATCATGGACCAATCGGGTGTTAAGCCATAGATCAAGTGTCGTTAATACCAAGGTGAGAGATAATCATCGGATCACTACAAATTGTGACCGTTGAATTATAAGTTACAAATGTACATGGTAAAGAAGCACACTTTACCTAACTAATGGCCAAAGTGTCCTCAAACATGTAATTTTATTAATCAGAAAAACAATTACATTTGGAATTATGCAAGAGTTTACACCCGAACAACAAAAACACTCTTTCAATGAGCTATTTATAAGCTCAATGTCCTAACTTCCACTAATTATGGATCACTTATTAAATAACAAGTGTCCACTTACATTAAATGACCTTCTAACTATTGTACTAACTTTATTCCTAACCTAGAGCTTAGGAAACAACTCTATTCTAGAGTCCTATTTTTAATAACAAAATTCTATTTCTAAGTATCTCAAATATTTATTAAATATTTCAATTTAATAAATATTTTTATTCTCTAATATTTATTAAATGTCTAATTTAATAAATATTTTATCCTAAGTTTATATTAATATATTTGGATCATCTAGCATTCCCCCCTATAATCCAAAGATACATTACAACAGATACCAAGTTCATCCCTAAACTTAGTAAATTTTATTTTTCCAAGAGGTTTCGTGAAAATGTCGAAGGTTTGATCTTCTGAAGGACAATACACTGGCTTGATGACGTCCTTTGTAATGAGAGATCTTATATGATGATACTTGGTGTCCACATGCTTTGTCTTTGAATGGAAAACTGGATTCTTGGCAAGCTTTATTGCTGACTGATTGTCGATGAATAACGAAGTAGCTTCTGCTGGAGGAATTCCCATGTCCTGTAAAACTCGACGTAACCAAACAATCTCACATGCTGCTTCCCATGCTAAAATGTACTCTACTTCAGCTGAAGAAGTGGCTACTGTAGCTTGCTTCTTGCAACTCCAGGAAACTGCAGCTAACCCCATGTTCATTAAGTAACCTGAGGTTGATACCCTGTCATCAATACTGCCAGCAAAGTCGACATCTAAAAATCCACCAAGTACAAAATGTTTAGTATTTTTGTAAATAAGACCAAAATATTTTGTTCCTTGGATATATCAAAGAACTCTTTTGGTTGCATTCCAGTGGTTGTCTAGTGGTTCCTGCATATAACGTGAAAGAATACTGACTGCATAAGATAGATCAGGACGAGTGGTTGTTAAATAAATCAAGCTGCCAATCAACTGTCTATAAGTAGTGATGTCCACCTTTTCCCCCCCTTCAAATTTTGAAAGTTTCAAGTTTTGTTCCATAGGGGTAACGATAGGCTTGCAATCCTGCATTCCAAATCACTGAATAATTTTTGCTGCATACTTACTCTGAGAAATGAAGATATAATGTGGACGTTGGAATACTTCAACTCCAAGATAGCAGTGAAGTAGTCCCAAATATTTCATCTTAAAACCTGTATGTAACTCCTTTTTCACTTTTTTAATGTGATCATCATTGTTGCCTATGATGATCAAATCATCGACATACATAATTTAAATCACCAGATTTTTACCTTGTTGGCGTACATACAAGGTATCATTAGATTCACTACGATGAAAACCAACTTGGCGAAGGTATTCATCCATTTTGGCATACCAAGCTCGGGGAGCTTGTTTTAACCCATATAAAGCCTTTATAAGTTTGCAGACTTTATGTTCTTGTCCCTCAATTTCAAAACCTGGTGGTTGAGTCATGTAGACTTCTTCCTGTAAATCACCGTTGAGAAAAGCACGTTTTACATCCATTTGATGAAATTTCCATCCTTGTTGAGCTGCTAAGGTAAGTGTGAGGTGGCTGGTGTTCCATTTGGCTGTAGGAGCAAACCTTTCCTGATAATCTATCCCTTCCTGCTGTGCAAAACCTTTAGCAACAAGTCTTGCTTTATACTTGTCAATATCACCATTTTTCTTGTACTTAATTCGATAAACCCATTTGCATCCAATAGGTTTAACATGTTGGGGACAATCAACAAGTTGCCAAGTGTTGTTGTCTTGAACTGCCTGATATTCATCAACCATTACTTGTTGCCATCCTTTATGTTTTACTGCCTCTTGATAAGAAGAAGGTTCAGTAAATTCATTTGCTATTAAAGAAAAAATTCCTTCATTTTTTTTTGATCCCCTTGTTCCTGTTTTATTTTTTTCATTAGGCCTTACATCTTTCAAGAGTTGAACTACCCATTTCGGCAATTTATGTTCACTGGTTTGGTTTTGAGCAACCGCAGGTTCTGGGGGCAGAGAGTCATTGCCAGAAGAATTGTTGCTGCTAGGAGAGTTGGATGAACTGCTAGAAGACCTGGATGGCGCTGATGAAGAATATGGATTGGATGAATTATCATCAGATGAAGGAAATTCAAGTTCATACCAACTTGGTGAATTTGGTTGACTTTGTAAATTTCCATGTCCTTTATCAGTTTTTGTTACTAACTTTTGAAGAAGACTTTCAAATTCTTCAGCACTCTTACTCTCATTTTCATCAAAGATCACATCTCTGCTTACAATAAATTTCCCATTCGACAAAATTCGGTACCCTTTCTTCTCATTAGAAAACTGATCATTGTGCACTTTAAGCTTCGTGCATCAAGCTTAGTTCATTTTTCCTTGGGAACTAAGGCATAACAGATAGATCCGAAAACTCTGAGATGCTTAACCCGTGGTTTGAATCCAAACCATGCTTCATAAGGTGTGATTCCATCTAAAGAAGCCGTGGGAGATTTGTTTCTCAAGTAGACAGCAGTATGAACTTCTTCAGCCCAATATGAAGGACTTAACATTTTGAAAGTTAACATAGATCGCGCCATTCCTAACAATGTACGATTCATTCTTTCTACTACCCCATTTTGTTGCGGAGTGTAGACATTGGTAAGATGTCGTTTTATTCCATTTTCCATGCAATAATTTTTGAATTCATTGGAAGTGAATTCTCTGTCATTGTCAGTTCGAAGAGTGCCAATCTTCTCTTTTACTTCATTTTCAATAAGCTTATGAAAAGTTTTGAAATTTTCAAAGGCTTCTGACTTTTTCTTCAAGAAATAGACCCATGTCATCCTGCTAAAATCATCAATAAAAAGTAAAAAATATCTGCAATTTCCAAGTGAAGTTGGGAATGGTCCACAAATATCACTATGAACCAACTGCAAATGCCTGTCTGCTCACCAGGAACTGGTGGAAAAAGTATCTCGATGTTGCTTTCCAAAAATGCAAGATTCACACTTTGCATTTTCCCTTTTGAAGGTTGGAAGTCCTTTAACCATGCCCTATTTTTGTAACTGAGAGAGACTGTCAAAGTTGAGATGGCCATATCTGACATGCCATAATCTGATTGGTGAAATATCTATACTTGTTGTGCCTGCAAAGTCAAAATGTCTTGGAATAACTGTCCCTTTCATCCTTAACAGTTTTCCATCTTCATAACCTGTCATTACTGTTTGCATGTTTTATTTGACTGAGTTGATTTTAACTGAGCCATATTGCATAGTCACTGTGTGCCCTGCTTGTCGAATTGTGACTAAGGACAACAAATTTTGCTTGAATGTTGGGACATACCATACATTAGAAATCATTCTTTCTTCGATGCCTAGTAAAAAAAACTTTAACTACACTTTTTCCTGAAGGAGTATGTTTGGTTTTGTTAGCAAGATAGATTGAATTCAGATGAAATTCTTTGAAACTCCAGAAGAAGTCATGTCGAAATGTCATGTGTTGAGTTGCGCCTATATCAAGAATCCATGCATCTTCATAATAACTGCAAAGAAAGCTTGAAACATGTAAAGTTGTTGCTTCTATGTTTGTGAAAACATATTCATAACTATCAGGATCATCTTCATCATTTTCAAACTGTGCTAAGTTTGGATGAAACTCAGATATTTTCTCAATAGAAGTTCTACAATCTGTTGCATAATGACCAACTCTGTTACATCTCTTGCAAAAAATTTGACTCAAATCAGTGCCTCTTCCCTGAGAATGTCCTCTGCCTTGATACTGTCCTCGTCCTCTGCTTTGTCCTCTGTTTTTAGTTTGTCATCTTCCTAGACATTATCCTATGCCTTGATGATATCCTCTGTTTTGATTGTTGCCTCTGCCTTGAAAATTGTTTCTGCCTGAATTAGAGCCTCTGTTGGAATTTTTTCCTCTATGTTGACTGTGACCACGACCTTGCGTTTCTTGATTTGGATTGAAATTACCTCTTCCTTTGTTTCTGGAACTGTCAGCTGAGGAGTTTCTTGAACTAGCTTCGGTGAGGAAGACATCTTCCCCAATCTGCTTCTTCTTCCCAAAGTTTTTATCATGCTGTGCTAACATGGCACTCATTTCATCAAATTTTATCTTCTTTAACTTGCCAATGACTTGCAAAGTTTCCAAAAAATGAGTATATGAAGATGGAAATCCAGCAATTAAAATTGTAGTTAAGAATATTTCATCAACAGCTTGAAAACTAGCATTGATGATTTCTTGCTTAGTGTTTTTAAGTCGTGAAATGTACTCAAGGACATCACCACCTTCAGTTAATTTATGTTGAAGAAATTTTAATTGAATATCAACCTTCTTTGATTCAGGTTGTGTATCAAGGAGATATTTGAATGTATGTAAAGCAGCCCATGCATCTGAAGAATTCTCAATGTGTATGTACATTTCATTACTAACTGAATCTTTTATAAGAGCTAATGCCTTGGCATATTTTATTTCCCATTTTGCAAGTGAATCTGGATCTATTGGTTTATTTGGTTTAATGTTGCCATCACAAATTCCATGCCATAATTCATTAAAAATAAGAGTTCTTTCAATTAGACGTCGCCATGTATTATAGGATTTCACTCCTTCTAGCTTATCAGTTTCAGTGAACAAATTAATTAATTTTGACATTGGAGTGTTGAAGCAGTGCACCAAAAGAATCAAGCACAAAAAATTGAGCAAATCGTCACATGAAACACACCAAGCAAAAACGAGCTATCGGGGCTTGGCCTTGACCCTCGTATAGTCATTGAAATAGGAGAAAAATGACTGAGATTTGCACTTGGCTCTAGTCAATTTCTCAAATATTTACAAGGTAACTTTCAAAATTTGACTTTTACAATGATGCTTTTGCACAATCTAGTAAAAAAAATTCCCCCCCCCCCCTCAAAGTAAAATTACTTTGAGTCACACTTATCTCTCCAGAAACAAATTACAAAAAAATTGCCTTATTACTCCAATAAAAATTACAAATAACCTTATTGCTCCATAAATATTACAAAATCCTTATTACTCCAATAAAAAATATTACAATGTTCTTCAAAAAATACAAAGTGCTACTTCACCTTATTACTCCAAAGTGCTACTCCACCTTATGATCCCAATTACAATTTTAATTTAAAAAAAAATATAACTCCAATGAGTGCACACATTAAAAAAATATTTTTGGTAAAAAAAATAACCTCAGTCTCTGCAAACTCAGAACAACACCTGGGAGTTCTCGGCCTTGGTTTTCTCGAACTCGATTTTGGCACTAATTTTATCAGCTGAGAAACGTTATTCCGAAGCGAATAGAATGTGATCGCTTACCCTGAATGCTTCCTTCCAACGATATGGCTGTGGAATTGAATGGGAATTCAATTTTCAAATATGGATGGATTTTTTTAAAATATGGTTGGATTTAATTGATCGTGCTTACCGGTAATAAGAGAAAAAAAAAATATGGAGGGTGCAATCGAAACAAAAGCGCACAAACCCTCGAAAACTTGTGGTCACATTTATAGGTATGAATCTCCTCAAACTTGGACTTTCTTTGCAGCAACATCTGGAGCCTTAAACCCTCTCGTCGGAGCTTTTGTAGGTATTGAGATCATTTGCTGGCGGTAGGAGAAATAATGGCTGCAATTCAATGTGTTGATGTCATGAGATTGATGTTTGGAAAACTGAATGTATCGATGCCCGTGCACCCTTTGGAATGGCAGGTTTCAGAGAAGACAATTGATAATATCTCGGCCTACATGGCGAATACGATAGGAGTAGTCGAGTCTGTATTTAGAGTTGCTGCCAACAGCCATGATAAGAAGCTCCTCTGCAAGGTAGTAGTTGTTTTGTATGTTCTATCTGTAGTGGGCAGAGTAATATTTGTAGGATACGTTTTTCCTTTCAAAGATTTTGGTGGAGTGTATTTCGACTTCCCATTATCTGATCTCGACTGGTATACAAATATTGAAATTCATTTTCATATACAGATCTTCAGTAGCCTATCATACTGATATTGAAACTAATTTCGGTATGTACTCATTCTTAAAGACTAGTATTGAGATTTATCTGTTTGTGTTTCTGCATTTGAAACTTCCTGTTTCTTGCAGAAAATAATCTGAAATTGAATATTGAATGCCTATAGGTAGGAAAGACTTTTCCATGGAACCAAAACAGACATAATATTGATGAAATAGTTTTTAATGGGTAGATTTTGTAGAAAACTATTTTGCAAAAAATGATTTTAGCATTTACAAAGCTAAAATCAATAATAAAAATTTATGTTCCTTTAAACAAAAAATTTGACAAATTCCATACCAATCATTTGCTGATCAATTCAATGGAGCTTTCCAAGAACTTGTAGAGCTAGAATCTCCTCCTCATATTAACTGCAGCATTACCATAGCTTTGATACCACAATAATGGCCGAAGTGTCCTCATACATGTAATTTTATTAATTAGAAAAACAATTACATTTGGAATTATGCAAGAGTTTACACCCGAACAAAAAAAACACTCTTGAAATGAGCTATTTATAAGCTCAATGTCCTAACTTCCACTAATTATGGATCACTCATTAAATAAAAAGTGTCCACTTACATTAAATGACCTTCTAACTATTCTACTAACTTTATTCCTAACTTAGAGCCTAGGAAACGACTCTAATCTAGAGTCATGTTTTTAATAACAAAATTCTATTTCTAAGTATCTCAAATATTTATTAAATATTTCAATCTAATAAATACTTTTATTCTCTAATATTTATTAAATATCTAATTTAATAAATATTTTATCCCAAGTTTATATTATTATATTTGGATCATCTAACACTAACTCTACACTAGACTAAGTTATTTTTAACTATTTCATATGTGTCGGAATATCCTAACATCCCCCCTTAAGAATAACTTGGGATTGCATTGAAGGATTCACAAAAGTGACACAATAGGAGAAGGAAGGAGGCATTAGAGCCTATCCCCCCCTTAATGAAAACTTTCCTAAAATCCAAGAATGGATCAACGTTTGGTAAACTTCGCTTCTATGAGAACCTTCGTAAAGATATTGGCTACTTGATCACTGGTTGGAAAATACTGCACTTCAAGAACACAATCATGAATGAACTTTCTGATGAAGTGTATGTGGATTTCAATGTGTTTCATATGCTAATGCTGAACTGGATGTTTTCATAGCTGAATGGCACTCTGATTATCACACCAAAGTGTAGTTGGATGTTGATGATGAATACCAAATTCAGACAGGATCTAACGAAGCCACATGGCTTCATTAATGACTTCAAGTGCACCACGATACTCTACTTCTGCTGAAGAAAAAGAAATGGCACTTTGTTTCTTACAAGACCAAGTAATAGGTCCTGAACCAAGAGTGAATACATACCCTGCAGTAGAATTTCGATCATCAGGGTCACCAGCCCAATCAGAATCAGTGAAACCAATCAACAATGGAGATGCTCCTGCACTGTAATGAATCTCGAACTGAACTGTACCTCGAATATATCAAAGTATTCTTTTGGCTGCTTTCCAGTGACTTTCATGAGGTTGGTGCATAAACCGAGTGACAATACCAATGGCAACGGAAAGGTCAGAACAAGTATGGGTTAGATACAGAAGTTTACCAACAAGTTGACAATATAAGGTAGCATCAACTTCAGGGGTAGTACAGTTGACTGAAAGCTTGACTCCAGACTGAAAGGGAGAAGGGGCTGGCTTACATTCTTCCATTTGAAAATGGTGTAGAATATGACAAGCATACTTGGACTGAGAGAGGGTAATGCCTTCCTTGGATTGCAAGATTTGAAGACCAAGGAAATAATGCAAGTGTCCTCAGTCTATCATTTCAAACTTCTTTTTGAGGCTAGACTTCACATGGTTTATATGGTTTGGATCACTATTGGTAAGGATAAGATCATCAACATAAAGAACAAGGATGGTGAAGGACTTACCCACTTTCTTGTTGTAGACAGTGTTGTTAGAATGACACCTAGAAAAGCCATTATCTAATATAAATCTATCCATTTCGGCATACCAAGCCCAAGGAGCTTGTTTGAGACCATAGAGAGACTTCCTAAGGTGACAAACAAGGCTGGAGTCTTTTTGGATAAATCCAGGGGGTTGTTCCATGTAGATTTCTTCATGAAAATATCCATGTAAGAAGGCAGATTTAACATCCATCTAATGGACTTCCCATTTAAAGGAGGCAGTAAGGGAAAGAACAAGGCAGATAGAATTCATTTTGGCAACAGGGGAGAAGGTTTCAGTATAGTCAATGCCTTCAACTTGTGAAAATCCTTTAGTGACAAGATGAGCTTTATGTCTATCCACTTTTCCATTTGGTCCAAACTTTGTTTTGTAAACCCATCTGCATCTGACAAGTTTTCTTCCTTTTGGAAGAGGAACAATATCCCAAGTATCATTCGCCAATAAGGAGCGATATTCTTCATTCATAGCTTCATCCCAATCTTGATGACCAGAGGCTTCTTCAAAGGTTCCTAGATCAAGTTTTTCTAGAATTTGAGCCAATAAGGAAGAGGCTCTTTAGAACTGAGAACGTGTACGTCGTCGATCAACAGGGTCACCTGCAAGAGAACCTGCTGCATCCCAAGTAGAGCGGACCCATCTTGGAAGAGGTGGAATATAAGGAACAATTTCAAGAGATGGAGGAGGATTTTCATCCTCACTGTCATCATTTGAACTAGAAGGAATGTTATTAAAAATAGAAGAGAGAGAGAGAGGTGGAAAATATGCCAAATTAGGCTTGCAGGCCAAAGGTGGCACACCCGTCGAACTAGGCTCGCAAGCCAATATATTTTTATCAAATTTTACATCTCTTCTAATGATTATATTTTTGGATTTTGGTTGAAGAAGTCCATATCCTTCGACATCTTCAGAATATCCAACAAAAAATCATTTTTCACTCTTAGGTTTTAAGGCTTTATGTTTCACATCTGGAATATGGGCCCAAGAATCACTTCCAAAAACACTAAAGTGACTTACATCTGGTGTGATTGAGCTCCAAGCTTCTTCTGGAGTTATATTCTTTAAAACCTTAGTAAGAGTGCGATTTACTATGTAATTTTCACATTTAATGGCTTCTGCCCAAAAATTCAGACCAAGTCGTTTAGATTGAAGCATACAATTAGCCATTACTTTTAAGGTGTGATTCTTCCTTTCAGCTACACCATTTTTTTGTGGAGTATATGGAATGTACGTTGCAATTGAATGCCATGCTCAGTGTAGAAGTTGATAAATCTGTTGTTAACATATTCTCTGCCATTGTCTGATCTGAACTTCAAAATTTGATTTCCATATTGTTTCTCAACAAAGGCCTTAAAGGTCAAGAACATGTTAAAAACTTCACTCTTGAGTTTTAAGAAGTATATCCAAGTGCGTCTGGAAAAATCATCAATAAAATTTAAGAAGTACTTGCAACCAGAGAAAGAAACAACAGGAAGTGGACCACATAAGTCACTGTGCACAAGCTGCGAAGGGGCTGAAGCATGCCAAGAGGCACGTTTGTCAAAACTATCTTGATGATGTTTTCTGAGTACACATCTAGAGCAAACACCATCTTGGAAAGATACCATAGGAAGACCCATCACCATATTTTTCTTACATATAGTTTGGAGAGAGCGATAGTTTAAGTGACCAAATCGCTCATGCCAAAGTTTTCTCACATCATCATTATGAGAAACAAAAACAGAGGGAAGACATGATGACCCAAAGTTGTCAAACTTATACAACCTTATGGAATCATCAGCAATGCCAGTAGATAAAATATGTTTAGGATCCTTGAGGTCCTTGATTACAACATCATGAGGTGAGAATTCTACTATTTTCCCTTCACCTGAATGAGTTACTTGATAAATAGATAGAAGGTTGCATGACAAGGTAGCAACACATACTACATCATTAAACTGGCCATTATCTAGATGAATGGTTCTAGATCCTACAACATTAACAGATCTATCATCACCAACATAAATATGTTTGGTGTTACAATCATTTAAAGAAGAAAACATGGCTTTATTTTTGGCCATGTGATAAGATGCTCCAGAATCAATGAGCCACTCATGAGAATGAGAAGAGGGAGATACATTTAATTCATAACCAAATCTTGATGCTTGAAAATTACAAGCAGAAAGCGTCATTCCTGAAGATGAAGGTGAAGAGTGCTCCAAATTGATGTTGTGCTTCTTCATTGCTGCTTCTAAGGCTTCCATCTTCTTAAAACATTTGGACTATAAATGGCCATCACGGCTGCAAAATTTGCAATGTCTATCTGTCTTCTTTCCTTTTTTTGGATATGCCTTATCATTTTGGTGAGCTGCTTTGTCAGTTTGTGGCTGAAATTTCTTAGGACCCTTGTTTGGTTTCGGACCATACTTTTTAGGACACTTCTTCTTGGGATTATTTTGATATGATTGTTTTTGGGTTGCTAAGGCTTTCTTAGAATCATTTCCAAAAGTGATAAGACCAAGGTGTAAGAGTTTTTCTTGTTCTCTTATCAAAGAATCGCAAAAGGCATCAAAAGAGGGGTTATTGTAGGCGTTTCCTGAAGAAACGATGGATTCTCTAGTGGAATGGAAGGGAGAAACAAATACAGAGCATGCAGGGCCAAGCTTAGCAAGAATGCAATAAATGATGCTACCATCTTCCTTTTTGATATTACAACCTTCTAAAAGAATTCGAATGGTCTTTAATTTGGACAAAAAATCTTCATTGGAGGAGAAATTATTGGGGTCCAAAGTAAGCAACTCATTTTCAAGATGGTTGGCCCTGATTTGATTTTGAATGCCAAAAACAGTTTTTAGCTTTTCCAGGGCTTCATCAAGGGTGTCAATGTCAAGGATATGAAACTGAAGATCTTAGCAATGAACATTCCTATCAACCCTCGTGCTTGATCCTGTTTATTTTCCCATTTAGCAACTTTATCATCATTGGAAGGTTTAGTTTCTTGTCCTATGGCTATTCTATAAATCCCTTTACTTCTAAGTATATCTACCATGTGAGGTAGCCATTGGAAATAATTGGTGCTGTTAAGAATAATCGGGCATGCACTTTCCATTTTTTTTAAAAACTTGAAGCTAAGAAAAGCTGAAACTAAATGCTCCAATGGAAATATCTTGAAAATTTAGGTTGTTGCGAAAAAAACGGCACGAAAAAATGCTTCCGGATGAAGAAGTTATGCCTTTTGAAAAATATGAGTTGTAGATGTCGAATAGTTACTGGAACGGGATGAAGTGTGGCTTTTTTTTTTTTAAATATACCCCTTTGAACAATTTTTTTTTACAAAAGAAGCTTGAGAAGGAGACTTGAACCCAAGACCTCTATTCTCATAAACTAACCCCTCACTAAGTGAGATAGTAAAAATATCACGTTATTGTTTGAAAGGAGGAAGGGGGTTCATTTTTTTTTTTGTTGCAACTCTTCGGTGTGCGTGCCTTTTCCTGCACAAAAAAACACAAAAAACCAAGCCAAAAAAAAAAAAAAATGAAATACAAAGCCTTACGGAAAAATGTTATATTTTCGGTTAGCCTTACCGACAACTATCAATTTTTTCATTATTTTCTGATTTCCTGAGATCGCACAAAGACACGGGGAAAGAGCATACGTAGCAAAAAAATCTCTTCTTCATGTTTCTGATTTGCTGAGAGCACACGCAGTGCATAGCGAAGAGCATACACAGAGAAGATGGTTTAGATCTAGCAAATAAATAAAACCTAAAAACCAAAAATAAAAAGAGGGAACCGAAATAAGCAGAACTATTAACAAATATAACTGCAAAATAGATGCTTTATACCTCCAGATCTAAATTGTCATAACTTGGGTAGCTGAAATCCTATTTGCATGAAACGAAAGACATTCCTCACTGTAACAGATGCTCCAGAAACAACCGAGTAGTTCTCTAAGCCCAAAAATATTTAGAAATAATATATCTACAAAACAACATTTGCATGCAGTCAAACCGGCTTCAGATTTTGATAAAAAACTAATGCGGCCCTCAAAATAGCTCCGATACCATGTAGGAATTTACAGGGTAAGTTCCTTAGATCAAGAACCAAAGGTCACCACTCACAAACAGATAAAAAATCAGTACACCAGTACAATCATATGGTTAAAACCCTTAAATAGGGAAACAGTCCATGGCCTGAGCCAACGCGACCACTTCGGGCAATTTATTAATATAAAAGAAAGGTTACATATTTTTTTGTCATAAAAGGTTACCAAACAAATGAACCTCCATGCTCTTTAAATAGAGATCATGGACCAATCGGGTGTTAAGCCACAGATCAAGTGTCATTAATACTGAGGTGAGAGATAACCGTCAGATTATAAGTTACAAATGTACATGGTAAAGAAACACACTTTACCTAACTCTACACTCGACTAAGTTATTCTTAACTATTTCCTATGTGTCGGAATATCCTAAGGGAGGATTCATTGTAAACAGTTGGGACTTGATGTGTTTAAGAGAAATACATGGTTTTATGAGCTTGGAGAAGAAATTGGTTTTATGAAGTGAATGAATGGCTTGTGTGGCTTGGTGTTGGAGAAGCTTGCTTGCAGGATTCCATAGCTTGGTGAATGGTGATGTTTTCCTAACTTGTTAATGTTTTCTTGTCTTCATTTTGTTTTAGTCTGCTTGGTTGCTATAGATCAAAAATTTATAGGTTGAGATATGCTCATGGAAGCACCTCAAACCTCATGTTTGCTATAGCTTTGATGTTTTCCTCTTTTAGTCATCTTAAGGAATTATTGATTTCTCCTTGGGCCCACTAAAACTTGTTTTTGTTTCATGAATGTTTAGTATGCTAGCTTATAAATATGATTCATGGTATGCCCTGCTTATTTAAAGTTTTCAAAACCCTATTTTGAAGCTTTTCGATAGAATATTGATTGATTAGGTTAAGACAAAGAGGTCTCATTTCGATCTTTCCCATTTCCCATGCTTACCAACTTATTTCATAGTTCCCAATAAATTGATATATGTTGTTTAGGAGTTCCCTCTCCATAAATTGAGTTCTTTGTTTATCTTATGTGTTTTCCCAAAAAGCTAAAGGTGAATTTCTAATGTTAGGAGTTCTAATGCTTCTATGTTTCACCGGAATGTTAATATTACATGTTTATCGGTTTTAGTATTGTTCATAGAGATTAATGGTTTTCCCTACCTCATGAGTTATTTCTTTCATACTATATATGTTTAAGACCTCTTAGTTTTTTCCCAAACTTAATGTTCATTACACCTAATACATCACCTAAAGGATCCATTAACCTTGCTAAATCGACTCTGCAATACACTCTTATTCATCATTTATACACCCTCAACTTAATCTGACCCCATAACCCTATTGATTTGACAACCTCTCATTCCACCTATCCTACTTAGTCATCTTACCCCAACCTAAAACAAAAAAACAAACTACACTTAACAACTAGCCTAAAATAAATCATCCAAAGTGAACAAGTTCACATCCTTCACATAATAGAGAGATCCCTCTCTATGTCCAGGAAGGCTAGGTCCTAGAACTCCAGAGACTGGTCTGATGTTGCCCTGTCGTTTGGTCTACCAGTATGCTAAATCACGGGACCACAATAGGCACCCTTAATCTTCCCTGAGCTTCTATGTGGTACTAAATCCTTAAGAAATCCTTTAATGTCCCTAAAACCTCACCTACTATCTCGAGCACATATCATACCTCAAAAATAGACTGATCATTCTCTCAAAATGAGCTTTGGCTCCCCAATCTAGGCCTTCATCCCCTGTTGGCCCTGGGCTGCCCGAAACTTACCTATGGATTCTCAAAATTCAGAAGTCTCGAAATGACTCTCTAAATCCTTCCATTGGATTTAAAATGTCATAAATAGTCATAATGGACTAGTCCCTTACTGAAATTGGCCTCCAACTACTTTGGTTACGCCTCGAACACCTAGTGGCACCCCTTGGGTCGAAGTTCACTGAAAACTTCTTTGAATCATCTCGACCTTTAGAATTCCTCCAAAGCTTCTGAAAAATCCATCAATGGATTTAGAAGTTTCAAAATAGTCAGAATAGATGACTCGTTTGCTAAGAATGGTTACTGGATGCTCTAGATAGGCCTCTTTCTCCTGGTGGCACCTACTGGCTCTGGTGGCCCTTGGAATTTCTCTGAAGCATATCAACTTTAAGAAGTTCTATACTGGCTCTGAAAACCTCACCATTAGTTCTATAATGTCTGAAACATCCAAAATTGACTATTTCGTTTCTGAGTAACGCCTCTAGCTGCCCTGGCTAGGCCTCTTTCTGTTGCTCGCTCCTAGTGGCCTTGGTGGCCCCTAGAATTTCTCTAAAGAAAAATATTTCTCGGAGGTCCTCTGATGGCTCTAAAACCCTCACCAATGAGTCTAGAATGTCCAAGAAAGTTGAAATATACTCTTTCACACTCCAAGAATGGTCCAATCATGATCAAGATAAAGCATAATCAATTTTTTTCCAGTTTCCCCTAAAACAACTCCACTAAATGTGGACTTAACTTTAACTGCAGTCAAAATAGGAACTCCGCCACTTTAGGTGTTCTTTGCCAACTATCCCACCAATCCTAACTAAAAAATTAAAGTTATGGGTTGGGAGTGCCCACACGCACACCTCCCATACCCGCGGTTACCACGATAGTTGGCGGAACTTCAGGTTTAAACTATTAGCACTTGAATTGGACCCCAGGCTGAAAAAGGAAAATCAGGGTAACAACTAAACCACGCTTAGCCTTGTAGCTAACCCTACAAGGACAGGAGAAGGCTCTCTCCATAGAATAATATTCAATGGAACACAATAAAATGATTGATATTAGGCTAGATAAAATGATGAGGATAAAGGTTTAATAAAATAAATGAATGAATGAATTTCAGGGATGTGTTGGATATGAAGGGACAGTTTGAAACTGGGAATTAAATCAGGACACAGGGTATTTCATGGGGCAAGATAGGCAAGAAACTTAGCAAATTAAAATTTAATAAGGATGGGATGGAAAGACTGGTGAGGAGATGAAAAGGGCACAATAAATGGATCCCTTTCAAACAGCAGAAAACACACAGAGCATGAATGATTTCCCAAGGCAGAGCATATAAAATGGATTCTACCTTTCTATCTTGAAAACATTCAAAATAAATGTTTATGGATGAATGGAACACATAACGATTCACATATGAAACAAAGGAGAAAAAAAAATGCTAAATCTCATACCACATGGATCCCACAAGTTAGAGCTGCATCTCTTATTAATTCCTGTCAAACTGTACAATGTAGTGCAGAGATGTTCTTCCACACTATTCCCCTACTTTCTCAGACTTAGACCCCTTTACAAATGATTTACAATACAATAAATAAACTCAAATGTGGGAAAACAGATCGACGGAAATAGGGAATTGTTTAATAACATTGAAAAACTGAAGAGCCAACCATCTGTCCTAACAAGGAGCAGCATTACATTTTTCCACTTGAATTTGCTGATAACCAATGAAGAGGTGAAACCTGTGGCGTAAATCCCTTTGAATCGTAACTGAAGACAAAATAGGCAATCCAATCCTATTTCTTTGTTGTTGTAGATATCTTCGTTTTAATTTAAGCTCTCGACCTTTGACTGTTTGCTTTCCATTATTTCTTTATTCTCTGACCTTTAATAAAATTCCGTAGAAATAGAACTGAATGAAATTATATGATTTGTGAAGGGTAAAATGAATTTTAAATGGGAAAAAGGAAGGGAGATGGAGGCGAGACCCGCATATAAATTGCAATCGCAATTGGAGCGGGGTGGAGAGTGATCGCAATCGCAACATTTGTGATGCGATTGGAGGAGGGGGCAGGACTTGCGATCGGAGGGTTTGCGATGCGATTGGAGGATTTGCGATGCGATCAGAGGATTTTCGATGCGATCAGAGGATTTGCGATGCGATCGGAGGATTTGCGATGGGCTCATCGGGGCATACAAATGAAGTTTGCGATTTGCGACGGGAAGCGGGGTTTATAACTTAAACTTTATTATAAAGTTTAAGGGGTCATGGAAAAGGGGAAGTGGTTTATAATTAAATCGAAAATGTACAAAAAGATTTATCATGCGTTATTATCATCGGAAGGGGGAAAAAGGGGAGGCTTAGGGATATAAAACTTTAATAAAGTAAAGTTGAAGGGAAAAATGGGAAATAGGGAGTAAAGGGAATTTTACTTCACTTAAGCATAAATTTCAATCCAGAAGTCAGTTTTGAGAGTGTAGTATACCGTTGGAAAGCTCTTTCCGGGCTCTTAATGCTGGATCTACTTGGAAGATGATCTAGTGCTGAAAATGCTACAGAAAAATTCTCTGAAGGCAGGGACATCACTTTGTGGAGATGTCAGCTTCTGAATTGTGACTTATGATGATATAAAATTACATAATGAATGATTATAAAGGAAAAATATCATGTTTTCACCTCAAAACATGGTTTTGAGGTGAAAATTACATCAAGATGAATAAAATGTCTCTTTGATTCTTCCTGGTGCTGTGATTTTGAGCTTATTGACATCCTCATGACCTTGCTGATATTATTGATATTTGACTCATTAATTTGACCATGGTGAGACCCTAGAAACTAATGAGACCCATCCTATGACCTACTGGTATGATTTTGAGAATGAAAGTGACTAAATGACTGAAGACCATAGGGAGGAAAATCAGCAAGTACCTCATGAGGGAAAATTGATATAAAAAATACTACCATCAATGAATCCATGACCTAGCGGAATGGTGAAATTGATTATTATGGGACTCCTAATATGCAAATGCAAAAGAGCAGTTTTGAGCACTGATGGCAGTATGACTAGACTGACACTAACATTGGCTCCAATGGGGATGGTAGCTCCTTGGAGGTGCTAAGAACACCGTAGACCAAGTAGCCTTATCCATTGGGCATGGAGTCGAAAATACTGAAACAAGCTACAATGCATACTGAATCTGACTGAAGGCTAAGACTGAAAAACCATAATAAAACCAAACTGACTCAAGACATGACTAAAACACAATTGAAAAAATGGAAAAATACTCATAATTGAGCTTATTCATCTAACCTACTCTAATTGTTGCATCCACCACTTAATAAAGTGAAATGGAACAACCAATGGAACCATGTAAGCATCTTGGCTGCTATTTGATTTCTCCCCAAGTGCTTTCTGATGCGCAAGAAAAGGGAAGAACTGAAAGGCAACTCACAAGGAAACTTGGAATCAAGTTGAATGATGATAAACTTGCAAAGCATGAATTGACTGGATGAATTCAAGAATACTGCGAAAGGATCTTCATAAGAATAGCTATTGATTTTCATTAACACATCACTGCTCTAGTTTAGGTAATCTCCACACCTTGATCCTAAAATTTTCCTCACCTCTGAGCTGTCTTTCTCTTATGACTGCAGCAAGCTGTCAAAAGGATCCTGAAATTCATGAATAACCAAACTCTGTTGCTGATCCCAAACAAAACAAAAGTATTCTTCATTAGTCTCCTCATATGACTGCAAACCTTGATATGGGTTTTGTAATGAAACATCTGTTGAACGAGACAATGAAGTCGGCTGTCGAATAAGATTATTGTTAACATTCTTTTCTGGCACACGATTAGCCAATGGAGAAGGACTTTTACAGCCAATATCATTCAACACACGAGCAATAGGATCATAGAAAACATGAGAAGACTGCTGCGACGTATCTATTGAAACTGTATGACATTCTACAGCATGTTCCTCTTTTTCTTTAGAGATATCACGTAGATTCTGCTTTATGAAATGAAATGTTTTGAAACATAAAGGTACTAAATCTTCTTGCATCATTAAATCATATGTTTCGGCTTCCAAACATTTATCTGTAATATGACCTTCAATTGTGCTTGGTGGCTGCAAATCTGGAGTTAGGGAGGATTTTATTTCGCAAATGATTTCATCAGTCGTTTCAGGGGAAGATTTCTCATAAACAACTTGCTCAAGAATTTCACTATTTGTCTCAACCTCAACATTAAAACTGAGAGGTTGTTGATTTCTATGAAAGTTATCTTTGATGAACTGAATTGCAGCGAAACAAAGAGGCAAATATCTTTCACTTACTTCCCAATTTTCCAGACTTTCCTCATCACTGTCTTGGATGATATGCAACGGATTATTACTGCTTTCAAGCTATTGAGACGGAACTTCCTCCCACAAATCAGCAATTGATTGTGCTACAAGACTAGCTTGTGTTTGGAAAAAATCATCATCATCGTATTGATCGAATTTTGGCAAATCATCAACATAAAACATATCATCAAGCATACAAGTCACATCAAGAGATTTCTCATCTCCAAGATGTTCTATAACACAGTCATTGTTAGATGGATGATAACTGGGAAATTTTTTTGGATCAGCCACTTTTTCTTGAACATCCATTTCATTCCTGGCAGTGATTTTCCGCACCATATTTTCCACTGTGTTTACCAAAAGGTCAAGCTTTACCTCTGAAGGTGTTAGGTGCTCTGCAACATTCTTTTTTTTTTCTTCCTTTAGCTTTTCTCTTCTGATCAATAGATTAGCTTCTACATCTACTGCACTATTCTGTATCTCTTCAAGTGTTGCTAAGTTCTTTTCTCTCAGCTGAAACTCCATTTCTGGATCAAAAGCACCCGGGTAATGTAAGAGATCCAAGCCAGGAGGGGGTCTTATATTGACAAGTATCGAATAATAGACTCGATTAAATCTGGCGGAAAAATGTTGTACTATTTCCCCTAACTGTCTTTTCAGTTGGGCATACACATTCAAAATCAGGAACGGGTTTTGTCTAACCACCCATCTGTAAAGGAAAACTCTGAAGAACTGCTAGAATTCTGAGATGCTGGCATTAGGCAGGGTTTTGAACCAACTCTTAACTTTGCCTTGCAAAGAAAGAGCAAAAAGCCTAATACTAACATCTTCTTCATCAACTTCAAAAAGGTCTAGGAAAGTCTCAACATTATGCACATGTTGCTCATCGTTGACATTGTTACATTCACCATCAAATCTCGGCAAATATAGGTAATAATTTGCAGGGAAAGCATGGAGAACAGAAGGTAAAACAAGAGGTTTATACCTATCCGGGACTATAAAAGGCGTAGGAGTATATACAAGGGCTACGAGATTAGTTTTGGTTTCATTAGGCTGATCAATCTGAAGAGAGTCATCATATGATTTGGGAAAAAGCTGAAGGCCAGGATCAAAGGAAAACTCAGTATTTACACTTTTTGAATAGTTTGAGTGAAGATTTTGATCACCTTTATCATACAACAAATTCTGAAAAACTTTCAGGACAACTTCAAGAAAAGAAAATAAGTAATTTACAAGAAATCAGATTAGATCCTGAATACCATTCCACTTTGGATACCTAAACTTTGTGTAAGATCCTTCCATTTAAGAGTCGGTCCTCTAGTGGAGTCTTTACATTGAGTTGGAGTCGCCAGGTGAATGATTTCAGCCTTCTTATGTCTGATCGTTGTCCACCATCAACAATCAGATACAATACTTTATCATTCTTTACCGGAGAGGATAATCTACTGTTTTAAATTAAAAGTTCCCCAGTGGAGTCGCCAGAGATGTTAGCACCTGAATTGGACCCCAGGCTGAAAAAGGCAAATCAGGGAAACAACTAAACCATGCTCAGCCTTGTAGCTAGCCCTACAAGGACAGGAGAGGGCTATCTCCGTAGAAGAATATTAAATGGAACACAATAAAAGGACTGATATTAGGCTAGATAAAATGATGAGGATAAAGGTTTAATAAAATAAATGAATGAATGAATTTTAGGGATGTGTGGGATATGAAGGGACAGTTTGAAACCGGGAATTAAATCAGGACACAGGGTATTTCATGGGGCAAGATAGGCAAGAAAATTAGCAAATCAAAATATAATAAGGATGGGATGGAAAGACTGGTGAGGAGCTGAAAAGGGCACAATAAATGGATCCCTTTCAAACAACAGAAAACACACAGAGCATGAATGATTTCCCAAGTCAGAGAATATAAAATGGATTCTACCTTTCTATCTTGAAAACATTCAAAAGAAATGTTTATGGATGAATGGAACACATAACGATTCACATATGAAACAAAGGAGAGAAACAAATGCTAAATCTCATACCACATGGATCCCACAAATCAGAGCTGCAAACCATCTGTCCTAAGAAGGAGCAGCATTACATTTTGCCACTTGAATTTGCTGATAACCAATGAAGAGGTGAAACCTGTGGCGTAAATCCCTTTGAATCGTAAATGAAGACAAAATAGGCAATCCAATCCTATTTCTTTGCTGTTGTAGATATCTTCGTTTTAATTTAAGCTCTCGGCCTTTGACTGTTCGCTTTCCATTATTTCTTTATTCTCTGACTTTTAATAAAATGCCGTAGAAATAGAACTGAATGAAATTATATGCTTTGTGAAGGGTAAAATGAATTTTAAATGGGAAAAAGGAAGGGAGATGGAGGCGGGACCCGCATATAAATCGCAATCGCAATTGGAGCGGGGCAGAGAGTGATCGTAATCGCAAAATTTGCGATGCGATTGGAGGAGGGGGCAGGACTTGCGATCGGAGGGTTTGTAATGCGATCGGAGGATTTGCGATGCGATCAGAGGATTTGCGATGCGATCGGAGGATTTGCGATGCAATCAGAGGATTTGCGATGCGATCGGAGGATTTGTGATGTGATCGCATCACAATTATTTGTGATGGGCTCATCAGGGCATACAAATGAATTTTGCGATTTGCGATGGGAAGCAGGGTTTATAACTTAAACTTTATTATAAAGTTTAAGGGGTCATGGAAAAGGGGAAGTGGTTTATAATTAAATCTTAAATGTACAAAAATATTTATCATGCGTTATTATCATCGGAAGGGGGGAAAAGGGGAGGCTTAGGGATATAAAACTTTAATAAAGCAAAGTTGAAGGGAAAAATGGGAAATAGGGGGTAAAGGGAATTTTACTTCACTTAAGCATAAATTTCAATCCAGAAGTCAGTTTTCAGAGTGTAGTATACCGTTGGAAAGCTCTTTCCAGGATATTTTTGTTGGATCTACTTGGTAGATGATCTGGTGCTGAACATGCTACGGAAAACTTCTCTGAAGGCAGGGACATCACTTTGTGGAGATGTCAGCTTCTGAATTGTGACTTATGATGATATAAAATTACATACTGAATGATAATAAAGGAAAAATATCACGTTTTCACCTCAAAACATGGTTTTGAGGTGAAAATTACATCAAGATGAATAAAATGTCTCTTTGATTCTTCCTGGTGCAGTGATTTTGAGCTTATTGACATCCTAATGACCTTGCTGATATTATTGATATTTGACTCATTAATTTGACCATGGTGAGACCCTAGAAACTAATGGGACCCATCCTATGACCTACTGGTATGATTTTGAGAATGAAAGTGACTAAATGACTGAAGACCATAGGGAGGAAAGCAAGTACCTCATGAGGGAAAACTGATATAAAAACTACTACCATCAATGAATCCATGACCTAGCGGAATGATGAAATTGATTATTATGGGACTCCAAATATGAAAATGCAAAAGAGCAGTTTTGATCACTGATGGCAGTATGACTAGACTGACACTAACATAAACCTTGGTTGAAGTCAGAAGTGTGGTTGGGTTAGAAGTTAACACTAACATTCATATTAAACTTAAATTGTAGCCATGTGATACTAAATCTCTGGAATGTTGGCGGATGTCAGAGGTAGCTGTTGCGATGAACCCAGGGGATTACGTTATCATTTTCCATGTGAACAAGAAATTTAACGCTAACGATTAAGGTTTATACTGGAGGTTTAGCCCTAATATCTTCGACGAAGGCCATATGGGGAGGGACTATCCCCTCCAACCCCCAAACACATTTACATTCAATGTTAAATACAACTTGTCCCCTTAGGAGGTAAGCAAAAACATGTAGCAGAGACAGTTAAGCCTTGTGTGTGCTGCTCGGAGGTCAAGAGGTCAACTCTAGGGACCCAAACAAAAATTTTAAACGGTGGTTCAAGGGCCACGTGGCGGCCTCAGGGCTAGCCACATGGCACCTTTTCATTGGCCCACAAAACCTTGCAATGAATAGCCTTTCGACACTTGTCACACTATGACTAGCCTAGAAGGAATATTCTAGGGAATATTCTGAGGAATATTCAACGAATATTCCCTCGAATATTCTTTTTGTTGACTGTACCCTTGATCAGTCAACCTTTGTCAAATACCAAAATTTATAGTTTACTGAACTTTTCAAATCGCGATAACTTCTTCATACAATGTCATTTTGTCAGACCGTTCATGGCACCAGAATCAGGAAGACGAGATATATTTTATCTCTTAGGTTTGACACACTTTCGAACACTTTGAAATTTGAGCTATCACTTAGGTCCTTGATCCAAATCCGATCACTCCTTCCCATTAGGAATATTTTGGACTCCAAAAGACTGATTACTTGTTTAGTAAATGAGAGTACAACACCCTCACATATCCAGCCTCCATACACTTTGCCCTGCTTGGCTTAGTGCCTTTGAGCCTCAAATCAAAGGTAGCCAACACTTCCTTCTTGAATGCTCTTGACCTCCTGTCAAGAACTGTATCTTACTTGAACTCATTTAGAAATTTCTAGCGATAAATTATCAATTGAAGGTAGCTTAACATCATGTCCTTGATCATCGATCAAAGGTGCCTCAAAAAAACATAAGTTTTCAACAGAATGCATGGATACATGACTGAAATTTGCATATGTACAAATGAATGTATGTCTTACTAAGTTAAGAAGTCAAACCACTTCTTACCAAGCCACTTCCATGGAAATTTTTGCTGCTGAAAATATTCTTCATGTGAAACATATGTTCTCATAGCAATGATGGAATATTTGGTTCCATTTTTGTCGGCCTTTTTATCCTCTTGCTTCAAATTATCGGGATGATTAGCTGGATGCAATGTCCAACATTGGGCAATAACATGTCTCTTCTTCTGGCAATGTGTGCAAGTCTTTTTCATATTTTGAGCAAGTTGCCTTTGCCTCAAATGTTTTCTGTATGCCTTCATCCTCTTCCAGCATTTTTAATTTTCATGGTTACTCAGACCACAATAGGAACAAAAAATCTTTCTTCCATTCAATCATGCATATTTGTCATACTTATCAGAAACATAATCAACTTGACTATGGGAAGAATTATACCTCAAATGTTGTTTTGCATGTCCATATTTTTTACCTTCTTCAGGATATGAACTTGTAGAGGTCCCAGCTTTATTTTGAAGACCTACATCAGTTTTTATGTCATGATAGTTGTCAGAACCCTCTTGCTCACCATAAACTACATGTCTACAAAAATCTTGTTGCAAGACAGGCTTCAAACAATGGAAATCAACTCGAAAACAAACTTGACATGTTTGTGGTTTAGAACTTGCAACAAAATTTATTTTTGAAGTTGTCTCAAATGCCTTCATGGCTTTAGAGTTTTCACCATAAGATTGAACATAGCCTAGACCATACTTCTTAGGCCTTTCCTCTACCAAAATAGGATCAATCATGCCTTCTGCATGTTTGCCTAAACCCTTGCCTTCATAACCCATTTTTAACATCAACTTGGACCCTATACCTCTAGTGTGCTTTTCAAATAAACCTACACATCTATCTGAAGAGGAATTTGAACACAAATTTTAGTTATTTACCTTTGCTTCAAGCATGTATTTGGCTAAGGCCTCTTGGGAATGATGGAGCTGCATCTCCATCCCATGCATTCTTTGAAGAAGTCCTTATTTCTCTTGCTTCATAGCAACCAATTACTCATGAATTCTAGTGCTTTCTCTTCCATCTTCATATAGAATTTGCACCATATCCTTCAGGATGTAGAAGTCTCGCTTCATCTCTTCATCGAAGAGTCTTGTAAAAGAGGATTTTGAAACCTCACTTGAAGAAGTTGTCATAATTATGTAAATGAACTAAAAAACTTCAATAAAAATACACAAAGCTTAAAAAACAATTTGACAAAGCTTCTTAACAATATGGTTGTAGATTCAAGCTCTTTTGTGCAGCTTGTATCTCTTCTTCAAACAACCTCTTTTGCAAATAATCCCTCTTGTGCTTCAAGGGTTTCCTTGAGGTCCTTTGCTAAGGAGATTGCTTTCATCCTTCTTCGTTCTTTTCGTCTTCTAGACTTAGCTAACAATAGATTTCCCTTCACCTCTAGCAATCTCAAACTTGTAAGCAACAGTCAATTTGCAAACAGTTAAATTCTTTGCACTATTAAACACCTTTTAAGTCAAACAAGCAACATAGTGATCTGTCAAGAAAGAAACCTAGTGCACCTGATTTGAAATTGGTGGATAACTTGTTATGGTTTTCAACTACCTCTAGCAAACTAAAAATTGTAAGCAACAGTCAATTTGCAAACCATTAAATTCTTTGCAATGTTAAACACCTTGCAAGTCAAACAAGCAACATATTTTTATGTCAAGAAAGCAACCTAGTGCACTGTTAAGCAAGCAACCTAGTGCTCTGATACCACCTGATTTGAAATGGGTGGATAATTTTTTATGCTTTTCAAGCACCTCCCACTCAATTAAATAAATTAAGATCTAGCTTATACTTGACTGTGCAAAATTGAATTCTTGATTTAGGTGTATGTGTTTTCAACTGTTTTAAACCTTTATGTGTGAGGAATTAACCTTTTTTTTGTTGATATTAAGCATGTACAGAAAACATAAAGTGCAGAAAATAAGCATCAACACATAATAACAACTTTAATAAAGGATTTTACCCGAATATCATAGGCTAGGTCTCCTTGAGCCCTTGTCAAATTGACTTGGCTCTTTGGGATTTTTATGTATAAATTCTTTTACAAGTAACTTAGTCAACTCCAATGGTTATCTAAAATGAACTAATGGGTTTATAATACCATCATACCCCTGGAATGGCTGCAAGCTCTTTGAAGATAGAAATAAGTTCCCTTACACTTGATCTCTTCTGTTGGCACCCTTAAGCTTCCCCAAGATTCTCTGTGGCACTAAATCCTTAAGAAATCATTTTTTGTCCCTGAAACCTCACCTATTGTCTCCATCACATATCATACCTCCAAAATAGACTGATCATTTACTCAAAATGAGCTCTAGCTCCCCAATCTAGGCCTCCATCCCCTATTGGCCCTAGGTTGCCCAAAAATTCCCTATGGCTTCTCGACCTTTGGAAGTCTCCAAGTGACTCTCCAAATCATTCCATTTGATTCAGAATTTCCAAAATAGTCAGAATACACTATTCCCTTACTGAAAATGGCCTCTGGTTGCTTCGGTTACGCCTCTAACACCTAGTGGCACCCCTTGGCTCTAGGTTCAGTGAAAAATTCTTTGAATCGTATCGACCTTCAGAATTCTTAAAAAGCTTTTGAAAACTCCATCAATGGGTTCAGAAGCTTCAAAATAGTCATAATAGACTATTGGTTTGCTGAGAATGGTTACTGGCTGCTCTGGATAGGCCTCATTCTCCTGCTGGAACCTGGTGGCCCTCGTGACCCTTGGAACTTCTTTGAAGCGTCTTGCCTTTCAGAAGTCCTCTACTGGCTCTAAAAACCTCACCATTAATTCCATAATTTTTGAAACATCCAAAATTGACTATTGGTTTTCTGAGTAAGGCCTCTAACTTCCCTGGCTAGGCCTCTTTCTGTTGCTGGCTCCCGGTGGCCCTTATGGCCCCTAGAACTTCTCTAAAGAAAAATATCACTCAAAATTCCTCTAATGGCTCTGAAACCCTGACTAATGAGTCTATAATTTCCAAGAAAGTCAAAATTAACTATTCACACTCCAAGAATGGTCCAATCATGGTCAAGATAAAGCACAATAAATTTTTGTCCAATTTCCCCTAAAACAACTCCACTAAATGTGGATGACTTAAATTAAAGTGCAATCAAAATAGGAACTCCGCCACTTTAAGCGCACTTTTCCAACTATCCCACCAATCCTAACTGCAACGTTAAAGTTAGGGGTTGGGAGTGGCCACATGCACACCTCCCATACTCGCGGTTACTACGAAAGTTGGTGGAACTTCGGGTTTAAACCTTGGTTGAAGTTGGAATTGTGGTTGGGTTAGCAGTTAACGCTAACAGTCACATTAAAATTAAACTGTAGCGAGGTGACACTAAATCTCTGGAATGCTAGTGGATGTCAAAGGTAATCGTTGTGATGAACCCGGGTGGTTACGTTATCATTTTCCATGTGAACAAGAAATTTAACGCTGACAGGTAAGGTTTATGTTAGAGGTTTAGCCCTTGGATCTTGGGTGAAGGCCATATGGGGAGGGGCTGGCCCCTCCAACCCCCAAATGCATTTACATTCAATGTTAAATACAACTCATTCCCTTAGGGGTTAAGTAACAACCTGTAGCAGAGATAGTTAAGCCTTGTGTGTGTGTGCTCGAAGGTCGTAGAGTCGACCCCAGGGACCCAAACCAAAATTTTAAATGGAGGTTCAAGGGCCACGTGGCGGCCTTAGGGCTATCCACGTGGCACCTTATCATTGGCCCACAAAACCCTGCAATGAATAACCATTCGACACTTGTCACACTATGACTGGCCCAGAAGGAATATTCCAGGGAATATTTTAAGGAATATTCCAGGAATATTATTTTTTCTGACTATACCCTTGACCAGTCAACCTTGATCAAATGCCAAAATTTGCAGTTTACTGGACTTTTCAAATCGCGATAACTTCTTCACACGGTGTCAGTTTTTCGAACCGTTCATGGCACCGGAATAAGGAAGACAAGATCTATCTGGTCGCTTAGGTTTGACACACTTTTGAACACTTTGAAATTTGAGATATCACTTAGGTCCTTGATCCAAATCTGATCAACGAGTCCCAATAAGCTCAGTACTATGAGCATATTTCCAGTTTAGTTTCAGATTGCTTTGCAGTTTTCAATTCAAGTGTGTTTCAATTTCCAATTTTAGCATAGTTCAGATTTCAGAATTTAAGATTTTCAATGTATGGCAGTGACTTCTATTTTATATAGTTGGCAGTGAACAACTGAGTGGTAGTTTCAATTCAGGTTTACAGAATGAATTTGTGACTCCATGAGCCCAATAAGGCACATGCATTCGGGTCTGCAGGTTCTCAACGCACTCAGAACAACAAGTTGTCCCCAGATAGAGCTAATGTTGCCCTGTGACTGCACACAAAGTGGAGAAGGAGAAAGGAAGGGAAATCCTGATTGTCAAAGAGCTTCAAAGGAATCAGTCTTCCTTTCAGTTAAATGGAAAGGGGAAAATGTTGCTGATGAGGTGTGATGGTGATCAAACTTCTTTTATGCCCTCATTCCATTTAATTCACCCTCTATGCCCCTCATTTCCTCCATGTTCTAAAGTTCTACACCTTATTTCTTTCAAGCCCTCCTTGAACCATTAACACCCAAATTTTATTGTTAAAAAAGGAGCAATAGTAGAATAAAAGGAAGAGAAGGCAACGGAGAAGAAGTTAAGGAAGAAAAAAAGCAAGGGCAGAGTCTTGAATGAGATTGGGTCAATTCATGCACGTGTTCAGGTTGAGTTGTGAACGCTAAAGCAGGTCAAGTCGTGAACGCAGGGAAATTATTCCACGAACAAATAAGAAATGACCGAGTGTAGTGAAAGAGATAAGATCGGAAAACCATAGTAAGGGAGCGGTGAGGACCATTAGATCTAAGCAATGATCAATGACGAAGATTCAAATCGCAATAGTAGATTGCAAGTTTTTCAGGATGGGTGAAAGGGTAAATGTTAAAATGAGCGAAATCCGATTTGTGATGAGGTCGGACCCCTTGACCTGTGATGTGCATTAAGCCTTACATGTTGCTCGCACTTCGCAGCTTGCATGTTTTTAACCTTACCTCTTAAGACTTACGTCAAACCTTGTTTTTCCATCGATTAAAGTTGGACCCGCCATACCTTACCACATTATCGAAACCATATGCAAAATCTTGTTTCTGCCTTAAACTTTACCTTTCTCCGTCGTTCTACTTTATCTTTATACTTTTCCTTTTCCGCCGCTATATCATTGTTTCATCTTCGTTTTTCCCCATTCCCCAATTGCGATTAAAGTGAGACCATTCTCCCCGACTCGTCACATTTCCCCCACCATCCATCGCATTTCGCAAATTACAACGTATTCCATTCTCCCAAAAAATAAAACCTGTGATCACTGATGTGTGATATCGGATCATATAGTTTTTAACTTACCAATTGAAACACTCGCAACCTATTTTTTTAACTTGCGATGCGGTCGGGTCCCACCTTCCCTCCACGTCACTTACCTTCTCCCCCACACCTTGCTTCTTTTAGTGTTTACCACCTCCACCTACAGATAAACCTTAAGTTTTGCGATCTGTGCATTACGGTATGGTCCCACCGTCTTCCACGTCACTTTTTCCCATCGCCTATCGCTCCCCGCGGATCTTATCCCTTACCCTCCATTGTGCACTGATAAAACCTTCCAACTGCGATTTGCAATGGGAGCAGGGCCCCACCTCCCTTGCCATGTCATCTAAAGCTAACCCCCCAGCCTCTGACCCGCCTTCTTTGGGTTTAAATAATTTCCACTGTTTATTAATAATATTGGCCCCACCATTACTCCAGCCATTTCCATTTGTTGTCACACATCCCATCACCACTACGCCCTTCGTATCTCTCTGTCACCTCCGCTTCACCCCAATGCATCTGACGGTCCTTAACACATTTCAGACCCCCCCGCCTTCAAACTTTAACCATGGGGTGGGGCATGGGGGGGGGGGGTTTCCGAAATGGGTGGTATCCATTACCACCCACTCCTCCACGTGTCTTCCTTTTGTCATTTCGCACTCCCCCCCCCCCCCCTCCCATCTCTGATACTACTTACCACTTGAGACCCCCTTCGAAATTCAGTTCCCGTTTTGCAATTCAAAAAACACCACATGGGCTTTTGGGCGAAACATGAAAGTTGTGGTTTTTTTGGTTTTCTCAGGAGATCTCTCCTAAAGAACTAGGTGTGTGTAGTACGATAGACCTCTTCATAATGGGTTAAGTGGAAATCACCAGACTGAGGGACTAGAGGTTTGCAAGAAAGAGACGGAATCGTATGATGACAGTCAGCCTGTCCACCTACGACTGCTCTTCACATACTGTCTTGAAGGTTCCCATTATTGGCCTCAATGGGAAACCATGTCCTTTCTATTTTCGATTTAATTTTAATGATTTTGCTGGTGAAATCTCAGTTTCACCCCATTCCTGTTTTAAGTCTCTCAGTATAGAAGTAATTTCTCAATGTATGCACTGCAAGTTAGGTAGGATGTTTTGATTTCATATATATGGTTCGATCATAAATGATTAAGTACCGTAGACCCTCAAGGAGAAATCTATACGTAGCTCGTTACAATATTAAAGAAATTTTATGGAATTTGGAAGAATTTTGCTGTATTTTTGTATGATTGTGCTCCCTATGCTCTGAGATACATATTTGGGAGAGCTATTTGAACTTAATATGATACAATGCTGTTATTTGGATTCCATATGGAGAAATGAGTAGTGTGTATATGTTTTTCTTCTATTATCATTAATCTCATTTTTATGTATAATCACCTTTCATGCTCTGCTGCTTTGATGGTTCATGTAATGTAGCTACTAGTAGTCTGCAATTTTATTCATGAATTCGTGTCTGTATAACGCTCAGGTGTTAATGCTCATGTATTAATCTTGTTGCATGCCCTTAATTCGCGCTCCACGAACCTATGTTGTTGTCCATATCTCATTCATATCCGTTTCCTCTGAGTTCACGGGGGACATCTTCTTAATCTTCTTAAGCCTGTCTCTTGTGGGTTCCTTCTCAGTTCTTCCTCAATGCCCCCTACATATTTTAAAACTTCTGCTCATTGTTTTATACTTGGCCCATTTAAAAACCATCAAGCCTCACAACCTCTTGAGCCCTCTCATAGTATAGGGAATTCACATGAATCGATTCCAAGGTCTTCTCCATCCATGAACCAACAAAACCATTGTTCTCTTATTCCATATTTTGTCAGAGGCATTTATACAATTGCCCACATTTAACCTCTAATTTTAAGATGTCCTAGGCACTGGTCTTTTGCAACTCAAGGTTGTCTTTAGGAGCCACAATAGACCCTAAATTCTCTTAGGGAGACCAACGTTGTCAAGCTCACGAAACCGTAGTAGATTAACAAATTCTTCATTTCCCATGTATTAGAGGAACAAGGTGGCTCTCACTCATCTCTCTTGCACAAGCTTCAAAGTCTAGAGAAACAAATTGACCTTTCTTCTACAAAAAAATGCCTACAAAATGGAATTTGTTGAAGGTACCCCTTAGAAACATCTAGAAACTTTGGTGCAACATGATAATCTTGGTCATGTCCCTGGAGCTTCTACTTTCAATCCTATTTTTATTAATGAATATCATGAGCAACTGAATGAAAATCAAGTAGGCCCTTAGCCATCTATTGGCCTTTAGGTGTAGCCTCATTTTCTAGGTCACTTTGTTTGTTAAATATGAGTATCAACCCTTTGCTCATCTCTTATTTTCTATTACTTACCATTAGTGTATGATATGCTTATTATACAGCTATGTTAGTTTCTTTAACTTCATTAGTAAAACTTTTCACCGTGACTAATACAACATATAACTATACATGCTACCATGTGGCAATGCTATATAAGATAGGACCAATTTGTGAAGGAAATTATGGTATATTTGAAACTAATACACATTTTGGGGTGGGGTGGGGTGGGGTGGGGTGGGGTGGGGTAGGGTGCTAAGCAAGTTGTAGCTATTGCACCCCATATTGTATGAGGTTCCACAATGTGATGAAAATCACATTGGTAGGATTTGCTACTAGTACCTTTGATCATTAAATCAACTAAGAGGGATATATCTCATGGAGTCTTTTTCTCTTCTTAGAATTGGATTAGTTGATGGGAACCTATGGTTAAAGGAGTCTTATTTCTCCTTAATTGGATCATTATGCTTCTTGGTTTGGTTGTTTATTGCACCATGTTTCACCTAAGTTTAATACATATCAAGGTACACAAACATGGAAGTATCATCTGTCATTTAACACTACTTCTTTAATTAAGTAAAGAAAGAAAAGATAAAAAAGCAGAAACGAAAATAACCATATGGTGGTTGCATTTAGGCTATAAAAGAATGCAAAGTATTGTGAAATGTGTATTGATAAGTAGTAAAAGGAGAGGCTCACCAAGGTAGAAGATAATAGTATGGGAGACGAAATCAACATATAAAGTAAACACTTTCCTCCCTAACATCACTAATTGTTTTTTTTACAAATTTTAATACTTTACTGCAACACGTACTAATGAATAAAAATGAAAATAATGCTTTCTTAGTATAGACAACAAGAAGGAAAGTAATTGACCGGTTAGATTTCGGTAACTTCAAACGTATATAAATGATTAAGTTCAAATATTTAAAATTAAAAAAAATATTAAATTTGCAATTTTTTCTTCTCAAAATCCAAAGATTTCAGAAATATTCTTGTCCGATTTCAGGCAAATTGAAAGCTGTATGTCTTTTTGTTTCGAGAATTTCTCGAGAGGGTATATTAGGGTTATTCGGTGACCCCGGGGCCCGTCTCTCACCCGTCTCTTCTCTCACACGTTTCTTTGTGTTTTTTAATATAATCATAATTTTTAAAGCACTGTACATTTTTTTCCTACAACGTTGACGTAAGATGATTGGATGATTCCGTACAAAACTTGGAGACCCCCTAGTTACGCCACCGCCAACGTAACTTTGTAAGCAAGAAAAACCTCACCCATTAACATGGTGCTCGTGATATGACGAGGAACGTACACGTGCATTAGAGACCAAACCTAAGCGATAAAAACGTCACCCATTACATGGTGCTCTTGGTGTGACCTGCAATGTACATATGATAATGTGATATTTATATATATTTATATAATTCAGCACCATATATAGACTTAATTATTTCAAGGTTAGTAAAGGTGGAGGGGTGTTTTGAAAATATAAAATTGATATTTTTTGATAAATAATTTGATAGGATGTTAATAAAAAATAAAAATAAAATTTAGAATTTCTTTAAAGTTGAGTAAGTTTAATGTGTAACTATGGGATTGTATAGTAAATTATGATTTAGTTTAAAAGAATAAAGATGGTTTTTAAAAGTTATTTTTAATAATGGAGTAATTTTTGGAATTTATATAAATAAGTTAGAGGTGTTTTTGAGAAAGAAAAAGAGAGTAAGTTGTGATGATATTATGTGATAATTTTTTTTTCAATTACAAAAAATATTTATACTAATTTTATTTATGATAATAACAATTTAAACGATATTCATGTTTGTGTACAATTATTTAGGAATTGGCTTACAAGAAAAGTGTAATTGGAACTATTGTATAAAGAAGAGTATTACTATAGGGTTAAAAATTAGCCTACAACACAAGTATAATTCGAATTATTGTGTAGAGAAGTGTATTAATATATGGTTAAAAGACTACCTCACTCTTGAGTACTATTGTGAAGAACTTGATTTCTTGTTATAGGAGAAAGAAATGTTTTCTTCTTTATACTGTTTTCTCAATTATTCTTTATGGTGAAGTTTGGTGTCACACCATTTCAAGAGAAATTGGAGGATAATTGTTGTAATCTGGAGATGAATTGTTTTAATCTAAGGGATTACAAGGAGTTACTATACAATCGGTAATATACACGCACACATACATAGGAGGAGGAGGAGAAAATTATAAGTGGAATCCAGAACAACTAGTTTTTATTATCAAATCAATAACAACATATATCTATCTCACGTCATATATTCTTTGTATATATGTATGCTTACATTATTGGAAGGTTGTTGCAAATACCATAACTACTTACCTTGGTCAATTCGCCAATCTAAGTATCTTGTTGACTTAGACTTAACATTTCACTGACTCATTTATACTTGGTAAACTCAATAAGCTAGTCAACATCTCCCCCACTGTCAAAGTTTTATTCATCTCAAAAAAGACAGAATTTGGAAAACATACAAATTTTTTATTTTTTCCCATCTAAATATTGGTTGTTTACATTGATTCTTCTAGTATGATTGGCTGGTTAGTCAATGCAAAGAGATTAAAAAAATTAAATAGCCTTGTAAAAGACACTAGGATGGTATGTTACAAAAATAGATCTTTAACAAATATATAATTGTTGTTAATGTTCAAAGCAATCTATCTACCAAAATCATCTTCCAAAGTCTTATCTATCTACCAAAATCATCTTCCAAAGCCTTATCGCTCTTCCTTTAGAAGAAAGGAAAAGAAATATAACCTTTCCTCCATTAAACATTAAAAAAAAAAAATATAGCCTTGCATACATTAAACCTTGCCTCCGTTAAACAATTTTAAACAAAAAAGAAATATAATTAAACTTCCCTTCATAAAACCATATATATCCCCTCCACATTAAACAATGTAGAAAAAAAGAAACACAACCATGTCTACATTAAAAAGAGGCGGAGAAATTGGTTAGACAATCAAAAGTGACATTAACATAATCATCTGAGAATCTGTGATAAAATCATACATGAATTTAAAATGTGACAAAAGATGAAGCTTGCCGTGTCAAATCACGCAGCCTCAGCTGTGGTACTTTAACAGCGTCCGTGGGCCAGATGTCCAGATTATATGCATGCAGCATAAGTCAATTGTTCCTCGGGTTTCACATGGCAATTCTTCCAAAACATTGAAGTCTTTTGTTGCGTGCTTATCAAGAGTTCTTAGAATCCCCTTCATTCTAAAGACCTTTATATAGATCTCCATCTTCTCTCATTAAAACCCTAACTGTTTGCAGCAGGGATTACAGTTGCTTTTTATATAGATCTCCATCGTCTCTCATTAAAACCCTTACTGTTTGTAGCAGAGAGTAAGGTTGATATTGTCCATTGGTAGCACCCATTTCCCATAATGGCTCAGGAAAGCTTTTTGGGTTCCACTTTTGAGTTCAGTCCCAGATTATCCGATTGCAGCGATGGAGAAGCGCTTTCCGTGCCGATGTCACCTGCGGACGAACTCTTCTGCAACGGACGCATTCGTGCTATCAATCCCTCCTCCGCCGCTCCTCAGAAAACACCGTTGCTCAGTTTTGAGCACCAAGGCAAAACACAGAAGTCATCCGTGACCTCAGAAAAAGGCAACGACATGGAGGAGAAATACAGGGGCCGACAAAGGAACGAGAACAAGAATCGTCATCGTTGCCCGTCCAGATCTCTTTCCCCTCAGAGAAACTCCGGCGATGAAGGATTAGAAGGAATTAAGGTTGTGGGCGCTGCTGCTTCGACACTGTTGAAGGCGAGATGGTCAAGGAAAAAATGGAGTTTAACAGATATTTTTTTCCGCAGATGTAAGAGCGACGGCGCAAAGCTAGACAGGGATGAGATGGAACTTTCCTTTTCAAGTTATTCCAAGTTGTCAACATCAGATCAAGAGAAGAAAAGGGCTTCGGCTCAAGCGAAACCTACCCAGAGGAAGGAGATGGCCGACAGCACCACTAACAGAACTGCTTATATATCGAGTCCCAACAGGAGGGTTTCAGCGCACGAGCTTCACTACACAGCGAACAGGGCTCAGTCAGAGGAGCTGAGGAGAAAAACATTCCTACCCTACAAACAGGGCGTGCTCGGCTGCCTCCCATTCTCTTCTCCACCAGCATCCCCACAGCGTCATGTATTGCAGTCCCTTTATTAGGGTTCCAAATCCATATGTATCAGTTGGAGATAGGCATGTACAGTTTTATTGAAGACAAATTCAGTTTTAGAAAGAAATACCATGCTGACCCGTTGGGGTGTACGAGAGTCAATCATAGGCGCTACAATTGTTCAATAATTGAAATGAATGAGAGATTCGTCGACTGCCATCTCCAATCACCAGTGACAAACCCCAGTGGGGGCCTGTATTTTTGACGTTAACATGTGACACAGTGGAGTAGAGCTGTGAGAATACATGTTGGGTACAACATGGTTTTGCATGTGAAAAGAAAAACAACAAAAATATATCGTCCAACCACTAGCCTAACCTACACGATAACCATGTTGGTCTATCATGTTGTTGAACATGTGGACATATTGGCAATGAGTTGTTTCATTATTGAAGATGCACCGGACATGTGTACATATTGGCTATGAGTTGTTTCATTATTGAAGATGCTCAAGATGCATATTTTCCATACTGCATGTAAATATTTAAAACACATATTTAACCCTTTTATTTATATTCAAAGGCTAAATTTTGGTATATTAGTTATCTATCTATAATTTTAATAATGTTTACCCATTAAAAATTCGAAAAATCTATTGGTTCATTTTCCAGAAAAAGTACAAACGCCTAGTGATATGGTGAAGTAACTAATAATCAACCGAACGTGTTTCTAAATTGATGAGATATTCTTTGTGTGATCATTCATAAATAGAGGATACTATGCGGAAGGATGTGTTTTTTCAAGAAATTTTAATGGTGTTTCTAGATTATCTGATATTTCTTTATTTGTTCATTCATGAGGGTATTATGCGTAAAGATATGTGTTTTTCAAGCTACGAGGTGTTTTTCAAGTAACTTTAATGGTGTTTCAGATTGATATTCCTTTTATATGTTTATCTATAAAGGGAGGGTATTATGATTAAGGATATGTGTTTTTCAAGTTATGAGAACAAAAGTATAATATTGTTACATAATTACAATTCGAAAAGTTTTACAAGGTTGAGAGATAAACAACATTAATATATATCACTTTTAGGCTTAAAAAGAGTGCCCACAAACTCTCTGCAAATTGTGAATAAGTCAACATTAACATATAACACTTTTGGGCTTAAAAAGAGTGCTCATAATCTGCAAACAACTGAATTGAAGGAGAGAAAATAAAATTTGGAACATACACAAAGCATACACAATAGAAAAATATAAGACTACCCACTAACTGCGTAAGACAAACTACTAGAAACTAAAAAAGTCTTAGAACAAATACCGAATTTAAAATATCAAGACCACATTCATACACAAAACATAAACCCTCTTCAAGACACAGAGCCTATTTTCAAATGAGATAAGTACATCATTGTGTTCCGAGAACACATGCTAGAATTGAATGGCATTGAAATCCTTCTCAAAGGACCTAAACTTATTCTACCAAGTTGTTGTATCGCCTCCTCCCACATTTACCCACTTTCACAAGCTATGCAGAGTAAACATGAGCTGAATGTCACTATGATATGACCCGACCTCCAAGTTCCAGTTATGGAAGTGCAGCCTATTAACCGAAACACATAGTGACATCCCTTAGAGACTACAGACCACTCTGGAGCTTGATAGCCACCTAAGGTTGTAAATCCCTAAGCTGGAACTCATTTTATATAGCTTAACTACGCAGTCACACCCATAACACAACATCCATGCAGTTGGGAGGCTATAACAACACCCATAAGCCTGTGTCCATGCAGTTATGACCCAAAATCCCCAATTTTGTGCATGCGGTGGTAATATATATGACGCTTTTTCAAGCTAGCTTCCATACTAGTGCTCAAAATTGTTTGTCACCTTCCAAAACCATAACTTCAATGATAACAATTCCAACCATTCAAAGCTTGAGCAAGATATTGACCTAGACATACCTAATACATGATACTCATTTCATCAAACATATGATAAACATAGAAGCTACAGGTCATGAATGCATATCTAATCATAAAATTCTGAACTACACTAGAGAATTATCAACAATGTTTATTGCCCTCTCAAGGTAGTTGGAACAACACTTGTTAGCCCATAAATTCATCAACCATTTAATCACTTGTCAAATCATGAACAAGATCCATAATAATAGCACATGATCTAAGCAAGCATATAACCAACATATAACCAAAATAGAATCCATGAAAAACTAGCCATAAGATCAACATAATAACTAGTACAATTGCTCATCAACCAAAATAAGAAAATAACTTATATTAACATATGCAAAAGCCAACCAAGTGAGGGACTTATATGTACCACATGACCATAGATTGGGTTGAACCAAATATCTCTTTCATTCAATCACCCCCATGGCTATTTCAAGCATGAATGTGAGATCTTATGGGTTAAACCAAAATAAAACCAATCAGGGCTCCCAGAGGCCAAACCACCTCAACCCTATACCACATTGATTTCACCTAATCTCGTTCAGAAATCAATAACACCAAAACAAGCTTGGATGCCTCCTAGTTTCTTCACCACATCCAGAGGAATTTCCTATCTCCACCCATTCATCTTGGGTTCCATGAGAAATCCCATCTCCAGCCTTGACCCTTGGGAATTTCTTGAGACCACCTCACCAGGATCAAAAGTGTACCACCCATCCAAACCTTAAACCAACACAAGGCAACCAAAACACCATGAATATCTAGGAAAGGCAGAAACCATTGTCAATCAAGGCAAATATCATGCAAATGACAACAATATAACCAAAGAACCACATGCAAGTATTATGCATCTAGAAACCAGTAATGAAATCACACATGCAACTTGTTACCTACAAAGTATCTCAGTTGTAGTTGTTGATCCAACCTTCTTTTCCATTATCCTCTAATTCCTGGCGTGTTCTTTGCGTGCTTTCCGCAAGTCCAAGTGAATGCTATAATTCTCCAAGAATGCTCCAAGTGTGCAAGAGTGTAACAATTCGGAAGAAGAGAGCCAAAAGCTAATTTAACAAAAGTTTTGAATTGTTTCTTTGATGTCCTTTTATTATTGACGCCTCTTTTTTGATTCATGTTCCTCTAGTTTCTCTCCAATTTCCCTTGCATGAATATTATGTCTCTTCACCTACCTTTTCTCATATTTTCCTCTTTTTCCTTAATTAAATGCCAATTATTTCCTCTTTTTCTTTACCAATTTCCATAGCCATTAATAAACCACAAGAGATTCCCACTATAATGTTTACCCACAATTCAACGTGGAATATGTGTCCCATGACCTTAGTCTTATAATATTTACATAGAAAATCAACCAGGGGTTTTTACAAACCCCTCCCTCTTGGGTGAACACCATCCTCCGTGTTCTATAACACTTATGACCAACAAAACATACTTCCTATGGATTTTTATAACATAGTTCGACGCAATATTTACAATAAGAAACTACTAAAAACCATGACCAACATAAAAAACATGAAAAAAATACTACTTATTGGAGCTTTATAACACAACTTGATGCGGTATTTGCATTGAATTACACACACACACACACACACACACACACACACACCAAAAAATCATATACAAAACTCATCTTCTCAACCAGAAAATAAGGAATGATACAAAGCTCACTTTTAATCGACCATATTTCATGTAGCTTCATCGGGCCCAAAGTGCTTCCACTTCATTTTAAATTGATCTATTGCTTGATTCCAGAGCATGAGTTGTTTCCACTGCAATATTCATTGTGGCTCTGACTGAAACTCTCCCTATGGTTCCACATGTAATACAAACCAATCAATCACATGATCAACATCCTGCACATATCTCTTAAGCAATGAAACATGGAAGACATCATGGAATTTCACTATTGGTGGCAGTGCAATTCAATAGGGCACTGGTCCAATCCTCTCCAAGATCTCAAAAAGCCCACGATACTTAGGTTCCAGCTTGGCACATGACCCAATCCTCAAGGAGCTCCCCTTGGGCTTGATGCAAAAGTAGACATGCTCCCCCAACCTAAAAATCATTGAATGCTCTATGTTAATATGCATAACTCTTATGTATGTCTTTTGTTTCCTTTAGATTCCTCTTAATAACTTGTATCTCCTGCTCCATATCAGCCAACATATCCGGTCCAATCATCACCATGTTTACTGGATCACTCCAATTGTCAATGGGAATATTGAAACTTCGCTCATAAAGAGCCTCAAATGGACTCATCCTCTGTTGAAAATATGACCAAGAAAGATTATAATTTAATTTTCCCTTGAATTAAATTAGAATAAAATTGTAATTCGACATTATTAAATTTTCATATTGTTCCATGTTGAATCAATTACTTTAGCTCAAAATGTTTTTTATTAACACTGCATCCAAATATTAGCAGTGTAACTAACCATAAAAAATAATCGAAGATTGAAAAATGCATGCAGTGACGAAGAAGACAATAATACAACCATAAGAGACAACAGATTGGTCCAAGACTAGGGAAAACCCCACCATGGGGGAATCCCCTTCAAATATTCTTCTTCAATATGTCATCATAACATTTTTTTAGTAGAGAGTACAATGAGCCCAATACATATATGTAGTGGAAACAAGTATATCAGATCTTCAAATCTATAGATCTACAACATCAAAAACATGGATCCGATGTATCATGAAAACTATGTGATCTCAGCTACAAAGTCCTAGATATAAATCCAGAATGTTGTCAATGATTATTTTGAAGCGACTGTGACTAAGAAATGAATGAATGAAGACACTAAGTAAGACATTGAATGTGATCCAAATAAGATCTTCCCATGATATTCCCTAGCCATGGCCTTAACACTGTGAGCCCGCGGTTCTAACATCCCTGACTGCGACCTAAGGACTTTGTGCCCACATGTGAGGTCCAGATGAGCCCGATCAGACTCATAAACCCTATTCATACCCTGAACAAGGTCTACCCACAGTTATAAAAGCTAAGCCACGAGTTTAACACATTTTGCCCGTGGCTCTGCCCCAAAAACTTCAGTACTGTGCCCATGGCTTAGGGTGAGAAGACCCATATTTATGCGAGCCTCTAGCCTGCAATCCCGAACCCTTGCATAAGCTTCCCTTGACGAACCCGTGCGAGCCAAAACATAAAATACGAACCAAAACCAAAAGAGCATGAAAAAAATCTCAGGAGCAAATTTGTGCAGATGATATTGGGGTGGCTTCAATTTAAAACTTTGTGAGAGAATGCTTGGGGCTTTAATCGAATCCACATGTGTTGAGCCTGAATCATAAAAATAATAAAATAATTCATAACTTAACTTATGCTTAAACGATTGGGGTGATCTATAAGTCGATTTTTGCCCTCTCAAAAAGAATAATCTAATGAAATTATAACCATAACCAACTGAGCCGTCCAATGTGGAATTTGACTCTAGTTTCAAAAATTAACACTCCCTCTCAACTAGGAAGATTTCCACTTGGTAATCTCCACTTGTAGATATTTACATCAAGGTGTCATCACGATTCAACTCCATCTACTGAAACTTTCTCGAATATAGAAGAAGAAGAATCGAGAAGCAATAACTTCCACTTGTACCTAGCAACATGATAACCATTATAGAGGGGAGCACATCTCTGAGCCTGTGATCTCATCAGGGAGCTTAGTCTCAACTTAGAATCATGAAAGGGGAGAAAATCTCAACCCAAACCTATTTCCTACCAATATTCCCATCAATGGCTCTCATTAGTCATGTGCTATAACACCTGCATCATATTCAACTTAGGTTTTAAACTCTCAACTTGTTGGCCAAAGGAGGAGCGATATTCCCAGCAAGCCTTGTTTAAGGGTATGATGCCAACTGGGGTATACTCTGCATAGAATAGATATGGGAGAAGCATCTCCGACCCTATGAATATAGGGGAGCAACATCTCAGCCTTGTCTAAAATATAGGCAAGTTCCATATTGTCCAGAGATCCCTCAACCCTAGAAGCCCTTTCTCTCAATTCCTCACCCTAAGAGCTCAAGCAGGGTAGGAAGAGCTTGCTCATTGTCCTTGATCAATGTTGACCCTTATCTAGAGGGGCTACATCCATTAGTCCAATTTTTTCTCTAAATACCAAGAACTTTCATTTCGGTAGTTCCTTGGTGAGAATATCTTCTATCTGCTCATCAATCGATATGTGGTGGAGTCTAACAACTCCTCTTTGCACCATGTCAGGGATAAAGTGTTATCGAATCTTCTTGGATTTCTCATCAAATACAAGATTATTTTCCAAATGGATCCCACTCTCATTATCATAGTATATCACTATAGTTTCTAAGACTTGACCGAAGAGCTCACCAAAGAGCTTCCTTAACCACACGGCTTCAAAACTAGTTTCTCTAGCAACAATTTATTTTTCTTCCTTGGTGCTAAATTCAGCTGACTTTTTCTTCCTGCTCATCCAGGATATCATGGTAGAACCAAGGTTGAAACAACATCCAGTTGTATTATTTCTGTTGGTGACATTAGCTGCCTAGTCAATATCAGTGTATCCATGAATTTGGATATCTCTAGAAGTATATCTCAGACCAAGTGTGAACGATCTCTGTAAGTATCTCAATACATATTTGGTTGCAATCCAATGCGCATGAAGGGGCTCAGTCATGAACTGGCTCAATGTGTTAACTGCATAACATATATCTGGATGGGTGTTCATGAGGAACATCTGGGCCCCAATCAACTATCTATACTCGGATGGATTTTCAATATCAGGTCCAACTGTTTTTCCACAAAGCTTCTTGAAATTCATCTCCATCAGAGTAGTCATGTATTTGCAGTCAGTCATACCTAAATTTTCCTGCAGCTTCAGTACATAATTTCCTTCTAACAAAAATATCTCGCTGGGTATTTTCCACACCTTAAGGCCCAAATAGTAGTGCATGAGACTGAGTTATTTCATGTCAAATTCAAAGGCTAATTTCCTCTTACATTCGATCATCAACGATTCACTTCCTGTTAAGAATAGATCGTCAACATATAGAACTAGAATCAGTGGAAAACCTTGAAAAATCTTAAAATAAAGGTTGGGATCAATGTTGCTTCTTGTGAAACCACGTGTCATTAGATAGATATCAATGCGGTCATACTAAGCTTAGGGAGCTTGCTTCAATCCGTACAATTCTTTCTTAAACCCGCAAACATGCATTATGTGATCTCCCACTTCAAATACCTATGGTTGTTGAAGATACACTTCTTCCTATAACATAACATGGAGGAAATTGGTCTTTACATCCATCTGATGAAGGGTCCATCCTTTACTAGCAGCAAGGGACACTATTGAATGATTAGTTGTATATCGAGCTATGGGTGCAAATATGTCATCGCAATATTCTCCCTCTTTATGAGAGAAACGTTGAGCTACAAACTTCACTTTGTATTTCTCAATGTTACCATCGATTCCATGCTTGATATTAAATAACCATTTCAAAGTTACGATAGACTTCCCATGCAGTCTCGGCACAACATCATAGACCTCATTTTTTGCAATATATTTTTATTCCTCAGCCATATCATCCTTCCAAACTTGTTATTTAACTTCGTCTTTGAATGAGGATGGTTCAACTTGAATCATAGTGCTCACAGTAGCTAGATATCCTTGATACCTACAAGGTTCCTTCCTTTCTCTGAAGGATTAACGAATGGGAATAATTCTTTCACTATTCTATAGTGTCACGAAGCCAAAGTGGTCTCTTCCTTGTAGGAGGATCACTGGGAGGAGGATCTAAAGGATCCATAGGCTCCACGGGAGTATCAATATACCTGACTTAGGCATAGAAGGACCATATAGAATAACTCTGTCATCGTCATCTTCTTTGGGAGGTAGAGGAAGGTCTATTGCTTTACAAAGTGTAGCATTTTCATCAAAGGTTATTGATTAGGTGCTCAATTTTATGCTCAAAAATAAAAGTTCTCGTAATGATTTGAAACCTGAGTGACGACTTAGGGCTCTTTTTTCTGAATATGGCGCATTTTGTTTCACGTGAAATGGAATCCTTATGCTCCTAGAAATGAGTTCTATCTATTTGCACAAAGAGGCAAAAAAATGGTGACATGGAGCCCAGTCAGCAGTCCATACTACTGATGTGGCATGATATCTAGGAAGGATCAAATTTCGTCAAATTCCTCCAACAAATGCATGACTGCCAAGTGGCAGAGTTCGCATGGTTTGAATTTGTGGGTATGTGGCAGTTTTTAAGTGGTGGAAATTTGGACCAATAGGGAGAGGACACGTTGTTGGGCCAGAATTGTGAATTACAGATAAATCACGCTTCCCTAGATAGGTGCTAGTCTAAAACGACAGGTGAAAGACTATACGACTATTTTTCCTAGCTCAAAATAGATACACAGAGAGGATTGGAGGCTTACCTGTTCAGTCGATTCCAAATGGCTCCTTCTGTCACTTCCGCTAGAAATTCAAATTGAATTGTTTTGTTGGCTGAACGTTTCCTGCAAGAAAGAACACTAAAATAGAAGAAGATGCAATAATATAGATATCTATTAAATCTAGTTATCTAAATCAGTAAAGCATAAACCATACACATCAACTAAGATCTTGCAATATGGAAAATCAAAGCCAATACAGATGCATATAGGGAAAAATAAGAAGTACTCTTTATTGATGATAAAAGGAGAGGCTACAACGTAGTGACTGATTTGAAGTGACCTTCCAAAAAAGTTCCCAAACCTCATCACAGTATAAATCTCTCCAACAAAAACTTCACAAATCTAGCTCTCAATTGAAAATTCTCCAGCATTTCTCTACTCAAATTCTTCCTTCTCAAGCACTCAGATCTATGCTCAATTTATAGATGAACTTTAGGTTGTTTTGCAATCAATGACTTTCCAATAATAGGAAAGACATGTTTCCAGTCATGTATATTTCAAATGGACACTTGGATCCGAAGCTTGACACATGTGAACTCTTATAGAAGGCACTGGCCAAGTGGAAATTCTGCAACAATGAGAATTCGCTCCCAATGTAACCAATGCACCTGTGAATGTCGAGAAGTTCTTTGCAGAGCAGCCTTGCGTGGGGCTACCTGCATATGCAATGCACTTAGGCCCCTTAGATCCTGTGTTGGTGAGCTCTCATATGTTATATAATAAGCTTCAAACCATGGAAACCTTTGTTTGATGAACATCTTGCTTGATTTGTCTTGTTTCTTGTCTTAGGGCATGTAGCAACTGAAATTATAGGGAATGATAGACCCTTGATCATTGGTCCTGGAGATGATGTATAGTTAACCAAGTCATTGGGAATGGTGCCCAAATTTACCTATAACAATTCTACCCTAAAGCATGGAATCCAAATAATAAAAACATTTGATTGAGATGCTATACATTGTGATGAGCTTGGAAATGAAGCGGAGTGGTCACCTATATCAATATTACAATAAATTACATCATGATATATCCTCTTTGATCATAATTGTTGAGGGTAGGCATTCCCATGTTCAGTACATAAAACAATCTAATAACATGTACATAATTCAGAAAGTTGTCTACATTGGAATGTTGCCCAGATGCAGACATGACTACAGATATAGGCCCATGTTTAGATGAAAATATGTATGTAAATTCACCATAAATATGATGTGTATAAAAATCCTAAAATCGCAGCCCGGATGGATGAAAATAGATCTGGGGTCATCTTATCTCATTCACTCGATCATTCGGGTACAAGTCTAGCCATGCGAATATATGATTTTCATTCGAAGATGGAAGCACATCGTTTGATTACCAGACAATGATGTGAGTTGTTAAAAAACGTAAGACAACCACCATTAATTTCAATGGCCCTCAAGGTACTGCATTAAATTTCGTAAGGTGTGAATAGGTGATTTGATTTCGAACGCCAAACAAAATCTTTCGGTCAAAGGTCCGGAAGCAAGGATCTTGTTGATGCTGTAACAAGCCTCATGGTACTGGAATCTGATGTTTCTAAGTGAAATTCCTAGATATTGATTTTTTGTCGATAGGAAGCCATGTTATTGCAAAACTAGAGTTACTGATTTCAGAGACAAGGGTATGACTTGATATAGCAATTTTCAGGGATGACGGTCATGAAAATGAAGGTTTATGAGTATTTCAGAAGGATGAGTTTTTAATCACTAGATGAATTCTCTTGAACATATCGACGACACTGTGTTGAGTTGGCAACATTGACCAAAAACCCAAGTGAAGGTATGATGAACCATAGGTGTGAATGAACCATCAAGATGATTACCCAACCCAAACAGTCACGGACATGGAGTGAAATAAGTGTCATGTTCAAGAGTGACTTGCTACCAAAAATAAACTTTGCTTACTTTCCCAAATTTTCCCTGGTCATTTGTCGACCAGTACCTCTTTATTTTTTAACAAGCTTGAGGAGGATAACATTTTCCTGATCTATAATTCAACCCTTCGGGCGAATAATGTATCGCTATTTAATAATTTAATGAGTCTAGCGATGAATGAAACTCGATTCTTGCCATTATTGACAAGCTCGTCGCTATTTTAGGTTTTAACGAGCTTAACGATAGTGATAGCCCGGTCCTTTTTCATATTTAGAGAGTCTGAAAAAAAGGATGAAATAAAACTCCAAAAGTATTTTTTCATAAATTTGTCACTCAAATCCGAAAAAGTGTAAAATAATATTTGAGAGAACCTCTTTGGTCATGTTTAACCAAGGTATTCCTTTTTCGTAAATAATCCATCTCAGTCCGGAAAATGGTTAAACTCATACTAAGTAGATATCAATTCATTTATTTTAACGAGCTCGAAAAGACAAGTGCTTGGAAATCTTTTCACATTATCGAAGTTTGAAAAGAGCTGAAAGAAGACTCTAGGGATTCCTTTTTCACTGTCATCGAAGTTCAAAAAAGAGATAAAAGTGCGCTTCAAATCATTTTTCGTTTTTAAAAAAGCTCGAAAAATAAGGAGAAAAAGTACGCTTTGTGGTCAAGTCATTCTTTAAAATAAATCTGCACGAATAATCTATTCATCAGTTGTATTTCCTATTCAGAACAACATCAAATGGATTAAACATACTTGTTTCATGATAAAAACACAATAAAACCATAGTCATAGTGTTTGGTTCTAATTGATGATGTCAATCAGAGTTCAATTTAATTGTCAACCCGGGAAGGTAAACTTAGAAGTGCTTATCTAAAATATATATATCTAGAAAGATTTCTAACTTGTCCAAGATCTCAAAGTTCCCTTACAAGAACATATTCATCAAGATATCTTTCAACAAATAATCAAACCTAGATGTAACAATTTTGAAGCTCCTAAGGTTCTCTTACAAGAACACTTGAATTTTAGGATCTCCTCCAATATTAGAACATTTAAAAAAACTTAAAAGCTGAAATGAAACAAACCTAAATCTAATAATTGTCTGAGATCTTATATTTCTCTTACAAAAACACTTTCAAATAATATCCTTCCAATATTAGAACATTTAACAAAACTTAAAAGTTGAAATCAAACAAAAACATAAATTAAGTTATACCTAAAATAAAAAAATAAGCATGCAAGTGAGGCCATGGGGGCCCTCCATAACTCCACAAGCACACCACTTCAATGGAGACTCAAACGTAGAAGCAAAATCGAAGTATGATCCTTTATTTCAAAATCTCCATTACAAACCAACTCTAAGGTTACAACTCTAAGCTTCTAAGATTACATACTCCAAAATTCTAAGATTACAAAACTTCAAGATTACAAATGGAGGAGATTGTACTCCTATTTATACAATGGAATGAGTAACAAACTCATAATGATCATCCAATAATCTCTCTTTAGTTCCATACATCTCTCAACCATCTAGACACATAACCCCTTTTGTCCTTGATCTTCTCCATGAGATCATAATCTTCTCCATGAGGTTTATCCTCTCAAATTCGAATTTGATCCTTCAAGGCCACATAAAGGTGTCTTGGAAGCTTCCTTGGAACCTACACATGTCATAAAAACAATCCAATTTCCATATATAAAGTAAAATATATTATTTTCTAATATTTAATCAAGAATTTCTCTTAAAAAATGCTTAAAAATAAATAATATTTGGAAAATATAAATGAGACCCATTAATGGTGAACAATAGGGAAAATGAAGTGACATGGTGGTGAATAATGAGTTTATAATGGAAGCATAGGTGAAAAATTTATGGTAATGAGTGATATTTATATAACATTTTTGAACCCAAACATACTCCCCAACTGAAGCTCTTGCATGTCCTCATGCAAGCTACTACAATGACTTGTTTAATTTGATTCTTGGATGAGCTTCCTTTTACAAGATGTTTGGTTCTTGTGTAACAAACATCTTTCAATCATGGACTTCCTTTTAACTTTGCACATCTTTGGATAACTTTTTATTTTTGCAAAGCATTTACATCTTTTAATGATTGGTTCTTATGTTACAATCATTATTTACTTTGTTGAGATCTCTTTTCAATGATTGGTTCTTGTGTTTACATTTTTGTAGTAGTTTTTATTGTGGGAAGAATATGTGGGTTAAGATGTAATATGAATGAGGGAAAAAAATAAAGTGTGAAATTCCCCCTCCCCAACTGATGGTTTTTGGCAATTTTTAATGAGAAAGGGAATAGTGAAATAGTGGAATATTTTCCAAATATCATCATTTTAGCATCTAAAAAGAATTTAAAGATTAAAGGTTAGAAAACATCATACCTTAATTACCTACAAAAGTGGATGAATCATGCATGTTCAGTTGCTACAATTCTGATCTGAAGCTTCTTCTGCAAGTTGTGGATGAAAGATGGATCTGTATTGTCATATCTTCTGCTGGATAATCTAATGAATCTGATGAGTTTGCTGAATATGGCTGAAAATGTATAAGGCTTGGAAGGTATAACAAATATAGAAGTTACATTTTCCTCCCCTCAGCCTTATTTATTGACTTGTCCTCAAGTCATGACAAAGTGAAAACAATGAAAAGAATTCTGCTTCATCTGCTACAAAATATGGGTCTTCAAGTCTTCAACACTCAATGGCACAAATCTTGCTATGTGAATAAATGTCTTGTTGTCGAACATAACAAGAAGTTGTTGACTTAGTGGCCATTAATGAATGCCACTAGCCAACACAAGAGCTCCCACCATTGATTCCAATGGGAGTCAAGATGCCTAACACATCTTTGTAGGTACGAATAAGTTTGTTGTGGTCGAGTCACCTACAAGATCCAACGAACAAGGGATATTAATGTACTCCCATTGTTCATTGGCAAGAGTACTTGCCATTAGGGCATGCAAGCCTCTAGGTGTTTTTACAAAGATAATTAGACTCTAGGACTTTGACTCAATGATATACATAGAAGCAGTGTTTTATTAGCGGAAATGAAAGGGAAAGGAAATGACAAGGAAAATTAGAATGACAATAAGCTTGTAAGTGAGCTTCTTGGTTTTATTTTGTGGGTTAGGAATGGATGAAAGGGAATTCATGGTGAATGAATAAAAAATCTTGCTATGAAAAATGGACACGGAAATGGGAGGCTTTATGGATTTTCATTTGGTGGAATTCAAAATCTTTTTCAAAAATGAAGGTGCAAGATAGTGGTTGTGGACATGGATTTTTCTTTAGAATTTTTCATGAATTTAGTCTTTGGAAGACTAATTGTCGTCACAATGTAATATCCTTTATGATCACTTGATTATCCTGTAACCTGTAAAAAAAACTTGGCAGAAAGAAACATAAGTGTGTTCAAGAAGGAATGCGCATTTCCTTCATGATTCTTACGCAAAAATTTCATACCAAATAAAACAAATTAAGGACAATCAAAGTGTTGAAATTGACTCAATCATGATATTAATATCAATCCATTGTTAAAAATAACCATGAAAAGTAATACTCCCTCTTTGTGTCAGATAACTCATGAAATGTGCTTGGCAAAAAGATTGGCATTATAAAGATCTGTTGTGTTCTGCATATTAGTATGTCACATAAAAGCATTCAACAGAGAGATGTTATGAGTTTAATGCCAACTTGAAGCTTATAAAAACAAGATAATCATCATCTATAGAATCCTCCAAATGTTTGATAAATCGATCCTCAAAATTTGTTTCCAAGTGTTCCATTATTTATTTGCAGACCTGCGTGAATTTTGTGGAATTTTTTTATTTTTATTTTGCACTTGTACCAACTCTTGCAATTTCAATCAGTCCTGTAATTTTCATGATTCTCTCAATTTGCATGCCACCAAAGTTTTGTTTTATGCCAATATCCTTCATTTACCCTTTAAATCCTTCAAAACAATCACAAAACACATAACACTTTTTATTTTTATTTTTAATTTTTTTTTAAATGATAACAATCATTACATAAAAATAACAATGACAACCTAAAACAATGTATTAAGACAATCATATATTATAACAACATAATAACAAAATACATAGCCAACATAACAATAATTATATAATTAAATATAACAAATAACAAGAAATTATAACTATATTAATTAATGCAATTATAAAACATATTAATATATTAATATAATTAATACAATTAATACAATTAATATATTAATACAATTTTTATAACAAACATTAATTAATAATTAAATAACATATACAACAAATTTAAAAATATAAATAACAACAAAATACTATTATAATAACATATTAATATATTAATACAATTAATATATTAATATATTAATTATAACAACAAACATTAACCAATTATAACTAAAAATATATAACCAAATAAAAAAAAATTAAAAAAAAATAAATACAATATATAAATACAAAACAAAATAAAACTAAAAATACAAAACAAACCAAAACAAATTCAAAACAGAACGCATGATAAAATGAAAAATATGTGAAATAGCCGGATTTGGCATATGGAGGGTATAGGCAGGATAGGAACGAATTTATATTCAATTTGGAGGCCTTGTAGAAGAGGCTCTTCTCACCACGGCCGCATTATTGAACTGACCGTATTCCATTTTGATAGGATTATTCTTGATTTGGGAAAAAGCTTCTTGCTCCCTCTGGCGGATCATTAACAAGGGATCAGTATATAGCTTCCTCCATATTGGATGACAGCAAATAGATGGTGAATATTTTGGCATGATTTCCTCCTCCTTAAGCTGTTGATGATAGTAATTATACTCGTTAGATTCTACGTCATAAACCTTTACCAAACATCCACAGCCAGGATAGATAATTTAATTCAACGCTTGGAGGTAGATGAGTGTTTTTGCAGAAAAATCCCAGCATTGACCTCGTAATTTCTCCATTTGTTCCCGCAGAACTGAATTCTCAGCATCCTTTTTGACCTCAATCATTTTCTCCTGTCTCAAGACGTTGGAAATAATTGATGTAGATGTACTCAAGGCTGATATGGCTGTGCTATTGCTATATGAGATAGCGAAATTCTGCATTCTCTGTGGTGGCAGTCATGGAAACTATCTTCTGCTCGTACATTGCAATTTCCCTGGCTATCTTTGACTTGCACTCTTCTTCCCTTTAGTGTCAAGATATGGAGTGCGGATCCCAAATTTCCCTATCATGTTGCTTAGCCTCGATGCATCGAGAGGAAATTTGGGGTTTGATTTCAACATATTTTCCACGCAAAAATTGTTTTGGAAACCCTGAAGGAAAATGCATAATGTGAAGGTTTATGCAAAAGAAAAATTAGTGTGTTAATTCGCATGGCTTTGATTTCAAATTTTTATTTTGGGGCCGTTGATTTGCATGGTTTTGTTTTTTTCTTTTTAATATGGTTATGATGATTGGCCCTTTTTTTTATTGTTTTTATTTTGTTTTATTTGCTTTTTGTTTTGTTTTATTGTGAATTTTTTTTCTTTAAATGAGTTGTATTTTGTTTTTGTTTTTGTTTTTTAAATGAAATTGAACTTATTTCTTTAAAAAAAATTGGTTAGTTTTCAAAAGAATTTTTTTTAATAATAATATATATGATATATATATTATTATTATTATTATTTGGGATTTTTTTTTTTTTTAAACTAAAATTAAAAGAAAACTAAATTTGCTCATTCACAAAAAAATTTTTATTGTCATATCGCAGATTATTTTTCCAGAAAGAGTATTTTTTTATTTGAATAAATCAATAAATTTTCTGATCTTCCTGATCGCACGAAGCACAAGAAGAGAGCATACTAATCTCTTGATTTGTTTTTATTTATGTAGGTTAGCATGGATGGATAATAAACAAAATTAAGATCTACCATCAAACCTTGCATTGTCTATACTCTTTCTGCAATGTCACGGGGGCGTTTAGACTCTCGGAAGACAAAGCTTTCCGATAATCAAGCTCCTGGCTCACCCATGATACAGAAACAAGACATATAAATGCAAAGATGAAGTAGTTCTTTTTATTCATGATGATATTTTAAAAAACAAAACTAAAATAAAATTCTTCAAGGAAATTCTACGAGAAAATTCTACGACGAAATTCTATGAGATCTCATTTTGTTTTTATTTTTAATCTATTCTACATTAACTTGAAAGATGTTTTATTTTCTAAGTAAAAGAATGCTTCGAGTGAAGCCATCTACGGATTAAAACTTCGAACATGCTCACATCAAGATTTAAAAATTTTACGTCATGTTTTACAAGTATGTGAGAATCCTGTCTTAGAGTTGGCTGAAGGTGATTGTCCTTGCTCTCCAAGAAGTACATGTTCAACATTGTCAAACTCCTCATCCGTAGATGGATTAGTGAGAAATGGGGGATTTAAAATAAAAACTGAATTTAAATTAGCTATGTGCGAAAATAAAATGCTCCAAACTTTGAACTCCTTTATGAACCTGCTGTCACCAAGTTCCACAAATTAGTCCATAAAAACAAATGCATAAAATAATTACTAAATCCTTCTAGTTGCACTTCCCCGGCAATGGCGCCAAAATGTTTGGTTCTAATTGATGATGTCAATCAGAGTTTAATTTAATTGTCAACCTGGGAAGGTAAAATTAGAAGTGCTTATCTAAAATATATAGATCTAGAAAGATTTCTAATTTGTCCAAGATCTTAAAGTTCCCTTACAAGAACATATTCATCAAGATCTCTTTCAACAACTAATCAAACCTAGATCTAACAATTGTGAAGATCCCAAGGTTCTCTTACAAGAACACTTTAATTTTTGGATCTCCTCCAATATTAGAACATTTAACAAAACTTAAAAGATGAAATGAAACAAACCTAAATCTAATAATTGTCTGAGATCTTATGGCTCTCTTACAACAACACTTTCAAATAAGATCCTTCCAATATTAGAACATTTAACAAAACTTAAAAGTTGAAATCAAACAAAAACATAAATTAAGTTATACCTAAAATAAAAAAATAAGCATGCAAGTGAGGCCATGGGGGCCCTCCATAACTCCACAAGCACACCACTTCAATGGAGACTCAGCTTTTATTTCAAATTCTCCATTACAAACCAATTCTAAGGTTGCAACTCTAAGCTTCTAAGATTGCATACTCCAAAATTCTAAGACTACAAAACTTCAATATTCTAATATTACAAAAAATTCAACATTACAAATGGAGGAGATTGTACTCCTATTTATACAATGGGATGAGTAACAAACTCATAATGATCATCCACTAATCTCTCTTTTAGTTCCATACATCTCTCAACCATCTAGACACATAACCCATTTTGTCCTTGATCTTCTCCATGAGATCATAATCTTCTCCATGAGGTTTATCTTCTCAAATTCGAATTTGATCCTTCAAGGCCACATAAAGGTGTCTTGGAAGCTTCCTTGGCACCTACACATGTCACAAAAACAACCCACTTTCCATATATAAAGTAAAATATATTATTTTCTAATATTTAATCAAGAATTTCTCTTAAAAATGCTTAAAAATAAATAATATTTGGAAAATATAAATGAGACCCATTAATGGTGAACAATAGGGAAAATGAAGTGACATGCTAGTGAATAATGAGTGTATAATGGAAGCATAGGTGAAAAATGTATGGTAATGAGTGATATTTATATAAAATTTTTGAACCCAAACACATAGCAATAAATTTAACTTTCAAACAATTAAATGACTATATAAAGTAGTTTCACTATTCATTTTTACCATTCCATAGTTAGCATTTTCATTTTGGAGCTCCGAACCTGAATTTTCGAACGAAATTAAATCATTGATTGCAGTCATTTCTGTGGATGAATTTTGTCTCCGTTTGATCTAGCTTAGTACCATGAATGTCCTCTTCCCTTTGGTATTCATTTCATTTCCATTCCCTGCAAATTTTTAGGGTTTTAAGGCCCCTAGGGTAAATTATTCCAAAAATGAGGGCAACACACCCCTGAATGTCGAAACCTGTGTTTCATAGCAGGTACAATGAAGGGTACCTGCATGTGCAATGCACTATCTTAGCCCAGGGAGTGCATTGGGTTTAGTTCAAGTTTTTGATTTTCAAGTTGTGCCTAAAATTTGCCTAGTTTTTTGCAATGAATGGAATCTAATGGATCTTATGGTTGTATTTCAGGTTTCCATCAGATTAAAATGACGATTACATGGAGGGAAAGAGAACATTAAGAACAAGATATGATTGTGTTGAATGATCCGGGTACTGTAAGAGCCCTAAGAGATTGTGGACTAGTTAAGTACTTCAAATTGTCGGGAATGAGGCAAAAAATAGAACCCTTGGAGTTCTTAGTTTGAGCATGGGATCCGGCGATATAGGCATTTCACTTTAAAAATCAAGTGTTACCCATAACAGTTGAGGATGTGTATTTTCTCACAGGTTTGTCGTGGAGAGGTTTGCCCATTTCTCTCATAGGGTCTACCATTGGAGGAGAGACCGTGAGGGATTATGTTATGCATTATTTCTCTCTAGGGGCAGAACCTAGCAAAGATGGAAAAAAAAACATCAGGGATGTCAGGGATTTTCCTTTGAGAACCATCCTTTTTACGGTCGCTAAACTTGCTGCCATTGTTACACTACATGTAGCGAACAGATTGTATATGCAGTATGCGCTAGAGTGTTTAGAGCCAACAGTATTCAACTGGTATGAAGTTGTTCTATCTGAGATAAAGGAACAACTGAATAAAGAAAAGGGAGGAAGGAAGAAAAAATTCAGTTATGGTTCAATCCTTATCTCCTTCGCTTTGGAACAGATTCCACTGATGCAACCACAACATGTAACATTGGATATATCTAGTCCTAGAGATCCTCGAATGCAGAGATGGGTAGAACTCATGGGTCGGCATACAGGACAATCAACTGTTGTGTTCTCTACTGCATTCTTCGCCTAGTTTCAACGACAGATTGTCGTCATCGATGAGTATGCATATGCAGGCATCGACTTCCTAGGAGATCCAGATCTAGTATTACCAAAAGGTGCTCAGTGGGGTGCAATAGGTAAGAATGATTGGACTATGTTTTTTTATTTTTCTAAGGTTTATACATTGTTTTTGTTTTTCCAAGACTAAACTAAATGTTTGATGTAATGTAGATATCGGTAGTGTTCAACCAGTAGAAAAACCAGAGCGCGAAGCAGATGCGCCAGTAGAGAGGGCTATCGGGAGAGCAGTCCTTCAAGACCTTGATATGGTTGAGACTCTGGCTGAGCTTCAAGAGCACATAGAGGGGTTGACCTTCGGGATTCCGGATTGCCAGATCGAAGAGCTTCCCATGCGACTACAACGACACACTATTGGGTTTCCTAACCATTGGATGCGGTTTCTCTGTAGGATTTCTAGATCTATAGCATGTTACCATGAGCACCACTAGTTTACTTGTTACATTTTGCATACATTTTGAGGGCAGATGACCAATGTGTCTTGGGCACAAATTTTGTAAAAACATATAACTATATACCTATATTATTTCAGAGTTTTTCCTATGTTTAATGCGCAATCATGTTCAATGATGTGAATGTTTTCTTTACCTATGTCACAAATCTCCGTCTAAAACTTGATTAGCTAGTGAATCAGTTAAAGTGTTCAAAATTCTGGAAATGTGTTGATATTGAACAAAATCAAAATGTCTTTCCAAAATTTTAACTCTTAGGAACAATCTAAGAAGTGTTGGATTTCTAACAGTATAAACACTAGTAAGTTGTAATACCACAAGTTGTGAGTCTAACCTTATGGTTATGCGGTTAATACCAAATGAAATGGCATCATAGAGAAGTTCGATCAACGTGCTATACTTAGAGATATTGTTCGTCGATCTACCAATACAAATCCCTTGAAAACTCACTAACTCGACATTCGGAGTGAAAATGGCCCACGCTGCAGAGGATAGATTCTGCATACTACGACTAGCACCATCAGCATATCCAACAAATGTTTTCAAAGATTTAGACATCTGCCATAAAATGTAAAGTGGATTACTAACGTCGAGAAATCTCTAAAAAAAATTAAGATAGTGAATGCAAATCAGCAACATATATACAATATAATACAAAAAATTACTACGCTCATGATTAAGCATAGTAACGTTTCAAATACAACCCATTTCTATGCTATGCCAATGGAATCCCATTGTAATCAACTAACTCGTAGGCACCCTTAGCAAGAACTCTTTTGACAATATAGGGGCCATGCCACAATGGCTCAAATTTCCCTGTACCTTTTACATCAGCTTCTTGATTGTAAAGAAGGACCAAGTCGCCCTCTGAGTAGATGCGAGGCTGGACATTTTTGTCGTATTGCGCTTTGTTGGCCAATTGGGCTTCACGACGCGTTTCATCTAGATGGATGAGATTAAGGAGATGTGATTCTTATTCTAATGTGTCAGGTAACAATTCTATCGTGAATTTTAACGATGATATTTCACATTGGATTGGTAAGATAGCTTCCAGAACATACATCAATTTAAAAGAAGTAAATCCAGTTGCATTTCTCACCGAGGTTCGATACGCCCACAAAGCGGAGTACAGGATCAAGTGCCAGTTCCTTTTACGAAATCATATCATTTTTTGAAGCATTCGTTTAAGAATTTTGTTAATAGCATCAAATTTTCCATTTTATTGTGGATAATAAGGAGTAGAATTATCATGTGACAATCCTAACTTGGTAGTCAATTCAGACATCATCAACTTGTCCATTTTATTGTGGATAATAAGGAGTAGAATTATCATGCGACAATCCTAACTTGGTAGTCAATTCAAACATCATATGGTTGCAAAAATTCTTCCCATGATCCGTAACTATAGCCTATGGGACCCCAAACTGTGCAATAATGTGGTTGAAGAAAAACAATGTAGCTGTTTGTCCTGCGTTATTGAATGTAGGCATCGTTTCAGCCCATTTGGTAAAATAGTCGACTACAACAATAATATAACCACGCCCCCTGGACGAAGGAGGGTTACAGGTCATGAAGTCAATACCCCATTTCATAAATGGTACAAAAGAGACAACATGATGCATTGGCGCTGGCAGTTTGCGGATTTTACGATAAAAAATATGGCATGCATGAAAACTTTTAACTGTGAGGATGAAATCTTGAAAAATAGTAGGCCAAAAGTAACCGGCATGGAGTATCTTCTGCACGGTAGCATATCCAATTAAGTTTCCACCACAAGCCCCAACATGACAATCATTTAATACTTTTTCGGCCTCCTCATGAGTGAGGCACCTCCTTAAAATGGTATCGACACCACAACGATAAAGTGTATCGCTGATGATCATATAATCTTTAGCTTGGTATGGAATACGTCACTGATCAGAGGGAGAGATATTAGGTTGATAAGTTTGGGTTTGGAGATAAATGGTAAAATCCCCATACCAAGGATCAGATGATCCGATCAGAAATAGAGACTCGTATGGAATAGATGGTTCCGACGTAGTAGCAGTACTATCAGAGGGAAGGTCACAGAGAAGCTCAACCAAAAATAAAGACTTCTTTGACTTGGATTTTATGAATTCCAAATCAAATTCCTGCAAAATGACAATCCATTTTGAATATTTTCCCCCTAGTAATTGACGCGATAAGATATAAGTCATGGCATTGCAATCCAAAACTATTGTTGTTTTTCGGAGCAGGATATAATGGCGAAAATTTTGGACAGCGTGAACAACTGCCAAGGAAATCTTTTCCACGTTCGAGTACTTAACTTCCGTATCATTTAGATTACGACTCAAATAATATATCGGATATTCAATTCCATCTTCTACTTGGACCAAAACCATAGCAATGGTCATTTCAGCTGCAACGATATATAGGAAATAATCATTTTGATAATTTGGAGGATACATTAATGACGCTCGGACAAGAGTGTCCTTGACATCATCAAAATAAGCTTGTGCAACTCGGTCCCAATGGAAGGGAACCCCCTTTTTCAATAATCAAGTAAATCCTTTAGCCATTTCGACGTAGTTTGGAATGAACCTTCTTAGGAAGTTAGCCTTTCCTTGAAGTTTCTGTATCTGAAGTAAGTTTGATGGTGCAAGCAAATCATGAATGGCATGAACCTTCAGTGGGTCTATTCAAAATCCTTCTTTTGAGACTACGAATCCAAGAAATCAACAAGAACCAACACAAAACACACGTTTATGTGGATTGAGGCATGTCTTGTAGTGTCGACAGTGTAAGAAAATGGCTCTCAAATGCATCGGGTGATTAGTCCGATTTTGTGAATGCAATGGTAAATCATCTATATATGGTTGAAAAATGTGCTTGATGTCATTGAAATCATAATCCATTGCTCTCTGAAAAGTTGCCCCAACATTCTTTAAACCAAAAAAAAGTTTCCTATATGCGAATGTGCCCCAGGGATAGATGAATGATGTCTTACGTTGATCATATAGGGAGATATTGATTTGATTGTAGCTAGAAAATCCATCCATGAATGAGAATATTTCGCATCCAACACAATCGTCAATAATCTATTCGATAAAGGGAGTACGATAGTTGTCTTTTGGACAAGCATGATTAACATCCTGATAATCAACGCACAGTCTAATGGTTCATTTTTTTTAATAACAGGAACGATATTGGAAACCCACTCAGTTAGCGGAATAGGGTAAATGAAACCAGCAAGCAAAATCTTTTCAACTTCTGCTTTTATGGCAATGGCTTTCTTTGGATGAACAGGACAAAGCCATTAGCGAACCGGTTTGACATCAGGATACATATTAATAATGTTTTCAACTATACTAGTATCTATGCCTGGCATTTCCTCGTAAGACCAAGCGAATATGTCACAAAATTCATGAAAAAGAGAGCGATATGAATCATGTTCTGATGGAGAACAAGATACACCGACATGAATATTTTATACAATGCTAGGTTTGGTCGAAATATCGATAGAAATCGTTTTTTCGATATTTGATAAATTTCACTTAGAGTCAATTGCATTAATCGGTAAAGAATTCGAAAAGAATGTTTTGATCGATGGGTGATATAGTTCACTGAGGTTGTTTTCTTCATAATAAAGAATATGGGAATGATGATGATAATCTTCCCATGGTTCTCCTTCTGACATCATAGCTTCCAAAATATTTTCATCTTTAAAAAACTTTGAGGAAAACAGATCAGATGGAGTACCAAAATCTAATGAACGATCAAGCCAAACACTTAGCGACGCTAATTTCAGATTTTCTGCCCAAGCCAAGTAGATTGATTGCTATGCCAACTCAATAGGGCTAGGTGGTAAAACATCATCCAACGTAGAAATATCAGAATCACCCATACTCTCCCTTAAGCCAGATAGAGTGGAAGAGATCATGTAGTAGGTCTCTATACTTGCAGTTTATGCCAATGTCGCTAGCGGCGGTAATGCAAAGGTTCCCATAAGAGTGGAATCCTTTAAGAGTCCTACACAAATGTTCTAGATTTCTAGTTGGGGTAAGTGAACAAATGGAATGCTTCCAGTTACCTGTGAAGCGGAGGAAAAAAAAGATAATTTATTAATGACTGTAATTGTACCTTTATGTGGAAAGGAAATAATTCTAAAGTATGTATAAAAAATGGAAGTCATTGCTTATACCCATGGTATTCCAAGTAAAATATTATAGTCAAGGGGTCCGTCAACAACCTCGACATTAATACTTACTATTTTGCTGCCTAATTCAACATGCACGTTATTGATAATACCACAAGGTTTATATGTTCTTCCATCCAAAGCCTTCAATGTCATTGATGATTGTGATAATCACAACGAGCCAAGTGACTTCCAGTAGTTTAGAGACATAATGCAGGGAGATGCTCCCTCATCAATAATAGTGCGATGAGAAAGGTGATTGAGAAAATTTACTTGTATCGAGAATGCCAATTCTGCTGGTAATTGTGGCACATAGCCCGTATGATTAAAGACGATAAAATTAGAATCAGTCGGATCAATTCCACCAATGGCCGACAATAAAGGCTGCTTCTGGGAGGGACAATTTTGTAATACCTCAAGAACAGACATAGTTGAAGGGGATTGAGCCAAATCTTCAACTATATTATAATTTTGTGCAACTCTTGCTCGAGGATTATAAGTCGATTTACGAATTACTCCCTTTGGTGGCTTCATTGTCAATTCAGGAATAACAGTAGGTGGTACTGATTCAGTTGATGGATTTTTGGTTGAGGTAGTAGGTTGATCAGTGGCTGGACTACCATAGTATTTATTCCGCGTCGACATCAAAATATCTTGTGAAGGTTTTGTGGTGGATAACATTAACACTTGGGAACTAGGAGCTGGATCGATAGTAACCAAATTAGTGTTTGGATTCGGAAATAGGTCTATCAACACAACTGATGCATGGGAAGTCTTGATGATTTTTGAGACTTCAGCATGGTGTGGAAAATCCCTAACAAATTTTTCCTTGTTATAGATTATGGATGGATAACGAGGTTTCCTTGGTCCTGATGGTTGATCAGATGATCTTTCCTACGGGTTAGAAGTTTTCTTTTTCTCTGATTTCCCCTTTTTCTTAGTTCCTGGTTGCTTGTTGCTTTTGCCTTTGTCAAATGACACAGAGTTAATTTTGGAAGTAGGAGAAGGATCAAATGAAGTAGCATGATGTGTGTTTGCAGTGCCTATCAAGCCGTCTCTAGCATGAGAGTCCTTTATTTAAGGAGGAAAATTCAAATTATATCATGGCGCATTAGGAATTTTTTCATAGAGCATGCTAGACTAAATGTAAATCAAGTCTAAATATTGGGCACAAGAAATAACTTTCTCTTCTATGACGACGCCACCCTTAGCCACATCCTTAGTTATAGATGGTAACAAGGACTTAATGAACCATTCAGCAAGGAGTTGATCAGGAAAAAATGTCTTAACCATTCGTCGATGATGACACCACTCATGAATATGATCATATATGTGAGTAGAATTAGTCTGTTTGAAGTTGGTTAAGAGTTCCATTCCAATTTCGTATCTGATCAGTAACTGGAAATGGGTCAAAAAGATAGTAGCTAAAGCAGTGAAATTGTCGAAAGAAGCTCTAGGTAACTCAATGTACCATTTAGCAGCTGCACCTATGAGCGTACGCTAGAAAATACGTAGTCGAACAGAATCATCATTCAGGGAATTTGATGAACACCATAAATATTAAGTCATGACATGAGTTGACGGATCTTCTCCAGGGTTTCCATTGAATTTAGGAATGTCGAAGGGTAATTTATGAGGTATCACTGGGCATCAAGGAACATAATTTATGGGATCATTGGTTAACTGGTTTAAATCTGGTAATTCTGAGGTTACAACAAAAGGCAACTGTCGATTAAGGCCAGGTTGTGCATAGCCAGGTGTTAGCCACCTATATTTTTCAATTATATCAGTTGGTGGCTAAATATTCTTTGCAGCCTTCAAGAAACAAATTCAATCCTGAAACTTGTTGGTGCTTGAAGACTGTTGGTAAGATCACAAACTGCTGGTTGGGTCTTCATACTTTTCCTTTCCCCCCAGCCTCTAATTCCCCAAGAAAATCCAAGTCAAGAACTGCTGCACCCCTTTTTCTTTTCCCCTCCCTTTCCTCCGTTCCACCTTCATTCTCCAATTGCCTTTTCTTCATAAAAACTCTCCACTAAGTCATCTATTACCCCTTATCCCTCTAGAAACCTCATTTCCTAAAAGCTAAAAACCCGCCTTTGGGCCTATCGGAACCCCTTTCCCCTTTTTCAAAAAAAACATTGAAAAACATATAAAAGCGCATATTTCCGTGCGCCAAGCTTTAGCCCCTCGGCTAAGCTCCTGCCTTCTCTCCATTCATATGCCCCGACGCCAGAACCGTGAGCTAAATCCTTCGGGCGCTTAAATACTTGGAATTTATTTATTTCCCGAAAACATTAAAAACCTCTATAAAACGCAAAGTCGGGTTTATTTTGTTTTTCCGCCAAAGAAAATCATATTGACCCCATACCCTGGTGGACCCCCCCCCTTTTCTTTTCCCCTGCGCTCGTTTTCAAATCCGTGGTATATATCCCGCACCGCTTTCCGCGTTAAATGGTTTTCTCCCGACGGCCAGCGATTCCGCCTGCTGGCCGACGCGTGTCCGCCACCTCACTCCAAAACCGCCGTGCAAATCCCATCGCCCGCGCGTTAATCCTTGTCTCGTGGCCCTGCAGCGGGATTCACCCCCGCCGTCGGATCTGGGCCCTCCCATCCGACGGTCCCTGATCGCCTTTCCCGCTCACTCTTTAACGAACTTACCCGTTGATTAAATCTTCCACGGCGCATTCAAGAGCCGATCCCCACCGTCGATCTCCGCAGATCGACGGCTCTCATTTGTTCTCCCGATTCCATCGCACGGTACATCTTTTCCTCCGTTGACTGTTCAAAACACCCCCGACCGTTGATCGCCATACGATCAACAGCTCTGATCGCTCCTTTCTCCTGCACGCCCTCCGATGTAGTTTATCCATATAACGCAGGATTTTCTCACTTTTCTCGTATTTTGCAGGGAAAATTCATTTGTTCGTGGTTTAAACAGGGTTCTCAGACAAGGAGGGTGACGATCCTCTATGTCTAAATTTCTCTGTAGAAATCACCTACAAGGTCATTTTTCACGTTTCATCGGTGTTTCTAACGGCATTGATGCCTTTTTCTTATCTACACAACCCTACATAGCAGAGAATACCGGCGAATCGACACAGGGAAAGGATGTCCGATTGTGAAGACAGAATGAACCAGAGCAGCAGTTTTATGAATAAATTGGCGGGGATTACGGCTAAGACGGTTATCAAAAGCCTAATCCCCGGCTTCGAACACAGATTAAAGCAAAACCTAAAAGTGTTCATCAGACAGATCGCCTCCACCGCCATGCTTTGAGGCGAATTGATTCCTCAACCACCACAGTGCCACCTATTGCCTCAGAATGCTCAATCAGAGGATGAATTTATTGAACAAGATCAGATATTATGCCTCAAACAACCAAAGAAGTTATTACTGCACCAGATTTCAACGACATAATGTTTGCAGAGTAACCCTAGTAATACGCAGAGCCTCAAAGGTCAACAAAAGCTCCCTTCGAGCTTACTTTATCAGTGTAAATGCATTAATGCAATGTAACACCTGTAGAATTTCTTCATCGAACCTCACGGGGTCAGGAAGACATTAATTCTGCATTGATTGTATTTGAGATCTTTTTATCAGATCTCACCTCCTCATCCTTCTATAAATACTCCAGAAGAAGATGAGTGAGGGGTTGGATTATTTGGTTGTCAATGTAATTGCTGAAGCGCTGTAGCTGTTTCTGAGTGGAAAACTCTTGACTGTAAATAGTGGTTTCATGGGCCCTTGGAGCTCTGCTTGTAACAGATAGATTAGGTTGTGAAGAGAGGTGAATTAAAACATTGAATGTGAAGATTGTAACCGGTTTGAAGTAATCAATACAAGCTGATTTATGGGATCCTGGTCTATGCCGATGGTGATGTTATTCTCACTGTAACTTGTCATTTTATTTCTGTTTTCAATTTGTTTCATTATCCACTATAAAGAACAGTTTAAACAGTGTTAGAGTTTGCTGAGCATCAGTGACTTTCTCTGGATGAAAAATCTTTATCCCAATGTTTTCTTCTAATTGTGTTATTTAGAAATGATTTAATTCAGTCTAAGCACAGAGATGATGGTGTTCCCTCATCTTTTCGTCACTGCTGAATGTTATTTTTAAATGTTACTTTCATATATGTTGTGTAAGGAATGAATTGAGGAAATCAAAGGTTAGCCCCGAGTCCCTTTCTTGTTTGCTCAACTATTTGTCTGTTTCCCTTAGGATGTGTCAAAAGCTGACTAGTTTCAAAGTACTTATCAGATCTTGGGCCATTCTGTGTTATCTTGGTGATCGTCTTGGAAGCAACTAAGTAAAGAAGAACTAAGATGAGGAGAAAGGTGAGCCCTGCCCGCTAGTTTCTGCTCCAAAGGTTGCCTTCAAGTTTCCCTTTGTTTTAATCTGTTTTCCATTAGAAGTGTATCAAAGGCTGGATAGTTTCAAAGTACTTACCAGATCCTAGTTTGCTTCTATGTTTTTCTTAAGTGCCTGGTCAAAGGCTGGCTAGTTTCAAAGTACTTACCAGATCCTGGGCTGCTCTTTGTTCTGCATCTGTTAATTCCCTTTCCTTTTTGTATCACCCCATTCCATAAATCAAACCTCAAAGAGATCCTTAGGCCTAGATGACTTGCCCCATAGATCACTCTTGAACCTGGATGTTTCAATTAAATTCTCTTATGACTCCATAGCCCAATGGATTGAAAACTTGTCATCATCTTTCTTTAGAATCAAAGCTTATTCTGTTCACTTGCAACTTCTCACCTTTGAACCTATTTGCATATAGATCTTTCCGTCTCAAACAGCAACTATGTTCAACCATCTGAAAAAACCAAACAAAACCATTGGCCTTCATAACTAGCCTAATACCATCACCCTAAACTTCAAAGACAATATCCATCTTTGTACATATTGGAGAGATCCCTCTCCGGATTCAGGAGGGCTAGATCCTAGAATCCCAAAGTTGGTTGAAATGATGTTAACTCTGTAATCGGACTTTGCCAATCTTGCTTGTTACAGAGAACTAACATTTTTGGCGACTTCGCTGGGGAGACCTTAACTAAAAATCTCTGGTTCCATGACAATTGTTCTATTTTGCAGCTGAGCCACCAGAAACTAACATTTCTGGCGACTCCGCTGGGGAGACCTTAACTCAAAATCTCTGGTTCCATGACAATTGTTCTATTTTGCAGCTGAGCCACCAGAAACTAACATTTCTGGCGACTCCGCTGGGGATCGAACCCAGAATCTCTGGTTCCATGACAATTGTTCTATTTTGCAGCTGAGCCACCAGAAACTTACATTTCTGGCGACTCACACTGGGGACCTCTACCCAGAATCTTCATAACATTTTGAGAGTCAAAGCAGCCTTTTCAAGCACTACCAAGAAAATGATAATTAAGATAAAGATCAATTGAATCAGTGACAAACTAGGTCAACCCTAGGATTCTTTTAAGTCTTTATCTAACCTTGGAAAATTAGCTAGCTTAGCCACAAGGATAAACTATCTTTGTTTCATAACCGTAGCTAAGTTTTGAGGCAAAGTTAGGACATTCTTTTAAACCACAAATATAAACAATTCAGAAAATACCAAAAACATTTCAGATTGGTAGTAAAACACTAGTTTTGATATCTTGTATACGTCTTTGATGTGTTTTACCCTATACTCTTAGACAGAGTCTGGAAAGGGCCAGGTAGCCTCTGGATCTCATCCTCTTTTAGGGGTGACATATCTGGTGAATGCCCTCCCAGTCAATCTCTGGTTAGAGTTTGTTGTGTTTCAAGATATCTCTGAAAAGGAATGTTTCACAAACACTGTGGTGGACAGTGTACTCCTTGGAAAACACTTTGAACCTTCCACCTGGCGACTCCACCATCCTGAACAGACCTTAAGACTCCACTGGGAAGAACCCTTATCATTATAATGACATTCAAAATCAGCTGGAGGACTGCAGGATTTGAATTGAGAAAACAGATTAGTTAACCGTCTAAAGATTGTCATATCTGGTTGAACTTCTCTTGTTTAGTTGGGTCTAAACATATAAACATTGTGGCTCCTAAAAAGATTCACACTAGAGCCCATCCTGACCCAGATCCTCCTGAAATAGTTGATAACCCAGAAAGAATTCTTAGGAAGTCTCCTAGGATACAATCCTCGACTATCTTCAGACCACCCCTAAGAGCCAATTCAGTCCCTGAAAAACTTTCAGCTCTTCATGAATCACAAATTGACTTATTAAACCCATTCAGAACTAGGTCATTTGGTGATTTGGATCAGTTAGATTCCGAGCTTACACTTTCATCTCCCGAAACAGGTGAAACTCTTGAGAATAGAGAATCAACACCTCCTGATTTATATTTCTTACATAATCTAGGTGTCTCTCATCCGAGATCAGCTCAGAGATCTACTGCTGTTCCATCCACTTCTCTGCATCCTTCACCCACTGTTCAAACCACTCCACTTCAACCCACGCATCCTCTTGTAAATCCACCCCCACCACATATCATGGCAGCATGGTATGCTCCCTTAGTCCTTCCTGTACCATTAGTCAATCTTCCACAAGATTATCAGACAAAAATTCCATTATATGATGCTAACAATACCATAACAGCATCTCAGCATGTGGACAAGATGAATGACTACTTTGACAGAAATGAAATTGATAATGAATCTGTCAAAATCAGATTGTTTGCTCAAAGTTTGGGGGGAGATGTGAGAAAATGGTTTAAAGGTTTAACCCCCCATAGTATCAACGACCTTCAAGCCTTCCATCAAACATTTTTAAACAAATGGGAAGTAAGGAAAAACCCTCTCCAAGTCCTTGCTGACTACAACAATCTCCATAGGAACCCTGGGGAAAGTGTACAAGCTTATTGTACCAGATTTAACAGTGTGTATAATGCACTTTCCCCTGAACTGAAACCTCCTCAGGGATCAGCCTTAAACAAATTCCCTGAAGGGTTTGACCCAGACATGACTTATTCACTCAGAGAAAGAGTCTTTGCAACCCTTGAAGATATGCAAAAAGGTGCTCTTTCTGTGGAGGTAAACCTCATGGAGAAGAGAGCAAGGATGAAAGCTGAAAAGAGAGTATCTTTTAGAGAGGAATCCACCCCTTCTACTTCGAGCTCAAAGATGGAAAGAATGATGGAAGAAATGATGAAGAAAATGAGCATTCTAGAGAGAGCACAAGCAAGTCTAAATCAAAACGCTCCTCAAAACCGAAACCAAAACCAGAATCAGAATCTCAGAAGAAATCAGCCTCCAAACAGACCTAGGGAAGATGATCAGCAGGTCATTCCTCCCTTTCATCAGAACTTTTTAAGTGAGGTTGAACAAACAGATCAAATAACAGAGGAAGACGATATAAACTTATTTGGGGTAGATGATGATGACTTTGAGGTTCATTATGATGAAAAACAAGGTCTTTATACACCTTATGATTACAGAAGAGATGATAATCAGAATTACTATCAAAATATGGAAAACACTGTCATAGAGACTTTAAAGGAGTATGAACTTAGAAGTAGATCTAATCAACAAACCCCCAATAATAAAACCTCTGACAAACCTTCTCAAAACAGCGCTGCAACCAAGTCTAAAACAATCAAACAAAAGGACAAAACGGTGGCTGTTGATTCTGGTAATGATAAAGAGAAAGACACTCAAAACATCGGAAAACAGAGTGCAAACATTAGTAGTACTAGCACCTCAGTTAGTACTCCTGGTAGAACAACTGTTTCAACTGTAGATAAACCAAATCAGCAAGCTGTTATTGCTGATAAAATGGCAGCAAACAAGGTTGAGGTCAATGCTTTGAAGAGTCAAAACCTTTTTAGCCTAGAACAGGAAATCTCAAAGATCAAAATCTCTGTTCCTCTGACTGAATTAGCTGCCCAGCATGTGTATAGGTCCAAAATTTTAAAGGCTTTAAACTTAGAATATAATGAAGACACTCTCAATCTTAATGACGACCAACCAGAGCTTATTTTTGGCCCAGAGATTGAAGGAAAGTTCCAATAAGGTCTGGTCCCTCCATTTTATGTAAGCCTAAACATTCATGACAAAATTCTGCATAATGCTATGCATGACTCAGGTGCTTCCCATAATTTAATGCCAAAAGCTGTAATGGAAGGCCTGGGTCTTGAAATTACCAGACCTTACAAAGACCTGTACTCCTTTGACTCAAGCAGAGTTAAGTGTCTAGGATTGATTAAAGATCTCTGTGTCAACTTAGCCCAAATTCCAGCCAAGTGCCTAGTCATGGATGTTGTTGTGGCTGATGTACCCCCAAAGTATGGAATGCTTTTATCAAGGTCTTGGGGCGCTAAGTTACAGGGAACCATGCAAATGGATATGACCTATGCAACTATCCCTGTTTTTAACCAAACTAGGAGGCTTTATAGGGAATCCCACATGCAGTACACAGTAACAAGTCAGGATCGGCCTCAAAACTCCCCTCTCTATGCTATAAACACGAGCCTTGATTATTTTATCATGTTCAATAATGAAACACTCACAGAACAAATTGTTTCAATAGAATCCATGGTTGAAATAAAAGAGGAGGAACACAACGCTAAATTGCTGAAACAGTCTATTGTGTCTGAAGATCCTAGCAAACTTAACACAGGTCTCGAACTGCAAGTCATGAATCCTCTGAATTTAAAATTTGGCAGTAAAAAGGACAGTCCTCAACCCGATGAGAAACTTGAGGAAACGAATGATACAACGTCCATTCACCAAACTGAAAATCTGCCTCTTTGGACTATGTATTTTGATGGGTCATGCACCAAAACAAATGCTGGTGCAGGTGTCTGGATCACTAACACTGAAAATAATCATACAGAATGTATCTCATGCAAATTAAACTTTCAGTGTTCCAACAACATAGCAGAATATGAATCCCTACTCTTAGGCTTGCATCTTTTGAAAAAACTAGGTGCCAAGAGAATCGATGTTTATGGGGATTCTGAATTAATCATTAGGCAAGTCAATGGGGAGTATAATGAAAATCACCCAAGACTTAGGGCCTACAGGAATGATGTCGTGGATCTTTTGAAAACATTTGAGGAATCCTCTTTATCTTTTGTCCCAAGAAAAAGAAATATTGCAGCCCATAATTTGGCCTTTGCTGCTAGAACCTGCCCAATGCTGTATGATGACACCTCTCAGACAAAATTCAGACCAGCTATCCCAGATAACAAGAAATATTGGCAGGTATTTGATGGAGATAAACAAATAGAAGACTTCATGCAATTCAGAAATGAGTTTGAACCCTATAGTTCAGATTCAGACTATGATACAGACTGCAGTGAAGAAAATTTTCTTGGTGAAGAAGAACCATCTCCACAGCTGGCAGATATAAACCTTCAGACTATCTCATCTAGAAGCCAAACAGAATTAAGTGCAAAATCTAAAATAGAAGAAATGGAAACTCTGCATTCTAGTACTGATAGTCTGCCCAAGGGTTTGGCCCCTCTAGAAGATCTGTTTGATTTTGATGATGTGGCCAACAAACCAAAACTGGAACCTGTGGAAACTGAAGTGGAGGAATGTAATATAGGCAGTGAGGAAAAACCGAGATTGATCAAACTGTCTAAAACTCTACCAGCTCACATTAAACTCAAATACTTAGATTTGTTTAAAGAATTTTCTGATGTTTTTGCATGGAGTTACGAAGATCTTAAATCCTATGACACTGAAATAATACAGCACAAAATCCCTCTTAAAGAAAACCAAAAACCATTCAAACAAAAACTGCGCAGAATCAACCCTGTCCAGTTGCCATTGGTTAAGAAGGAAGTTATGAAGATGCATGATGCTGGTATTATTGTCCCTATTAGATATTCTGAGTGGGTATCTAATCTGGTGTCAGTTAGGAAAAAGACTGGAGAAATCAGGCTTTGTATAGACTTCAGGAATTTAAACAAAGCTTCATTAAAAGACAACTACCCTTTGCCCAAGATGGATCATATTTTGCAAAGGGTGGTGGGGTCTAAAAGAATTTCTTTGCTGGATGGCTATTCAGGGTATAATCAAGTCCTAGTCCACCCTGATGATCAATTAAAGACAACTTTTACTACACCTTGGGGCACTTTCATGTATGTGAAAATGCCTTTTGGTTTAATGAATGCTAGAGCAACCTTTCAGAGAGCCATGGACATAGCATTCTCGGAAGAATTAGGCTTCTTCATCATTATCTATCTTGATGATGTAACTGTGTTTTCAAAAACAGATGAAGAACACTTAGAACATTTGAGGAAAGTTTTCGAGAAGTGCAGAAGGTTTGGGATATCTTTGAACCCCAAGAAGACATTATTTGGTCTCCAAGAAGGTAAGCTTCTTGGGCATATCATTTCAGAGCAGGGCATAAAGATAGATCCCATGAGGATTGAGGCCATATTGCAAATCTCCCATCCTCGAAATATCAAAGAGTTGCAGTCTTTCATCGGAAAGATAAATTTTTTGAGAAGGTTCATCCCCAACTTGGCTGAGCTCCTTAGGAATATCACAAACATGTTGAAGAAGGAGCAAGGGGTAAAATGGACCTCAGAAGCAAAGACATCCTTTGAGCTGGTGAAACAAGCGCTAACCAAAACACCGGTTCTCATAAGTCCTGATTTTTCAAAATATTTTTATATCTTCTCATTTGCATCAGAACATACTATAGCTGTTGTCCTTTTACAGAAAAATCCACAAGGACAAGAGCACCCATTGCATTCTTTAGCAAGGCATTAAGGGATGCCCCTTTGAGGTATAACATCATGGAAAAACAGGCTTTTGCTTTGGTAAAAGCTTTAAAAGACTTCAGGGTATACATCCTTCACTCACATATCATTGCCTTTGTCCCAAATTCGGTTGTAAAAGACATTTTAACCCAGGATCCAGATGGTAAGAGAGGTAAGTGGATTGCTGTTATTCTTGAATATGATTTAGAGATTAAATCCACTAAGCTTTCAAAGTCAGGGTCTAGCTAAATTAATGGCTGAATCAAATTGTGAAGTTCTTGATATTAATATGATTAATGCTTTGGATGACCAAGAAGAATTTTCAACTCCCATTGTTGAAAATCATTTTGCGAATTCTCCTTGGTATACTGATATTGTTTATGTTTTTCTTAATTTAAACACACCTCCTGGTTTATCCAAAACAAAGGCAAGATTCCTAAAGTTAAAAGCTGTAAACTATTGCATTATTGATAAATGTCTTTATTGGAAAAATGCTAGTGGTCTATTGCTTAAATGTTTGCCTGAGTTTGATGCAGAAAAGATTAAGCAGGAATTTCATGAAGGAGAGTGTGGAGGCCATCTGTACTGGAAGTCAACAGCCAACAAAATTTTGAGGGCTGGTTTCTATTGGCCTACTCTTTTTCTTGATGTGCAAAAACTTACAACCACTTGCCATAAATGCCAATTGTTCGAGGGCAAGAGAAAATTACTACCCCTTCCTCTGCATCCAGTTACTGTTGAAGCCCCGTTTCAACAGTGGGGACTTGACTTCATAGGAGAAATCCACCCACCATCCTCTGCCCAGCATAGATGGATCCTTACTGCCACAGACTATTTCACTAAGTGGATAGAAGCCATTCCATGTAGACAGGCCAATGACTCAGTTATCATTAAATTCATAGAAACCAACATCCTTTCCAGATTTGGCTGTCCTACCAAAATCATTACAGATAATGCTGCAGCATTTGGGTCAAAGAGAATGGTAGAATTCTGTCATAAATACCAGATAACATTGGGGCACTCCACAGCCTATTATCCTCAGGGTAATGGACTTGCAGAGTCTTCCAACAAAAGCTTAGTGAACATAATAAAGACACTGTTGGAAGGCAACAAGAAGTCTTGGCACACGAAGCTGATTCATGCACTTTGGGCTAACAGATTGACATTGAAGAAATCCATTGGTATGTCACCCTTCCAGCTTGTGTACGGTACAGATGCAATTTTTCCTAACAGCCTTGGTGTACCAGTTATAAAGTTAATTCAAGAGTTACAGACTGAAGAAGATGACATAATCAGAAGAATAAATCAGACCATTCATCTTCAACAAACCAGGGAGGAAGTGTACAACAAAGCATTGCAGAAGCAAGACAATATCAAGAAGATATTTGACAGAAGAACAAAGGCCAGCAATTTTAAAATTGGGGATAAAGTCTTAAAGTGGGACTCAAAGAGGGAAGACAAGGGAAAGCATGGTAAATTTGATAATCTGTGGCTTGGCCCTTACTCCATTCATTCAGTTGCTGGAAACAATGCATTCTTCTTACAAGAACTGAATGGAACAAAATTATTTGGGGGTCCTGTCAATGGCAGGATGCTTAAGCATTACCTTTCTTAAGCTATTCTATGTTTTGAAGCCTTTTTACCTTTTCCATTGTAAATATTTCATCCACCATTGCATTTAAAGTTGTGAGAAATCAAAAAATACAAAAACAAAGAAAGAAAGAAAAGAGGGCAGAAATGAAAAACAAGAAAGGCAAGGCCCCATGCCAAAAAAAGAAAAATAGATCTGAAAGTGTGCAAGCTTAAATGCCACTCCTTGAAACACACCTCTAATTGGTCAAACTGTTTAATATTGACTAATTAGATTTCAATTTTCTGCTGATAGGGTAGCAAATTTGATTTGCCAAACTGTTTAATCTTGGCTTATCAGTAGATAGAATAGGATAGAAATTAAGGTTCAAACCAACTCAAAATCTGAACCAAAGTTTCCAAAGAAATGACTCAAAACTACTCCAATTCCTGAGTCATCAGAGAGAAGACCTGGTTCTAATTCGCTCAAAACTTGAACCAGAAGAGAAGAAAATATAGCTCACCAAAAAGAAAAAGCAAGAAAAGAGCTATGAAAATAAGAAAAGGCCATGATAAGAAACTTTCAGATCTTAAGCCTTCTGTTTTGATTTTCAATTTTCTGCAAATAATAATCTATGTGCAAATTGTTCTTATGCCATAGATCATAGCAAGTCAAACAGTCCAATCTTGGCTTGGCTATTTTTAAATTTCTGTTGTAGAATTTAGAGAATGAAAGTTTGTTGGACTGTTTAATCCCAACAAACAGTAGAATAGGTAGAGGAATATCTGAGCTCAACTGTTTAATCTGAGTTCAGGGAGAAATAAGGAGTAGAAGTAGATTAGATTTCCTATTTTCAAAAGAATAAAATGTTGTGTAAAGAGTTTTCCAATCCAAGTGCACTCTGATGAAGAAAAAATGTTAGATCAGTAGGATTGGGGTAGGTAGAAGTTGTATTGATGAAATTCATCTCTCTTTTATGACTGACATGATTTTTGTCCAGAAGAAAAGCAAGAGCAAGTGATGGGTCAGACACCAGTCAGCATCCCAGAGAAATCAAGCTTGAATTCTTGATGCCTTCAAGAAGGCACCATCCCCAAGTGGAGCCACTGTTAGCCACCTATATTTTTCAATTATATCAGCTGGTGGCTAAATAATTCTTTGCAGCCTTCAAGAAACAAATTCAATCCTGAAACTTGTTGGTACTTGAAGACTATTGGTAAGATCACGAACTGCTGGTTGGTTCTTCATACTTTTCCTTCTCCCCAGCCTCTGATTCCCCAAGAAAATCCAAGTCGAGAACTGCTGCATCCCTTTTTCTTTTCCCCTCCCTTTCCTCCGTTCTACCTTCATTCTCCAATTTCCTTTTCTTCATAAAAACCCCCCACTAAATCATCTATTACCCCTTATCCCTCTATAAACCTCATTTCCTAAGGCTAAAAACCCACCTTTTGGCCTATCGGAACCCCTTTCCTCTTTTTCAAAAATAATTGAAAATCATATAAAAAGCGCCTGTTCCTTGCGCGCTGGTTTTCAGCCCCCTCAGCTAAGCTCCCGCCTTCCCTCCAACCATATGCCCCGACGCCAGATTCGTGTGCTAAGACCGCCAGGCGCTTAACCCTCAGAAATGATTTATTACCTGAAAGACATTGAAAAACCTTCATAACACACGAAAGTCGGGTTTATTTTGTTTTTCCGCCAAAGAAAATCATATTGAAACTCGACCGTCGATCTGTCCCAAAGATCAACGGTGCGGAGTGTACCCCATACCCTGGTGGACCCCCCCCCTTTTCTTTTCCCCCGCGCTCATTTTCAAATCCGTGGTATATATCCCGCACCTCTTTCCGCGTTAAATGGTTTTCTTCCGTTGGCCAGCGATTCCGCCCGCTAGCCGACGCGTGTCCGCCACCTCACTCCAAAAACGCCGTGCAAATCCCATCGCCCGCGCGTTAATCCTCGTCCCGTGGCCCTGCAGCAGGATTCACCCCCGCCGTCGGATCTGGGCCCTCCCATCCGACGGTCCCTGATCGCCTTTCCCGCTCACTCTTTAACGAACTTACCCGTTGATTAAATCTTCCACGACGCATTCAAGAGCCGATCCCCACCGTCGATCTCCGCAGATCGACGACTCTCATTTGTTCTCCCGATTCCATCGCACGGTCCATCTTTTCCTCTGTTGACTGTTCAAAACACCCCCGACCGTTGATCACCATACGATCAACGGCTCTGATCGCTCCTTTCTCCCGCACGCCCTCCGATGCAGTTTATCCATATAACGCAGGATTTTCTCACTTTTCTCGTATTTTGCAGGGAAAAGTCATTTGTTCGTGGTTTAAACAGGGTTCTCAGACCAGGAGGGTGACGATCCTCTATGTCTAAATTTCTTTGTAGAAATCACCTACAAGGTCGGTTTTCACGTTTCATCGGTGTTTCTAACGGCATTGATGCCTTTTTCTTATCTACACAGCCCTACATAGCAGAGAATACCAGCGAATCGACACAGGGAAAGGATGTCCGATTGTGAAGACATAATGAACCAGAGCAGCAGTTTTATGAATAAATTGGCGGGGATTACAGCTAAGACGGTTATCAAAAGCCTAATCCCTGGCTTCGAACACAGATTAAAGCAAAACCTAAAAGTGTTCATCAGACAGATCGCCTCCACCGCCATGCTTTGAGGCGAATTGATTCCTCAACCACCAAAGTGCCACCTATTGCCTCAGAATGCTCAATCAGAGGATGAATTTATTGAACAAGATCAAATATTATGCCTCGGAACAACCAAGGAAGTTGTTACTGCACCAGATTTCAATGACAGAATGTTTGCAGAATAACCCTAACAATACGCAGAGCCTCAAAGGTCAACACAAGCTCTCTTCGAGCTTACTTCATCAGTGTAAACACATTAATGCAATGTAACACCTGTAGAATTTCTTCATCGAGCCTCACGGGGTCAGGAAGACATTAATTCTGCATTAATTGTATTTGAGATATTTTTATTAGATCTCACCTCCTCATCCTTCTATAAATGCTCCAGAAGAAGATGAGTGAGGGGTTGGATTATTTGGTTGTCAATGTAATTGCTGAAGCGTTGTAGCTGTTCCTGAGTGGAAAACTCTTGACTGTAAATAGTGGTTTCATGGGCCCTTGAAGCTCTGCTTGTAACAGATAGGTTAGGTTGTGAAGAGAGGTGAATTAAAACATTGGATTTGAAGATTGTAACCGGTTTGAAGCAATCAATACAAGCTGATTTATGGGATCCTAGTCTATGCCGATGGTGATGTTATTCTCACTGTAACTTGTCATTTTATTTCTGTTTTCAATTTGTTTCCATTTTCCACTATAAAGAACAGTTTAAACAATGTTAGAGTTTGCTGCATATCAGTGACCTTCTCTGGCTGAAAAATCTTTATCCCAATGTTTTCTTCTAATTGTGTTATTTAGAAATGATTTAATTCAGTCTAAGCACAGAGATGCTGGCGTTCCCTCATTTTCTCGTCACTGCTGAATGTTATTTTTAAATGTTACTTTCATATATGTTGTGTAAGGAATGAATTGAGGAAATCAAAGGTTAGCCCTGAGTCCCTTTCTTGTTTTCTCAACTGTTTGTCTGTTTCCCTTAGGGTGTGTCAAAAGCTGACTAGTTTCAAAGTAATTATCAGATCTTGGGCCATTCTGTGTTATCTTGGTTATTGTCTTGGAAGCAACTAAGTAAAGAAGAACTAAGATGAGGAGAAAGGTGAGCCCTGCCCGCTAGTCTCTGCTCCAAAGGTTGCCTTCAAGTTTCCCTTTGTTTTTAATCTGTGTTCTATCAGAAGTGTATCAAAGGCTGGATAGTTTCAAAGTACTTACCAGATCCTAGTTTGCTTCTATGTTTTTCTTAAGTGCCTGGTCAAAGGCTGGCTAGTTTCAAAGTACTTACCAGATCCTGGGCTGCTCTTTGTTCTGCATCTGTTAATTCCCTTTCCTTTTTGTATCACCCTATTCCATAAATCAAACCTCAAAGAGATCCTTAGGCTTAGATGACTTGCCCCATAGATCACTCTTGAACCTGGATGTTTCAATTAAATTCTCTTATGACTCCATAGCCCAATGGATTGAAAACTTGTCATCATATTTCTTTAGAATCAAAGCTTATTCTGTTCACTTGCAACTTCTCACCTTTGAACCTATTTGCATATAGATCTTTCCGTCTCAGACAGCAACTATGTTCAACCATCTGAGAAAACCAAACAAAACCCTTGGTCTTCATAACTAGCCTAATATCATCACCCTAAACTTCAAAGACAATATCCATCTTTGTACATATTTGAGAGATCCCTCTCCGGATTCAGGAGGGCTAGATCCTAGAATCCCAAAGTTGGTTGAAATGATGTTAACTCTGTAATCGGACTTTGCCAATCTTTCTTGTTACAGAGAACTAACACCAGGGTAAGATGGAATTTCTTGGGCAATAGGTCTTTGAGCACCAACATACGGAATCTGCTACTGGTAACCCAGATAGGGGTTGTTTTGTATAGCAAACGCTTGATAATTCTGTTGACCAAAACCTCTATATGATACTTGTTGAAATGAAGTTTGAGGCATTTGTGCTTGTGGCTATCAAGGGGTCTATCCACCAATGTTATGACCCAAATTAGTATAATTTGGATTCGGTTGATATGTATAACCAGGTTACGTTTGTGACATCCCATAAAATGTTACACCAGCTTGTGAATAAATGATTCGTGATACATGTTGTTGTAAATTAACCAAAGGATTTTGAGTCTGTGGACCCAACATTTGATGATATTGAGTTGAAAAACTCGCCTGATAAGATTGATGTACAATATTTTGATTCTGTAATAGGGGTATAGATGTATTAACAAGTGGTAATGAAGTGGGTGTAACGGGTTGAGCCGTTTGATATGAGTATACAACCGTTTGTGGTTGGATAGGTAGAGTGGGAGGCCATTAAAAGACATTCATGTCAACATTAGTTTGACCAAAAAGTGACTGAGTACTATCATATTGGGTGACCAAAGTTTCCCCCCCAGCATAAGGAGGATAATAAGACAGAAAATAATTTTCTCCAAATGCTCGGAGTCCAGTTGATATGGTACTTAAAGGAATTGACCCAAAAGGACCGACTTGATATTGCCCTGAAGATGTATGTAATGAAGCAAGTAGTTCAGTACTAATGATAGGAATACTAGTTAAAGCACTAGATGATGACATTGGAAAAGACCATGAACGTGAAGATGCACTAGAGAAAGTGCCAGACAATGATTTGTAACCTGTTGGGACCGAAGGGTCACTGTGAAAATATGACTCTGGTGAGGTAGTGAACATCAACAGAGTAGTGAGGGTAGGAGCTGACATAATTGGAACAGTAGACCCAACCGAAGATGTTGGTTTAGACATGGTTGTGTGACAAAATGTATACCCTCTAAAATCAACGGGAGATTGAATGGCAATAGGATCAACAAAAGTAGATGGAAATGATTGAGGAAAAGACTGGTACAGGTAAAGGTCCCCCCAAAAATGGGTTGGAGTTAAAGGTGTATCGTCTTGTGGGATTTCTTCAATCACAATTAAACCAGGAGGAAGAACTTCTCCGTTAGGCCCAAAATATATTTTAGATGGTTGAATATGTGATATAAGAGTTTCAATAGCTACAAAAGTTTGTGGGATGACCAACCTAGGAACAACTTTCGGTTGTTCGACTTCAGGATTTAGATGTTCTAGCAAAAAAGAGATAGGATCTGGATCAATTTGTGATTGAACAACGTCGGGTCCAGGAGTTATGGTCTCATCGATTGAATGAATCATGACCACGGGTAGCTGTGAAGACTCCATTTCGACAACAGTAGATGAACCGGGATGTGTGGAAACAATTTGAGCTAACTTTGGGTTAAAATATGATATTTCACCAGAGGTACAAATTATACTTGATTTGGCAGATTGTGATTGCCTTCGCTTACCAGAAGCAACTTCTGGTGGTAAAGGTGGTTTTAAAGCTAATCTACGCGAATGAAGGGGAATAGGATTTTGTTCTTCCACGATTACTGATTTATTTTAACCAAAAACAAATAAACAAAAAGATGGTAATGCTAGGCAAAAGGGTTTACCATGAAACTATGAACTACAAAATACCTCCTAGTGAACCAAGAAGTACGGGAAGGTAATCTCCCCGAATGTTGTGTTCGGTGTATCACAATTTCAAGGTGGTCGACTCGGTTCACTATGGATGGATAGCACCTAAAATGTTTCCTCCCAAACATACCCAAAGTTACGTGGAGGCCCAAGTCCATATTAGTGCTACCTGATGCGAAACCACACAGTGAGAGCACCCCTTTATACTTATCGTACTGTAACACCACCCAATATAACCGAAAGTACGTGGACAAGCTACAATATAATTACGTACGTCGAGTGAGGTATCACACTCGGAATGTATCGCAGACACGTTAATGACAACTGCTATGTTTTACGACGCCATAACACATCTCTAGCCTAGAAATTCTAAATTTTATCGTTATGGTTCCAATGCGTTGTTAAGTAAATTGGGATTAATTTTATGTTGATCGTGCTTAACAATCTTCCTTTCAAAGGTTTACCACGATGATGTGTATGAAATTCCTAAAATGAAAGCTAAGAATGATAAACAAACTTTCACTTTCATCTTTTTCAATGAAGAACCTAGCTAATAAGGGAAGAGAGAAAATAATTTATGAGCAAAAAAATCAATGAACAGAACAAATCAATGAATCTCAAACTAAATGCAAATTTCCTAGTGTTCCTTTTACAAAACACACAAAATCCTACATGCAAATGCAAGTTTTTATTTTCATTTTCCTTAATGTTATGAATGCAGAAAAGAAACTAGGTGCACTAGATCAATAATTCAAATGCTTTTTACTTTCAAGAAACGAAGAATACAAACAAAAATTTCTCTTTTGAAGGAAAAACGAGGATTTCAACAACAATTTCTCCTATCAAGGAAATGAAGATTTTACGACAATTTCCTATTTCGAAAGAAAATGATTCTTAATGCGACCATAAAAATTACTTTGAAATCAACTTGTCAATGATAAAGAATTTTTTTTTAAATAAACATTGAAAAAAAATTTAGCCAAAGGAAGAAGAAGTATATAGAGTCACTGGTCAATTGAGCATCAAATGTTTCAGAACACAGCAACAAACAAAATTGAAGCAAGTTGTAAAGTCAAATTCAAGGGAATTTGGGCACTTTCAAGAGTCAACGCAATCTCCAAGGGGAGACAGTACTCTGCAACGCAGGCTAGGAAGGGAGACAGTGCTCTGCAAAGCACTCTGTCTAGTCCAAGGGTGCAATGGGTGCAATATACAAAGAAAAATACTACTGTTTAACTCACTTCCTTTGCAAATTAAGCTCTGAAAAAGTTTAATATTTATGAGTAACAACTACTCGGTGGATAAAAAAAGTATATCAGAGGCTTAAACACCTAAAACTAAGAGAAATTATCCCCAGTGGAGTTGCCAATTTGTTGGGCCAGAATTATGAATTACGGATAAATCACGCTTCCCTAGATAGGTGCTAGTCTAGAAAAACAGGTGAAAGACTATACGGCTATTTTTCCTAAATAAGAATAGATACACAGAGAGTATTAGAGGCTTACTTGTTCAGTCGCTTGGAAATGGCTCCTTCTGTCACTTCCGCTACAGCTTCAAATTCAAGAGGTTTGTTGGCTGATTGCTTCCTGTAAGAAAAAACACTGAAACAACAGAAGATGCAATAATATAGATATCTATTCAAGATAGTTAGGTAAATCAATAAAGCATAAACCATACACATCAACTAAGATTTTGAAATAGGGAAAATCAAAGCCAATACAGATGCATATAAGGAAAAATAAGCAGTACTCTTTATTGATGATAGAAGGAGAGGTTACAACCTAGTGACTGATTTTAAGTGACCTTCCATCAACGTTCCAAAACCTCATCACAGTATAAATATCTCTAGCATCAGATTCACAAATCTAGCTCTCAATTGAAAATTCTCCAGCATTTCTCTACTCAAATTATTCCTTCTCACGCACTCAGATCTATGCTCAATTTATATATGAACTGTAGGTTGTTTTGCAATCAATGAATTTCCAGTAATAGGCAAGACATGTTTCCAGTCATGTAGATGTCAAATGGACACTTGGATCTGAAGCTTGACACATGTCAACTCTTATAGAAGGCACTGGCCAAGTGGAGATTCCGGAACAATGAGAATTTCACTCCCAATGTGACCAACACACTTGTGAATGTCGGGAAGTGCTTTGCAGGGCAACCTTGCATGGGGCTACCTACATATGCAATGCACTTAGGCCCCTTAGAGCCTTCGTTGGTGATCTCTCATATGTTGTATAGTAAGCTTCAAACCATGGAAACCTTTTCTTGATGAAAGTCTTTCTTGATTTGTCTTGTTTCTTGTCTTAGGGCATGTAGCAACTGAAATGATAGGGAATGATAGACCCTTGATGATTGGTCCTAAAGATAATGTCCATTTAACCAGGTCACTGGGAATGGTGCCCAAATTGACCTATAACACACGTGGTGCAGCCTGGGGCTGCCACGTCCCCCCCCTCCACTGTGCTGTAAAAATATTTTGGTTGAATATTGGATGGAGGTGCCGGGGTTTGACCCCATGACCTTTCACGCAACACGGGTGCCATTTACTGCCACGCCATACGATGATTCTCAACTATATTACGTTTGTGCATTGTTTTATGTTTTGTAAACTATGCCAACGGAGGGAGAGGGGGACAAGCCCCAATATATATGACCAATGCCTATAACCACCAGCAAAGCTAAACGTTAAATGTGGAGATTAAAACTTTAAACTCGGTTTTATTAACACTAATCCCCATCATTAACACTAAATCGATATTTACCACTAAGCGCAGATTAAGCTCTAAATCCGCTTAAGTATGTTAATGCGCTTAATTAAACTAAAATGGATTAGAGTGAAAATCCACCAAATCTGGTAGAACTTCCAGTTTAGTTCTGGCTAACCGGATTTAGCTCCAATTAGCTAAATTTAGGCTATAAATTGTGGGAAAACTAAAGATGGTCATAAATTCTGGAGTTTTCGACCAAATCAAGTGCATAAAGAGGCTAAATGACCATTTTTTGACATTCTGGACTAAATGGTGCACATATCAGGAGCCTTTTAGCACATCTATATAGTTTTTTTGTAGGTTGAAGACCAAGGATGTTTGTATTAATCAGGCTTTGGAGCATAAATGTTTGAGATTTTATCCAAATTGAGCTGAAAAAGAGGTTTCATAGAGGTTTTTGGATGGTATGAATCCATTGGTGAATTAATTTTTCTATTTTGAGAACATATAAATGGTTGTTTTGAGGCTTGAGGCTAAGAGGTGTATGGATCCAGCAGGGTTTAGCTGCAGTTCCTGAGGGTGTTCAACATGAAGAATAATTTGTAGGGGTTTTCCTCACCTTAAAAATTCATATGCAGCAACTGTAACCAATAGATTTCAATTTGGGTTTAACTTATTTCATTATGAAGTTTTCATTATGTGCTTTAATGTGGAATTAAAGGATGCACATGATGTGTCTGATTCAGTTCAGTGGAAGCATGTCATTTTTGTAGGAGATGTTTTGAGTTGCTGTTGTTGTGAGAGTTCTTTGTAGGAAGAAATTACCTTGTAGGGGTAATAGCCACATTTTATTTTCAGAAAACTTTTAATGTACTTCATTAATACTGAATTATATGCATGGTATAATCATGTTAATAGGCCCGAAGATGTAGCCCATGATGTGTGAACTCAATGATTTTTTTTTTTGCATTGCTCTTCTTTATGTATACATGGATTATGAGTGTGTTTTTCATTAAGTTAATTTGCACATAAGGAATAATTCTGGTTGAAGAGATATTGAACAAACATGTTGTTTTTTAAGACCCAATTTCATGAATTTCAAAGTGTGGACATGAACCCAATTTTAGTTATGTGATTCTGAGGAAGAGGAAAAAGAACACCTCCTCCAAATACATATCAGTTACATCCTTGCTAATTTCAACCTTCCTTTGAACAAGAATTTTTATTCTGTAAGCCTTATCGTTTTCATGGTAACCCATAAACATAGCTTTTCTACTTGTAGCTTCCATCTTGTTTTGTTTGTCTTTCATCACATGAAAGAATATGGGACATCCAAATATACGAAGATGATTGATGTCGAGTTTGTTACTTGTAAATATTTCTTCTGGAGTCTTTTTTATGAATGCTTGATGAGGCACCCGGTTTTCAACATATACAGAAACATGAGTGGCTTCAACCCACATAAACAGTGTTACCTTCTGATCATGAAGCATGGCACAAGCAACTTCCATTATCGACCAGTTCTTCCTTTCATATAAGCCATTCTATCCAGGTTTGTAAGGTACAATAGTTTCCTTCTTGATCCCTTCTTTCTTGCAGAATGATATGAATTATTTTGACATGTATTCTCCTCCATTGTTAGATCTGAAAACTTTGATTATTTTTCCTGATTTATTTTCGACCGAAGCTTTGAATTCCTGGAATCTTTCGAAGGCTTCATCCTTGTGCTTGAGGCAATACAACTATATATTTCTTGATAAATTGTCAATGAAGGTGATTTAATAGAGATTACCACCAACTGAGTGCATAAGAATTGTACCACATATATTTGAATGAATGAGATGAAGGATGTCAGTTGTTTTGTTCTTACTTGATCGGAATGGTCCCCTTGTTTTCTTTCCACTTACACAACCTAGATAAAATCCATCATGTTGAGCTTCAACATCTGGAATACATGAGACCAGTATCTTAAATTTCAGAAGAGAATCATAATGTAGATGAGACAACATGTGGTGCCATAATTCACTGAGATGATTGGCGTTATGAACTAATGCTAAAAGTGGCCTTCCTGTGACTTTGTAGAGTCCCTCAGATGTCATACTTATTTTGAATAAATATTTCATATGTGAATCAACATGGCAAGGTAATACCTTTCCATTGATGAAGGAAACCCTCATCCCTTTATCTTCTAATGTGGATATAGAAATTAAATTCTTCAATAGACCTCATACATATATAACATCATGCACAAAGATAGATTCCCCACAGTTCAACTAAAACTTAACAAATCCAAATCCTTTTACGAGATGAGTGGAGTTATCTCCAAGAACGATTTTCAACTTAGTATCCCTATGTACCAGATTAGAGAGGACTTCTTTGTAGCCAAATAAGTGATGAGTGGCCCCACTATCAACCAACCAACTATCTGACGAATCTGGTGGAGAAGAACTAGTAAGTTTAGAAATGAGAATACATTCAAATTTATTCACAACATTACTTTCATACCTAGGAGCCCTTGACTCCTTTTGAGAATTATGTTCTTCTTCACATTTTCTTGAAGAATATATTCTCATTTCATATTTTTTGTCATGGTTTTAACTTTGATTGTCTCTTTTTCTTTTATCATTGTTGTTGTTGTTATCACTGGAATAATTCTCAAGGGTTATGTATATTTTGGTTTAAAGAATATTAGAGGTAATCACAAACCTACTTTTAAGTCTTAGGATCTAGCCTTCCTAATGCATACAGAGGGCTCTCTCTATATTACTTATCTTTGTTTATTTTAGTTGATTTTGGGCTAGTTATGTAGGATTACTTGGGATTTAATTTTGGGTTTGGTTTGGTGATGGAATCACTTATTCAGATGGATATATGTAGTTATGAATTCCATTGGGCTAATGGAGTCAAAGTGTCAAGAAGTCAGGGTGGAATCAAGTTTCTAAAGGGAAGTATTCACAAGGAAAGATAGTTGAGTAACTTCAGATCCTTAGGCTGATGGTGAAAATGGTTTCAATCAGGGTGAGAGAGAAATTAAGGGCTCTCAGATCCGGATAATGAGTGAAATGATAGAGGTCAATCGAAACTAGGGAGAAATTAAGAATTCCCTAATCTGGATATCAGTAGAAAACATGAAAATGGCATAACAGTTCAAGACAAAGTGCTTTTAAACATATTCTGAAATAACATTCCTATTATAAATTTAGATTTACAAAACATACAAGTATTGTGAAAACTTCAAATTAAAAAAAAGAACAATTTAGAATACTTCACTGAAGTTGCCCAACACATAAATCAGGTAATATAATTTCTCTATTTCTCAATCTAGTCTTATGACTTGAAAATGGTACAAAGAACCCTTTGGTTTCAACTCAGTACAACTATAGAAATTTTTAGCAATTCTTCCACACCCAATAACTCGAAATGTGAAGTATTTATACAAATGTTTTTACAAAATATCCTAAAAAAAACTTAGGAATTATTCATGGAAAAATAAATATCTTCATGCAAGAATATAGAGACAACTATCTAACTAATGCAAGCTATCCATGTTTTTATTGAATTTATTGTTTGTTGTCTTTGATCTTTTTCTGATTTCTCTCTTTCACTATTTGCTCAACGAAGGTTGTCTTTTAAGAGGTAGAGTGTCCTTCACGTTGGCAATTTTTAACTCTGACTTTCACTTGATACAATTTAATCTGTGATACTCTTTAACTGTCACTACTTTGTTACTGCTTTAACTTTCAACGTTACTATTGTTCTGTTTTATCTGTTTTAACCTTTATTGCTTTCACAGTAAATCAACTAACTTCTCCCAATTTTGTGCATCAGGTAACTTAATTTTTACCATCCTTCTGAAGATTTCATCGGCCTTTGTATACTTTGAAAATGTAAGCTTGTTGATGAATACGTGTTTTACCTCATGCTGCATGTAAAAAATATTTTCAAAACTTTTGTAAAGTGCTTTACCTGTTGGAATTCCCTGCATGGCTGAATTGTGTTTTTGTTCCTTAGCCACTTTTTTGATCTTCTTATCATAATCCTCTTGTTTCATTAGTCTATCATTTATAACCAGAGGATTTGGAAGGCCTTTCTTCCTTAGAATATCAAGCATCATCATGAACCTGGTTATGGAAACCTCCATGTTTTGATATTTTTCTTCTAACTCTATCATCAAGTTCCTCTTAGAAATCACCTTCCTGACTTCTAGGATGGTTTCTGTTTTATCACTAATTCCAATATTTTCTAGTTCTTGCTTATTCTTGGAATTAAGAAATTTGATGATTTCATTAGCTTCTTCTGGCTTCTTGCCAAGTTCTTCTTTGATTTTTTGGATGGCTTCACTTGCTGCTTTGATTAAATCTCTTTGCTAAAAAATGACCTAAATGGATTGCCAAATATCATTGACAGATTCAATGATATTGGCTTATAGCTGCTACTTGGCTTGTGCCATTGGTTCTTTCAGTGTTAGACCTTTCTCTAATTTCTTCAATTTCCCTATCAACTTGTTTTCTTTCTGTTCTTCATTCTTGTGCATAATCTAAACTAGTTTCTTTGCATCACTTAGATTTTTCAATTGTTCTTTAAGCTTGTTGATTTCATTTGTCTGAATAGACATTTCCTGCATTTCTTTAATAAGTTTTCCTGCTTCATTATTAGACTGTACTGCTGTTGTAGATGACTCTATTGCTGAAATTGTTGTTGATGTAAAAGGAAGGGTTGTAGCTATTGGCACTGAAGGGGCCAATGATTCTGATAATGTAGAAGGCACAATAGTAGTGACTAAAGGAATAACATTTACAGGAACTTCTTATGTTCTGGAATTTTTCTCCTGCCCCAACTTGTCCATTTCATTTTCCATTTATTTTATTTGGGCAGTTAATTGAAGAATGAGATTTATCATCTCATATTTTTGGCTTGCATCCTGTAACACTTCCTTTGCCCAAGGATGTTCAGTAGGAGGTAGTTTTAGTTGCTTCTTTAATGCATTAATGTCTACATTCTTCTTCTTTATCAGTTCATCTGCAACTTTGACATTATTTGGATCAGATCCTACTTCAATAACCAAATATTCCAGTGATTTTATTTTGTTATCCTTAGCCTGTGAGGATGCCTTTTCTAATTTGAGTTGGTCTCTGATGTTCCCTATAGTGTTTTGTAGCTTCTTTACACTCATGTATTTGTTTGTCAAGGTTGAATAAAGGATTTCACCACCTTGCTTGTGAAATTCTATTTGGTCAATTGGATGAAGATCTTCTTCTTGAACATCATATAATGTATTTTTTATAATATGCTGATGATTTAGGATGCTTGAATTTTGGCTGTAGGAAGGTCATCTGCATCTTCCTAGTCTTGTAGTCGAATGCAGAAAACAATCTTCTTTGGTCACTAGGTGACTGCTTCTAGTACTGTGTGTATGTATAAGCCTTTAAGGCCTCATTTCTGATCTTGATCTCTTTATACTTCTACATAATATCCATCTCTTTGTCTGCTGGTTTGCTGGATGAAGATAATTCAACACTGTGATGTTTTTGAATAAGCTGAGTGTTCGAAGTTGGACGCTGATGTGTTTCTTCAGTAACTGTATGAGGTTGATTGTCTTTTACCACTGTATCGATATCAATTACTTCAATTGTTTCTACTTACTCATTTATGGGATTTAATTTTGGTTTCTTGTTGTACATCAATTTAAATTTAGTTGCAGTGGTAGTCTCTATAGTGTATTATCCTTCTTCTCTAATGTTCCTATCTTCTTGGGCTATGTTGGCTCCTTGTGATTTGCAATATTGGCAAGAAAAAACAATTTAGGGGCCACATCAGAACCATTTTGTAATCCTAGGACCTAGCCTTCCTGGATTCAGATAGGGATCTCTCTATAGAAGTGTTTTCAAATGATATATCTTTGTTCTCTTTTTTCAATATATTAGGCTAGTTATGAGGTTCAAGGACTTCTTTACTTTGGTTGAATTAATTGGTAGATTGAAAGATCAGTGGTGTGAATGATTGAATAGATATTTCAACTGAATAGATAGACTATGAGAAAACATTAATCCATTGGGCAATGGACTCATAAAAGGACTTAATTTTTCATCAACTCTGCAAGGGTTTTCATAGGGCAAGCTAACTATATCAATTGGATGTTTAGATTATATTGTGATATGAAACAATAATAAGCTGTGAAGGCAATGAAGCTATAGTCAGTTAAGAATATTCTAGCTGTACTTAGACAAGAAAATCCTATTAAGGTAACTATTTGAGGCAAACCAAAGGACATGGCATACCATAGAATTCTTTGGACTGACTTTAATAAGAAAATCTTTAAGACAACAATCAAGCAATCCTAAAACTACTTTCAGATAAAAGAAAACATTTAAGATAAGAGTGAGGGAAGCTAAATATCCAACTGAAGTCGATATTCTTTAACTAATTACTCAAAAAAATATTTAAAGCAACATTTGGAGGCAGACCAGAGGACAGGGCATACAATAGACTTCCCTGGTTTAGAATTTACTAAGTATACTTCAAAGAAAGGCCTTAAAAACAATATCTCAATTTGTACCAAAGGACAGGGCTCACCATAGACTTCTTTGGCCTTGACTTTATTGAATAATTTCTAAGACAACAAGCTAGATGGAACTGGAGGGAAATTAAGAATCCTCCAATCAGACCTTGCAGAGGAAAACATAGAGATAAAGAATGCAGATATAAATAGGGTGCCAAGACAACATATCCTACTCTAAAATTTCTATTCTTTTATCAGAGAAATTTGGACAGAATGGGAAACATAAGTAAAACAATGACAAATGAGAAAAAACTCACCATCAACATAGCTCAAGGATCCTGTCAACGTGCTTGTGTTATTGATGATAAAACTAGTTACAATACTCCATGTAAAATAGCTCTCTGCACCTCAGAGCTTTCTCAAATCTAGTCTAGCAATCCTTAACTAGCTTAGCAGCAGAAATCAGTCAAATAACCACCAAATAAGCAACACTAAAAATGAAACTAATATGCAATATTTATCTGCAAAATGAGGAGGTGGTGCTAAGCTAGGGTTTGGAATGTCATTTATTACAAAGTTAACGATTTTTAACCTTTGATACCATTCAAGGCCAAAGGAAAAAATATCTGAAGGTGTTTATATGAAATAATAACTCCTAACTCAACTTTTGAATTGATTTCTGTGAAATGTTTGATTTTCATGTTTTCTGCAACAACTTTATAATAACTTCTGGTAGATGAAAAAATATCTCTGACTGTTTGTAATAACTATTTGATATTTTATTGAAATAAAACATGTTGTAGGTGGCAAAAGATCTCTTGAAGAAGTAACTGCTTGGATTTAGTCATTCGAATGTGTCTCTTGTCTTAATCTACCTTTTTTTAATCTTTAAAATCTATTTTGTGACTAATCTTCATGATTTATCTTTGACCTGTGTTTAGCCTTTTTATTCCTTTAATCTTCATTTCTTCATCATAGTCCTTTGACTGTATTTCCTCTGACTGTGATTTTTTTGGTGCGCAGGGATGCATTTTTCTGTGCTGGAGGGTTAAGTAATCATCATTGATCATTGTTGTGGTGGATTTGACACATGGGTGTATGAAATTGTACGCATCTAGAGAATGTGGTCTTTTCTCTAAACCATAGGTAACAGGCAGAATCTGGGGGGAGCTCAGAAGTATAAGACTTAAAATGAAGTAATACACTTAAGTATGCTCTATTAAAAAGTAAAACTAAAAACACAAAAATAAGCTAAATAGAGAGTTCCAAACAATAACAAGGTAAACAATGGCTCAATGGCCTTCTTCTCATTGAATTCTTGGAATGAATAAAAATCTTACCCTCTTGCCAAAGGGCCTAGGCAGAGGCTTTAGGACCTGATGCAAGGATGTTAATCCTTCAAGTTCTGCCTTCTGATGCAGTTCAACTCTCTCTCTCTCTGCTGCAATGGACTGAAATTTTTGGGTGGCCAACAATTGAGTCCTCTTCTTCAGCTTCTGCTCCTTGGTTCACACAAACAGCTAGTGTTGCTTGGGAAACTTTGGCCAACATAACCTTGTGATCACACATTGTTCATCTCTTTGAGGGTCTATATAGGTGAGCTTTCGAACCTCCTTCCCTCCCTTGGTACATGGTAGATAGTGACCCAAGGGAGGGGCAATATTCCATTGCGGGCTGAAATATGCTCTTGTGTGCTCACACAAGGCCTAAGTGTAGAAATTATATGCATTAAACATGAATATGTTCAAGATCCACTTGATCTCACACTATTTAACTTTATGCAAGATACTGAATCTATTCCACTTGTTAATCTTTTGCGGAAAAAATTAATTGCACACACATGTGAAGCATAAAAAAAAATTGTCAATCGCACATAACACAGTTTTTAACTGGGAAAGCCTGAAGCTGAAAACCCCAACTATATATTATGTAACATGGAGATCATATGAAAATCTCATACAAAGGATAGAAAGCTTATCACAAGCTCTCAGTACAATACAATCGTCATACACTAATCAGGCCCAGTCCTACAAATCCATGCACTGATCTTTGCAACCTACTAGCCTACCTCCACTACACAATCTCTACTAAAGAATAGCTCTGAATGAATTCGAATTACTCCATCCTTGACTGCGCAATCCTTATTGGCATCTCCACTGTGTGTTGGATGCAATCAATGCATCACTAATAGTCACAACTGATAGTCTATCTCGCCCTTTCACTTATCTCTCCACTGGTCTCCACTGAAACTGCCATGCACTGTAGTTAACTGTTGTATTGTTAAGTTGATTAATGAGTTATTATTTTTGAATTAATTAACTAATTAATTCACTCCACTCTCACTAGTGTATCAATAATTTAGACTAGATACAACTAGCTCAACTGAGTCTAACTGAGTTAAACTAAATACAACTCCATAACTACTTCTTCCAACTGTGTCATAACTCTGCCACTTGAGTTATAACTGAGTCCTCCATGCAATAGCTCTAGTAAACCCTCAGGAATAGTGTAATTATTTCTGTCAGCTGCTGTGCCACATCTGTGCACTGAACTGAAGTGCTCCAAGAGAATAAGTTGTTGTTTAGAGTTTTGATTATCATTAAGAGCTAATAATTATCGAAATGCATCTATTTTTAGATTGACGATCTATAAATATACTTCGACCAATATTATAAAAATATAATTTCATATATTTTTCCAACTTGATCAACCATCCAAAAATACAATCTTGCAACTTCTGAAATATGATCGACATGTTTAAAAATAGACTTGCGCCAAAAATATCTTGCGGGCCCACTTAGTGAAGGTGACTCTTTTCACTAAGATCATCATCTTGTTGAATCTCAACACTCCCTGTCAACAAGATAGGGATTATCCTTCACCCCGATCCTGCCTCTATGGTATTCGAATTTGTTCCTGGTGAGCACCTTCGTCAGAATATCTACATCGTGATCCTCTATGGGAATGTACTGAAGCAACATGATCTTCAGCTGCACACAATATCTAATATGATTATACTGGATATCAATATGTTTAGATCTATCACAAAACATAGGATTAACCGAGAGTTTAATGCAAATCTAATTATCACAATGAATCACCATGGGATATAAATGTGAACCGAACAAAACAATCATAATCTTCCTCATCCAGATAGCCTCACATGCAGCTAAACTTGCTGCCATGTATTCTGCTTCCGCTGAACTGAGTGCCACAGATATTTTTTTCCTGTTGTACCAAGAAACTATCATAGATCCGATACTAAAAATCCCTCCTGATGTGCTCTTTGTCTGTTGGGCTTCCTACCTAATCTTCATCCATGAAGCCATGCAACTTCACCTCATATGTCTGTTTGTACCATAAACCATACTCAAATGTGCCCCTAAGATATCTCAGGACATGGTTGCCTACCTTCCAAAAGAGCTTGGTAGGCTTAACCATCGCTTGTGAAAGCTGGTTCACCGCATAGCATATGTATAGTCTTGTATTGACTACATACATGTAGCATCCTCTTTCTTCCAATTTCGTGGAAGAGGAGTGTTGATAGGCTTGCATCCTTGCATGTGAAACTTCTCCAGTATCTCCCAGGCATACTTGCCTTGAGGCACAAACAGTTCACCTTCCCGCTGCCATATTTCCAATCCAAGGAAATAATGAAGGAGGCCCAAATCCTTCATCTCAAACTCCTTTGAAAGATCTGCCTTGCATGAGTGTATCAACTACTCATCACCTGTTAGTATTAAATCATCAACATAAAGTAGAATTATTAAAAGCTTACCCTCAACCACACTTTGGTACAGGTTTGCATCTGCCTCACTTTTGGTGAAGCCAAGTGTAGTGAAATAGATGTCGATCCGAGTGTACCAAGCACGGGGTGCTTGTTTCAGCCCATACAGTGCTCTTTTGAGCCTACACACATGCGAATCGCTGCTAAAGATCTCAAATACTTCAGGCTTCTCAATGTACACCTCTTCCTCAATGATCCCATTAAGGAACGCAGTCTTCATATCCATATGATGAATGTGCCAACCCATATGTGCGGAGAGAGAAAGGATGGTCTGTATGGAAGAATACCATGCGACAGGTGCAAAGGTTTGTTCATAGTCAATCCCCCCAATCTATGAGAAGCCCCGGGCAACAAATCTTGCCTTATACTTCTCGACAATCCCATCAACAACTTGCTTTACCTTGTACATCCATCTTGATCCTACAACTTATTTTCCCACCAGCCTTGGAAAAATCTCCCAAGCACTTTTTTTGACAATGGAGTCATACTCCTCCACCATGGCATCTACCCATGTGGGCTCCTGCACTGCTTCTTCGAAAGAAGATGGCTCTGTCATGATACACTTGCTCATAAGAGCCATGTATCTAGTATATCGGTCAGGTGACTGTCTTTGTCTGCACTGTGATGTAGGGACTTCTACATTCTGTGCCACATCCACCTTCAGTCTCTCAGCTTATGTGGTATTCTTTTTGCCTTGTCTGATGTTTGGTTCTGCATGAGTGGACTCCTCCACTCCATGAATCTCCTCCTATGGCTGATCCACATCCAGAGGCTCATCTTTGGGAACAAGAAGTTCCTCCTCCACATGCATGTGTAGCTCCCTCTCAAGCGACAACTTCATGGCTTTCACCTCATTGAATTTTATATCCTGTCGCATAACAGTCATCCGACTATTTGGAAAATACACACGATAGTTATGGGGTGTTTCTGTGTACCTGAAAAATATCCCAACTTTTGCAGTCGGCTTGAAATTTTTCCTGGCATCCTTCGTCACATGAATGTAAACAGGTGAGCCAAGAATATTCAAATGAGAAATATCAGGCTTCTTACTAGTAAAAGCTTCCTCGAGTGTACTCATGCCAAGTACTCTATGAGGACAACGATTCTGCACATAAATCGCAGTGTTGCATGCTTCCACCCACAAGTGCATCGATAGGCCCTAGTCATGCAACATCGCTCGTGCAGCACCCACGATCGTTCTGTTCTTTCTCTCTGCGACCCCATTCTGTTGTGAGTTATGAAGCGCTATGAGTTCTCTTCAAATTCCTTCTTGGCTACATAAGTATTTGAATTTTCCCGAGATGTATTCACCACCATTATCGCGCCATAGAGCTTTCACTTGCTTCCCCGACTCCTTCTCCACCAATGCCTTGAACTCACAGAACTTTGAGAACGTTTCACTCTTCTTATAAATGAAGAAGATCGAACATCTACGAGAAAATTCATCAACAAATATCACATAGTACCTGTGTTTTGCTGTTGAAGCAACCAAGAATGGTCCACACACGTCTGTGTGAATTCTCTCCAGGATCACCGAAGCGCGGTTCTCCTTCTCATGAAAGGTGGTATTCAAAAACTTACCCACTATACATCCTTTACACTGATTTGACTGTGCAAGAGTACCCTTGGGAAGTCTAGTATAAATTTGCTGCAAAATTTTCAAAGCGCCATGGTGAAGATGATCCAATATCCTATTCCATAATTCGCCCTCATCCCGACTCACCGCTTCTTTTGCTTTGCCTACCATTGCAGCGCAGCCATCTACCTCCATCTTGTAGATATTCTTAATTCAAACCCATATATTATTGGTTTTACCTTTTGGGATTCCCATGTTTTGGCCAGGTTGGTAATACCAAAAGATGAGACAACATCAGAACCACTTTCAGACCTTAGGATCTAGCCCTCCTAGTTCTAAAGAGGGATCTCTCTATGGGAGTCAAAGGTATATGTCTTTGAAGCTCAAAATTTCAAGATGTTAGGCTAGGTATATGCACGGTGTTCATTTGTTTGATTATGAGCTTGGTTTTTGGGAATCAGGAAGGAAGGGTTCAACATGAGACAAGGCTGGGCAAAGAGGAATTTAGGCAAAGGAGAAAGAGTCCAGGGAATACCAAGTCCATTGGGAAATGGAGTCAAGAAAGGATTTACTTGCTGTCAATATGCAAGCTTTCAGTTGGGCTAGTCATCTAAAACCTTGGATCCTAAAAGATGAGGGTGAGATGAACATTAAGGAGAGAAAGTGAGAAGGAGGAGAAGACACCACTTTCTGTCTATAGATCAGGTCAGAGGTCATTTAACTCCAGACCTGCTTGGACATACTCAAGGGCCACTCTCAAAGGTAACTTAAGGGATCTTAGAAAGGTAATTGGAGTGAAAAATATCCTAGTGAGGTAGATACTAAGTTCAGTCCTCCCAGTGTTCCCAATTCATCCAATTAAATCCTCACAAGAACATCTAGGAAATAGATTCGTTAATTCATACATCAGAGAGCAGGCAACGACATCCACTGCGCTGGTTAAATTAATCAAAACTAATTCTTAGATAGCACATATAGCAGAAAAAATAAAGGGGCTGGGAGAGCAGCAACATAAGGCACCTAACAAGGGCGAATCTTATGCCAAATTTCTGATGCGAGCCAGAAGAAATGAAATGTAATGGAAATAAACAGAGAGATAGAAAAACATCACCGCAACTTTAGATTAGGATCCAATGAAATGTGCTTATCATATTAAACATCAACACCAATTAGGTACAACATAGCCAATAGCTTGGTCATTCAGTCTGGATACATCTTCCTCAACCTATCTTACGACTATACACAGAAGACTTATCTCAAGAGAAACTGCTTTCAATTCTTTGATATCTCATCAACAACCTTTACAATATTTTTCTCATAGTTTTTATAACTAAAAAAAAAAGCAGAGGAGGTAGGTAGAACACTAAATATAACATTAAAATCAGAAAACAAGGAGAGGGCTAAAGCCCATTCCATTTTAAACTCTGAGCATTAATCTCTGGCACATTTTGGAGAAAAAAATGGTCTTCGTCAGGCTTCATTAATTCCAGGTATGTCTCTGATGCATTCTGGTTTGCTGTACTTCGTAGTACCTTTGGTGAATAAAAAAAATGGCAATAAAAAACGGAATGATCTACCATACTTGAGCAACAAATGCTCTGATATCCTTGGACTGCGTTCTGGGTGGAGATCTCCTCTGGAGCACGATATGGAATAAAAATAGTATGGACAACCCGTCTTTTCTGGGAGGAAAACATTCTGCTGATGTAGAGAAACCTGTCACATATTAATTTCCACGCATCTGTAAGTGAAAACCTTGCCGCTGTATCCATACTGCGTATTTATGGAGGCGTGTCTGCCTTCTGTACCCTGCAAAATACGCAACTGGACCAAGAAAGTCGGTGCAATGGAAGGATGGATGGAATGGTAGTGTAGCGGGGGCGGAATGGAGGCCCTTTACTAAATAATAGTGGAAAAATGTAACGCAATAGTGAAACCATGAATAATAGGGTTTGGCGGTTGAAATGCAGCGCAGACCATTAGATCATGGTCCGGGAGCGAAGATCAACAACGGACATTGACGCAGCAGAATGATATATGAAAATAGACGAAACGAACGTGCAATGTAAGACTTTAATGCAAATATGGAACTTAGGTTAAAACCCAAAATGCACAGGAAATGGGCGGAAATTCAATGAAACAGGACGAGGTGGGACCCAAACGGAGGCGGAGGGTGGTCAAATATTTACCGTTGATTTCAAATACGGATGAACGGCTGCGATTGAATCGGGAAATCACAATCAGAGGGGGGACAGGGGTGGCACACATCGAAACTTCCGATTGCGATTGGGCGGAGTGAGCGATGATTGTCAGATTTAGGGGAGGATGGATGGTTAGGATGGGATCAGGGAATCGTGATCGGCGGATGCAGAAGAGGGAATGCGAGGTGACTGGCGCGGTGCGATGAAGCACCAACCGTCCTATTTGGAGGCAGACCAACGGCGGAGGAGCAATCGGGAGACCGCAATTGGGGGATGCGAAGGGTCGTGCATCTAGAAATTGTGATTGCAAATGGGTGGGGAGCGCGATTGAGAGCTGGCTGTTGGATCTGGGGACCAGATCAACGGCTCACACCAAATCGGAGAAGACAAGTGATCGGAGGACTTAACACAAGCGTTGTGATTGCGTTCATTCGCGATTAGCGCGAGCTGTCCGATCTATGGTAGATCAACGGTGCGGAACAATAGCGGCGGACTTGTATAATAAATCAATCGCATCGGAACTTTTCGGTGTTTACACAGGATTTAACGTTCCGCTCCGGTCTTCCGATGCGATTAGCGCTTAAGGCTTAAGCGTTTGTGCTAGGCTAATGGCACATGTGGGGAAGTGGTCGGGGCTAGAAGGAAAGGGGCTTAGGCCTTAATATAAATTCAAAGTGGGTTTTGGCCCATTTTAATGGATTTTAAGTCCATTTAAAGGGAAACGATAAGGGGGAAAAGGGGAAAATTAACCAATCAAGGGATAAAAGTGGGGTTTAAAGGAGATTTTGGGAAGATTTAGGAGAGTAAGGGGGAATTTAGGGGGAACAAAGGGGACTTTGGGAAAAAGGGAAAAAAGATAAAGTGGGGGAATTCTGCAGAGATATAAGGGGTGAAATAAGGCCTTTTGAGCAAAACTTTATCGTTTAGCAAGGCTTATTGACTTCATGACAGCAAAGGGAAATATACAAAGGCAGGGAACTATGCAAAAGGCTTCAAGGATGATGTGTTTTCAAAGGAAATGCATTCCTTGAAGGCTAAAAAACATTTAGCCACCTGTTTGCTTGTCAAAAATTTATAGGGGGGGCTAACAGTGGCTCCACATGGGGATGGCTTCTTCTTGAAGGAGTCAAGAATTCAGAAATTGATCTTTGGTGTAGGCCAGATGCCTACTACTTAAGCCACCTTTATTCTTTGATTTTCGGCTGCCACAAATATGATAGATCAGAAGAAGCATTCTCAACTATCTACCTACCCATACTACAATCCTATCATTTTTTCTTCTTTCTAGGGTGCATTTGAGCTAGCAGACCCTTTACATCATTTATTTTTATAACAGAAAATAAACCTATTCTAGATCTACCCTTATTTCTCCATGAGGCCAGATTAGACTGTTGACCTCATATGTTTCTCTACCTAATCTAATATCTGTTGGGATTAGACTGTCCAACAGATTTCTTCTCTACATTCTACAATAGGAAACTTAAAAACAGTCAAACTAGGATGAAACAGTCTAGTTCGCTGTAGATCCAAGGCATAAAAACAGTTGCTCATGGATAGAAAACTTTGCAGAAAACTGAAAAAAACTTGAAGGCTTGAAATCTGAAATCTGAAGTATCCTTCTTTCCTTGTGTGACTCGAGACTTCAACATACTAGAGTCATTTCTTTTCTCCATTTCAGCTCTGGTTTTAGGCATGTTAGAGCTGATTTTTCTTTTTCTTTGCTGGTCCAGATTTTGAGCATGTTAGGACCAGTTGTTTTTTCTTTCTCAACTCAGGTTTTGACCATATTAGAGCCAATCCTTTGCACTTCAGAGGTTCATGATTTAAGCATGTCTGAACCTCTCACTTTTCCTCTGTTCCTTGGAACATTTTCTCTTTTTCTTGAAAATAAAAACTGTAGTGGTATGTACAATGGAAATGGAAACTGGAACTTTGAAAATCAACAGAAGTAATGCTTGAGCATCTTTCCATTGACAGGATGCCCAAACAGCTCAGTACCATCAAGTTCTTGTAAGAAAAATGAATTAGGACCCACAGTGGCTTGGATGATGTATGGACCTTGCCACAAGCTATCGAATTTGCCATGTTTACCTTTGTCCTCTCTCCTTGAGTCCCATTTCAGAACTTTGTCACCAATTTGGAAATTTGAAGCTTTGGTTCTCTTATCAAACAACCTCTTGATGCTTTCCTGAACCTTGACAGCTCTGTTATAAACCTGTTCCCTAGTTTGCTGAAGATGGATTGTTTCATTAATTCTTCTTAACATACTGTCTTCCTCTATCTGAATCTCCTGCACAAGCTTAATCACTGGCACTCCAAGACTAGTAGGAAAAACTTCTTCTGTCCCATAAACGAGCTGGAAAGGTGAAATGCCAATGGATTTCTTTGTTGTGAGCATGTCTACCCACAAAGCATGCACCAGTTTTTTGTGCCATGACATTTTTTTTTCTTCCAGCAGCTTTTTAATGATAGTGACCAGGATTTTGTTAGATGATTCAGCTAATCCATTACCCTGAGGGTAATAGGCAGTTGAATGACCAAGAGCTATTTAGTACCTGTGATGGAAATCAATCGTTTTCTTGGATCCAAAAGCAGCATCATTGTCAGTGATTATTTTTCTTAGACAACCAAACCGAGAAAGGATGTAATCCTGTAGGAACCTAATGATAACAGAGTCTGTGGCATTCCTAGTGGGTATGGCTTCTATCCATTTGGTGAAGTAATCTATAGCAGTTAGGATCCATTTGTGTTTCCCAGAAGAAGAGGGGTGAATTTCTCCAATAAAATCTAGGCCCCATTGCATGAAGGGACCTTCTACAATGATAGGTTGCAAAGGGAGGGGAAGAAGCTTTCTTCTGCCTTCAAAGATCTAGCATTTGTGGCAGGCAAGTATCATTTTATGGATATCATTGAAGAGTGCAGGCCAGTAGTAACCAGCCCTGAGTATTTTATTTGCAGTGGCTTTCCAACTCAGGTGGCCTCCACACTCCCCAGCATGGAACTCTTGCTTGATTCTCTCAGCTTCAACTTCAGGCAAACATTTAAGCAATAGGCCGTTCAGATTTTTCTAATATAGGTTTTCATTCAGAATGCAGTAATTTCTGGGTTTTAATTTTATGAATCTGGCCTTGGTTTTGGATAGTTCTGGAGGGGTATTGAGATTGGTGAGAACAAAAGGGATATCAGAGTACCAACGAGAGTTCTGAAACTTCTCCTCAACAGTGGGTTTGGGTAGTCCTTCCTGCTCATCTAAGGCATTTACCATGTTAATATCAAGGGCCTGTAAATTTGATTCAGCCATTAATTAGGCCAGGCCTTGACCTTTGATCAGCTTGGTGGGCTTTATTTCAAGGTCGTATTCTAAGATTGTAGCAATCCATTTGCCCCTTTTCCCATTAGGGTCTTGGGACAAGATATCTTTGACCACTATATTTGGGACATAAGCAATGGTGTGAGAATGTAGAATGTACACCCTAAATTTCTTTAAGGCCTTGACCAAAGTATAGGATTTTTTTTCCATAATGTTGTATTTCAAGGGTGCATCTCTTAAGGCTTTCCTGAAAAAGGCGATTGGCTGTTCATTGCCTTCTGAATTTTTCTGCAGTAAAACTACAGCCACGGTATGTTGGGAGGCGAATGAAAAAATCAAGAAATCTTTTGAGAAATCTGGGCTGATAAGAACAGGGGCTTGAGTGAGTGCCAGCTTTACTGACTCAAAATATTTCTTGGCTTCAACAGTCCACTTAATTCTCGCACCTTTCTTCAACATGTCAGTCATTTTCCTAAGGTGCTTAGCAAGATTGGGAATGAATCTCCTAAGGAAATTGATCTTCCCTATGAAGGACTGCAATTCTTTGATGTTTCTCGGGTGTGTGACTTGAAGTATTCCCTCAACTCGCTGCAGATCTATCCTAATTCCTTTCTCAGATATGATATGACCAAGAAGTTTACCTTCTTGCAGCCCAAAAACAATTTTCTTAGGATTTAGTGACAGACCATACCTTCTACATTTTTCAAAAACTTTCCTCAGATGTTTCAGGTGTTCTTCTTAAGTTTTAGAAAATACAGTCAAGTCATCCAAGTAGATAACTATGAAGTGTCCTATCTCATTTGAGAAAGCTATATCCATCGCTCTTTGGAAGGTTGCTCCAGCATTCATCAGCCCAAAAGGCATTTTCACATACATGAAGGTGCCCCATGGAGTGGTAAACGTTGTTTTGAGTTGATCTTCTGGGAGTACTAGGACTTGATTGTATCCTGAAAAACAATCAAGCAGAGAGATTCTCTTAGAGCCCACTACCTTTTGTAGGATATGTTCCATTCTAGGAAAAGGGTAATTGTCTTTTAGTGAGGCTCTGTTGAGATTTCTGAAGTCTATGCATAACCTGATCTCCCCTGTTTTCTTCCTCAGAGCCACTAAGTTTGATACCCAATCAGAAAACCTCACAGGAACTATGATACCTGCCTCATACATCTTCTTAATTTCCTTTTCAACTGTAGGCAATTGTTTTGGATTGATTCTGCGGAGTTTTTGCCTAAAAGGTTTCTGATTTTCCTTTAGGAGTATCTTGTGTTGTATGATGTTGGTGTCATAGGCCTTTAAGTCTTCAAAGCTCCATGCAAACACATCAATAAACTCCTTAAATAGGTCAATGTATTTCTTCTTCATGTCTGCAGGTAAAGACTTAGCCAGTTTAATCATTCTGGGTTTATCTTCAGTGCCTATGTTGCATTCTTCTACATCTGAATCTGCATGTTCTATAGTGGGATTTTTTGTTACATCATCAAAGTCAAAGAGGTCCTCTAAGGGTGCCAGGCCTCTGGGTATATTCTGGTCTTTGGGCTGCAACACCTCTATCTCTTCACTTTCTGCGTTTTCGCATTTTCCGGTCAAATTTTTAGTTTCTTCAGAAAGAGTGTTTATTTCTATATTACAGGGTGTTTCTTGTTCATCTGGGGAATCCTCACTAGGGAAGCTGTCCTCAAATTTCAAGTCTAAAACAAAAAATTCAAACTCATTTCTGCCCACCAGAAAATCTTCAATCTGTTTGTCTCCTTCAAAGACCTGCCAATATTTTTCGTTGTCTAGCACTGCAGGTCTGAATTGGGTTTGAATAATGATCTATTGGTCAGCTGGAGTCTTAGGATATGAACTATCCAGGCAAGTTAATCCGTTAGCAATAGCATTTTGACCCCTAGGGACAAACACCAGATCGTATTCTACAAAGGTTTTCAATAAATCCACTGCGTCATTCATGTATGCTCTAAGCCTGGGGTGTTTCGCCGTATATTCACCGTTTACTTGTTTTATGACTAACTCTGAGTCCCCCCTCATAGCTATCCTATGGGCTCCTAATTTTTTTAACAGATTTAAGCCCAGGATAAGAGCCTCATATTCTGCAATATTGTTTGTACATTTGAAATGCAAATTCACAGCGTGGCTTTCTGCGTAATTACTTTCTGTGTTTTGTAGCCACACCCATGCTCCAGCATTTTGCCTAGTACAGGACCCATCAAAATTCATTTCCCACAAGGGTTCGTCATTGTGTTGTGTTGTAGGATCTGTACTAGGTTCGGGATTATTTCACTCTTCAGATTGAGTGTGGAGATCAGAGAGTTGGCTAGTTTGCTGTTTGCATTCTGTCCATGTTTTTGGCTCACTCAGAGTTTCATTTTTAGTGTTCTGTCGATGGTTTTATTCATCATTTTCTTCAGAGTCTAGGGAAGCTATTATGCTAAAGTCCATGGGATCCATGTCATTGATTGTGTCTCTGTTTTCTGGTGCTGGCTCTCCTAAAGATTGGTCGTTGCAAAGGATGAAAGAGTCCAGATCTGTGTGTATAGAGTATAATGGTGAATTTTCAGGTTTCTCGGGGCTACTGACCAGGAATTTCATTTCAGCCTCCCTATACAGTCTTCTAAGCTGGCCAAATACAGGGACAGTGGCATATGAGCCATCCATCTACATTGTGCCTTGCAGCTTGGCTCCCCATGATCTAGATAACAATATGCCATATTTGGGTGGTACATCTGCCACCACAATATCCATGACCATGCATTTAGCAGGAATCTGGGTAAGACTCACACATAATTCTTTAATCAGGCCTAGGAATTTTACTCTGTTAGAGTCAAATGAATATAAGTCTTTGTAAGGTCTGATGATTTCTAGGCCTAATTGTTCCATTACTACTTTAGGCATTAAATTGTGTGATGCTCCAGAATCATACATGGCATTATGCAGAATCTTGTCATGAATGTTGAGACTGATATAAAAAGGGGGTACTACCCCCTCCTGAAATTTTCCCTCAATCTTAGGACCAAACAAGAGGGCAGGTTGATCATCATTGAGATTTACAGTATCATTTCTTTCCTCTAAATTCAAGGCTTTCAAAATTTGGCCTTTATATACATCTTGAGTGGCCAGCTCAGAAAGTGGGACAGAGATTTTGATTTTTGCAATCTCACTCTCCAAATTGAAAGTGGACTAACTCTTTGGAATGTTTAACTCTGTTTTGTTAGCCACTGCCTTAGTGGTTGAATCAATTTGTATTTTTTCACTATGTACAGGTTCAGGAACTGTTTTATCAGGAACACTAACTGTAGTGCTAGTGCTGTTAGCTGGTTTACCTTGTGTATCAGTGTTTTGGTTGTCCTTTTCTTTACCTTTTCCAGAACTTTCAGTTGCTGATTTTCTACTTTCAGAGATTGTTTTAGAAGATCTGTCAGGCCTTTTCTTGATGGTGATCTCAGGAGCTTTGGTTTTGGAAGTATCTTGGCTCTTTTTGCTCCTAAGTTCATATTGTTCCCTGACTTGCATTATAGCATTTTCAAATCCAAGTTTGTAGGCTCCAGATTCTAATCCTTCCTCATCCCAATATGAGGGTGAGGGCTGATCTTTTTCTGAATCACAGTTATGGATTGAGTCCTCTGTTTCAAAAATGTTTATTGTATTCTCTTCAAACTCTTCTATGATTCCCTCATCTTCATCTAAAATTTTTTCTTGAAATGGGGGAATAACTTGTTGATCTGACTCTCTTTGTCTGTTGGGAGCATCATTGTTTATTCTAACGTTCTAGTTCTGGTTTTGGTTTCTGTTTTGGTTGCTAACTGTGAAAACCATACTTTTTATCATTTTTTGTAGCTCTTCCACGTTTTTAGACAATCTATCATATTTGGGATCAGATGTGGAAGCTACATTGTCATCCCTATATGTTACCGTTTTCTCAGCTCTTAATTTAGCTCTTTTCTCAAGTAGATTGGCTTCTATATTTATTGCTCCTTTCTGCATGTCCTCCAATGTGTTATACTATTTATCTCTAAGCTCATAGGCCATGTCAGCATCAAATCCATCAGGATATTTGGCTAGGGCCATACCTTGAGGAGGTTTCATGTGTGGAGGGACAGCATTGTAAATGCTGTTGAATCTAGTGGTGTAATCATGGACGCTCTCTCCCACGTTCCTCTTAAGGGTCATGTAGCCTACTAGGAGCTGGCAACGGTTTTCCCTAACTTCCCATTTGTTTATGAAGGTTTGATATAACGCAGGGAGATCTTGGATACTGCAAGGAGGCAAACTTTTAAACCATTTATTTACATCACCCCCTAAGCTTTGGGCAAAGATTCTCATTTTGATTGTTTCATCATCAATTTCCATATAGTCAAAAGAATCCTCCATCTTATCTACATGTTGCTAGGATATGATGGATTCTTTAGCAGTGAAGTGTGGGATTTTTGACTGATAATCATTTGGTAAGGGTAACAAGGGTTGAGGTAAAACCAAAGGTGCATACCAGGCTGCCATGATAATGTTGTGATGGGGTACAGGGTTAACTTGAGCTGTTGGTATATGGATGACAGGGATATTATGACAAGCAGAAGTTTGTTGAGCAGATCTAGGGTGGGAGAGCCCCAAGTTTTGAATGAAGTGAATATCAGGTGTTGTAGATGGAGGGGTTCCTCTGTCTCTAGTGTGTTGACCACTATGAGATGGTGAACTGTGAAACTCAGGGTATGGCTGGTCTAGATGATTGAATGACCTAGTTCTTGGTAGTCTATTAGGTAGGTCTAGGTCAGGGAGAAAATGTGATAGAGCTGTTAGGTATTCTGGTGCAGAGTTAGCTCTATGAATGTGACTAAAAATAGTTGGTCCTTCAAGTGCAGGAGATCCTTTGATGATTCTCTCAGGGTTATCAACTATTTCAGGTGGGTTTAGGTTGGGATAAGCTCTGGTGTAAATGGTCCTGCAAGCCAGAATGTTGTTTTCTAACAAGGCGGCTTAACCCTACTTGTTACTTCTATTGTGGTTGATGTTGTTATGAAGGTTGGTCTCCAAGTGGAGTCTAATGTGAACCAAGATAATTAGGAGGCCTACCAATCACCAGTGGAGTCTTTGAAACATTTATGGAGCCTTGGAGTCGCCAGGTGGAAGGTTTGAGATGTTTTGGGAGGGTACACTGTCCACCACAGTGCTTGTGGGATGTCCTCTTTCAAGGATATCTTCACAACACAGCAAACTCTAACCAGAGATTGACTGGGAGGGCATTTACCAGATATGTCACCTCAGAGAGAGTGTGAGATCCGGAGGCTACCTGGCCCTTTCTAGACTCTGTCCAAGAGTATGGGGAAGCACAAAAATGGTGTAGAGGTTGATGTGAGGATAGAATCTGTTTAACTACCAACCTAACCAGAGATTCTGGGTTCAATCCCCAGTGGAGTCGCCATTATGTTGGGGTTCCCATATTTTGGCTAGGTTGGTAAGACCAAAAGATGAGACAACATCAGAACCACTTTCAGACCTTAGGATCTAGCCCTCCTAGGTCCAGAGAGAGATCTCTCTATGGGAGTCAAAGGTATATGTCTTTGAAGCTCAAAAGTTCAAGATGTTAGGCTAGTTATATGCACGGTGTTTGTTTGTTTGATTATGAGCTTGGTTGTTGGGAATCAGGAAGGAAGGGTTCAGCATGAGACAAGGCTGGGCAAAGAGGAATTTAGGCAAAGGAGAAAGAGTGCAGGGAATACCAAGTCCATTGGGCAATGGAGTCAAGAAAGGATTTACTTGCTATCAATATGCAAGCTTTCAGTTGGGCTAGTCGTCTAAAGCCTTGGATCCTAAAAGATGAGGGTGAGATGAACATTAAGGAGAGAAAGTGAGAAGGAGGATAAGACACCACTTTCTATCTATAGATCAGGTTAGAGGTCATTTAACTCCAGACCTGCTTGGACATACTCAAGGGCCACTCTCAAAGGTAAATAAAGGGATCTTAGAAAGGTAACTGGAGTGAAAAAGATCCTAGTGAGGTAGAGACTAAGTTTAGTCCTCCTAGTGTTCCCAATTGATCCAATTAAATCCTCACAAGAACATCTAGGAAATAGATTCATTAATTCATACATTAGAGAGCAGGCAACGACATCCACTGCGCTGGTTAAATTAATCGAAACTAATTCTTAGATAGCACATACAACAGAAAACATAAAGGGCTGGGAGAGGAGCAACATAAGGCACCTAACAAGGGCGAATCTTATGCCAAATTTCTGATGCGAGCCAGAAGAAATGAAATGTAATGGAAATAAACATAGAGATAGAAAAACATCACCGCAGCTTTAGATCAGGATCCAATGAAATGTGCTTATCATATTAAACATCAACACCAATCAGGTACAACATAGCCAATAGCTTGGTCATTCAGTCTGGATACATCTTCCTCAGCCTATCTTACGACTATAGACAGAAGACTTATATCAAGAGAAACTGCTTGCAATTCTCTGATATCTCATCAACAACCTTTACAATAGTTTTCTCAAAGTTTTTATAACTGAAAAAAAGCAGAGGAGGTTGGTAGAACACTAAATATAACATTAAACTCAGAAAAGAAGGAGAGGGTTGAAGCCCATTCTGTTTTAAACTCTAAGCATTGATCTTTGGCACATTTTGGAGAAAAGAATGGTCTTCGTCAGGCTTCATTAATTCCGGGTATGTCTCTGATGCATTCTGGTTTGCTGTACTTCGTAGTACCTTTGGTGAATAAACAAAATCGCAATAAAAAATGGAATGATCTCCCATACTTGAGCAACAAATTCTCTGATATCCTTGGACTGCGTTATGGGTGGAGATCTCCTCTACAGCACGATATGGAATAAAAACATTATGGACAACCCGTCCTTTCTGGGAGGAAAACATTCTGCTGATGTAGAGAAACCTGTCACATATTATTTTCCACGCCTCTGTTAGTGAAAACCTTGCCGCTGTATCCATACTGCGTATTTATGGAGGCGTGTCCGCCTTCTGTACCCTGCAGAATACGCAACTGGACCAAGAAAGACGGTGCAATGGAAGGATGGGTGAAATGGTAGTGCGGCGGGGGCGGAATGGAGGCCCTTTACTAAATAATGGTGGAAAAATGTAACGCAATGGTGAAACCATGAATAATAGGGTTTGGCGGTTGAAATGCAGCGCAGACCATTAGATCATGGTCCGGGAGTGAAGATCAATGGCGGAGATTGATGCAACGGAACGATATATGAAAACAGACGAAACGAACGTGCAACGTAAGACTTTAATGCAAATATGGAACTTAGGTTAAAACCCAAAATGCATAGGAAATGGGCAGAAATGCAATGAAACAGGACGAGGTGGGACCTAGTCGGAGGCAGAGGGCGGTCAAATCTTGACCGTTGATTTCAAATACAGATGAACGGCTGCAATTGAATCGAGCAATCATAATCAGAGGGGGGACAGGGGTGGCACACATCGAAACTTCCGATTGCGATTGGGCGGAGTGAGCGATGACCATCGGATGGAGGGGAGGATGGACGGTTAGGATGGGATCGAGGAATCGCGATCGGCGGATGAAAAAGAGGGAATGCGAGGCAACTGGTGGGGTGCGATGAAGCGCCAATAGTCCAATTTGGAGGCAGACCGACGGCGGAGGAGCAATCGGGAGACTGCAATCGGGGGATGCGAAGGGTCGCGCGTCTGGAAATTGCAATTGCGAATGGGCGGGGAGTGCGATTGAGCGCTCGCCATTGGATCTGGGGACCAGATCAACGGCTCACACCAAATCGGAGAGGACAAGCGATCAGAGGACTTAACACAAGTGTTGCGATTCCGTTCATTCACGATTAGCGCGGGCCGTCCAATCTATGGTAGATAAATGGTGCGGAACAATAGCGACGGACTTGTATAATAAAAAAATCACATCGGAACTTTTCTGTGTTTACATAGGATTTAACGTTCCGCTCCAGTCTTCCGATGCGATTAGCACTTAAGGCTTAAGCGTTGGTCCTAGGCTAAGGGCACATGTGGGGAAGTGGTCGGGGCTAGTGGGAAAGGGGCTTAGGCCTTAATATAAAGTCAAAGTGGGTTTTGGCCCATTTTAATGGATTTTAAGGCCATTTAAAGGGAAAGGATAAGGGGGAAAAGGGGAAATTAACCAATCAAGGGATAAAAGTGGGGTTTAAAGGGGATTTTGGGAAGATTTAGGAGAGTAAGGGGGAATTTAGGGGGAACAAAGGGGATTTTGGGAAAAAGGGGAAAAAGATAAAGTGGGGGAATTCTGAAGAGATATAAGGGGCGAAATAAGGCCTTTTGAGCAAAACTTTATCATTCAGCAAGGCTTATTGACTTCATGACAGCAGAGGGAAATAGACAAAGGCAGGGAACTATGAAAAAGGCTTCAAGGAGGATCTGTTTTCAAAGGAAATTCATTCCTTGAAGGCTCAAAAACATTTAGGACCCTGTTTGGTTGTCAAAAATTTATAGGGGGGCTAACATGACCCATTGTTTTATGTCAAAGGAAATATTTTCCCTCACTGAAAACAACATCATAACCCCTGTATTCCAGCGTTGCGACTGAGACCAAGTTTTTCTTCAGACCTAAAACATGCATGACATTCTTCAACAAGAATGGATTACCAGACTCCCTCTCAAAGGTAATGGTCCCAATGCCAGTCGGACTGTACCGACCATCGTCGCCCATTTCTATATGCATCTAGAGGTCCTTCTCGTCCAAGTCACTAAAAAACTCTTTGTCTCCCATCATATGGAAAGATGCACCACTGTCAAGATACCACACAGATCCCATGCAGCTTGAAACCAAGCATGCGATCAAGGAAAAATCCAGCTCAAATTGTGAGGCTAAGGCCTCTCCAACTGCAGATCCAACAACCTGCTTATTCTTCTTATTTTGTGGATAGTTAGTGGCGAAATGTCCATGCTCGTGACAGTGAAAACACTTCACTTTGGACAAGTCCTGCTTCTTGCCTTTTGCACTGGATTTAGAAGGATTTTTCTTCCCCTTACATTTCCTTGCTTTGGAAGCCAAAGCACAATTTTCTTCATCTTCATTCTTTGATGAAGATCCATCCTTGGTACCCCACCTTATCTCCTCTTGCACAAGATCCGGCCAAAGTCGCTCCCATCCTCGCAGTTTCTCTCGTTCATTAACAGAGTCTTCGTAGCTATGCCAAATATTTGTAAGCCCAAGGAGAGCCAAGCTCAACAATTCTTCTTCATCAAAATTAACCCCCACACTTCCTAGCTCATCCTTGCAGTGGACAAACTTCATGAGGTATTTTGGAATATTGTCGCCTTTCTCCATTTTTATTTTTCTGAGCTTGTCTTTAAGCGCCAACTTCCTTTGGTCACTTCTGATTTGGAAAAAGTCTGTCAAAGCCTTCCACATTAAGAATGGAGTGGCTTTCCCGTGAAGGCTGGACACAATATGGTCCTTCACACCTTGCAAAAGAATCCTCCTTGTCTTTGCAGTCTTATTTTTCCATGCATCAAGTAATGCAACATCGCTAGATCCTGGCTTAGGAACATCACTATCGATGAACTCCTTCAACCCATTATCCTCTAGCACTGCCTCCATCTTGTCCTTCTAGGCTATTTAATTCGAGCTCCCATAAAGGGCATACTCCAATCTCAACTCGTTGAAAGACATTTCAATGTATACTCGATTTCTGCACCAAGAATCTTCTGTAGCAAATCAGAATTGTCCACCAACAAAAACTCACTTCAAAATTGCAATCTTAAATCAACAATGCTTTGATACCATGTAGAAATTATATGCACTAAGAATGCATATGTTCAATATCCACCTGATCTCGCACTATTTAACTTTATGCAAGATACTGAATCTATTCCACTTGTTAATCTTTTGCGGAAAAAATTAATTGCACACACATGTGAAGCATAAACACAAATTATCAATCACACATAACACAGTCTTTAACCGAGAAAGCCTGAAGCTAAAAACCCCAACTATATATTATGTAACATGGATATCATATGAAAATCTCATACAAAGCATACAAAGCTTATCACAAGCTCTCAGTACAGTACAATCGTCATACACTAATCATGCCCAATCTTGCAAATCCATGCACCGATCTTTGCAACCTGCTAGCCTGCCTCCACTGCGCAATCTATGCTAAATAATAGCTCTGAATGAATTCGAATTACTCCATCCTTGACTGAACAATCCTCATTGGCATCTCCATTGTGTGTTGGATGCAATCAATGCATCACTAATAGTCACAACAGATAGTCTATCTTGCCCTTTCACCTATCTCTCCACTGGTCTCCACTGAAACTGCCATGCACTATAGTTAACTGTTGTATTTTTCAGTTGATTAATGAGTTATTATTTGTGAATTAATTAACTAAATAATTCACTCTACTCTCACTAGAGTATCAATTAGTTAGACTAGATACAACTAGCTCAACTGAGTCTAACTGAGTTAAACTAAATACAAATCCATAACTACTTCTTCCAACAGTGTCATAACTCTGCCACTTGAGTTCTAACTGAGTCCTCCATGCAATAGCTCCAGTAAACCCTCAGGAATAGTGTAATTCCTTCTGTTAGCTACCGTGCCACATCTGTGCACTGAACTCAAGTGCTCCAAGAGAATAAGTTGCTGTTTAGAGTCTGATTATTATTAAGAGCTAATAATAATCGACATGCATATATTTTTAGATTGACGATCTATAAATAGACTTTGCCCAATATTATAAAAATATAATTTCATCCATTTTTCCAACTTGATCAACCATCCACAAATAGCATCCTCCAACTTCTGAAATATGATTGAGATGTCTAAAAATAGACTTGCACCAAAAATAACCTACGGACCCACTTAGTGAAGGCGACTCTTTTCACTAAGCTCATCATCTTGTTGAATCTCAACACTAAGGAGGCATTGGTGCTATCCTTAGGCGGATTTCACATAAGGAGAAACTGTCATTTGCTTTCTTGTGGTCCCGGAAAGGGACTTTTTTCCATTTCCAGGAATGCGCGCTTATTGGGCTCCAGTGCACGCAGAAGGTGCTCTTCTCCAAGGAAAAAGTGTGCAGGTACCCATCACTATGTTTTTTACAAACCAAACCCCATTATTTTATTCCTTTTGTACAAAAAGCACAAACAACGCCCTTTGCCTCTTCACCCTCATATTGTACTTTTTCCTCCCATGGCAATAGTCCCTAATCTCCCTTGGTCGAAGTATTTCATACCCTCCATGCATGCACCATTACGATAGTCATAGCTGGTGCATACCCACCCTGGAAGTCCTACCAACTCCAGGGATTTTTTCCTTTCAGAAAATACCTATGACTGCCACCAAGCTGCTCAAATATACTTCGACCTTGAGCCACTGAATCCCCATCATCCATTTTCATCCACCACTCACCAACATGCCTATGTTAAACCCATTATGGTTCGGTTAAGGATTCCTTTTTCTCGACATCAACACCTCTTTTCCAAATTGAAGCAGTACCTTGGATGACCCCTCCCCATGTAAAGCAGTATCCTCGGTTGGCACTATGGGAGATATCATTGTCCATAGATGTCATCGATCCTCTCGACATTCGACTATAGCAAAATATTTTATGTCATGATGGTATCATACCTTACAACCATTACACTTTGATCAAGATCCGTCGAAGACTAGTGCCTTTATAAGCGTCTCTGACAACAATTCTTACACAGGAAGGTCCCAGCCAATACATATGCGTACATTGCGTAGTGATCTGCCATACCAATATTATGCATATGGGTACCAAATTCCACCTAAATTCAAAGAAAAAACGCCCCTGAGGGCATCAGCAGTCATCATCAACAACCACCAACATCACTACCATAGTAGTGACACATACAACACATGTATCTGTCAATTTTGTTTAACTAGCCATAGCATCACGAGCATGGGACATGCCTTCCTTGTTGAAATTTTCCAAATATGTTGTATATTTTGTCTACTTGCAGGGGGTCCCCTAGGCAGTGGTTATCTCGGACCCAGTGTAAGATGTTTTCCTTCTACATGCAAGCCTCGCTCTCTCTCTCTCTCTCTCTCTCTCTCTCTCTCTCTCTCTCTCTCTTTGCGTACGATACAGAAAATAAATTATAATGTATTTCGGCTATACAGTCCTTCTTAGACCTCACACATTATGGGGCAACTGTTAATACTTGAAAATCATATAGTAGAAAACGACATCAATTAATGTCGAGCCCAAGGATTTACAGGATAGGGACACATTATGGAATCATAAATATTAAGAATCTCTAAGGTTAAGATTCTTAATATTTATGATTCCATAATGTGTCCACAGCAAATCCCTTGGGCTCGACATTGAGTGATGTCGTTTTCTGCCAGGTGATGCTTGATTCTCTCTCTAATGTGGTCTAGGCAGTACGTATAATTACTGACTGCATATCTCAGGAGAAGAAGCCCATGTGGGAGGAAGCATCACCCAGCAGTTCGAGACCAACCAACATGGCTAGAGCACCACACAAACAAACAAAATATACAACATATTTGAAAAATTTCAACGAGGCGGGCATGTCCCATGCTCGTGATGCTATGGCTAGTTAAACAAAATTGACAGATACATGTGCTGTCTCTGTCACTATTGTGGTAGTGATGTTGGTGGTTGCTGACGACGACTACTGACACCTTTAGGGGCGTTTTTTCTTTGACCATAGGTGAAATGTGGTACCCATATGCGTAATATTGGTATGGCATATCACTGCGCCATATACACATATGTACTGGTTGGGATCTTCCTGTGTAAGCATTGTTGTTAGAGATGCTTATAAAGGCATGCGTCTTCGACGGATCTTGATGAAATTGAAATGGTTGTAAGGTACGATACCATCGTGACATGAAAGCTTTTTCTGTAGTTGAATTTCAAGAGGATCGATGACATCTATGGACAATGATGTCTCCCATGGTCTGTAGGATGCGGGGAGAATGTCAGATAACACTTCAATTTGGAAAGAAGATGTTGATAATCAGCAAAAGTCCTTAGCGAGATACATAAAAGGTTGTATAGACATGTGAGTGGTGGATGAAAATGGATGATGAGTGGCTCAAAATCGAAGTATATTTGAAGCGGCCAATAGCGATCATAGGTATTTTACGAAGAAAAAATCCATTTGGAGATTAATAGAACTTCGAGTGAAATATGCACGGTAACTATAAATGAAATTGCAGCCATGGAGAACATGAAATACTTCGACAAGAGACCAGAGCTGACTCCATGGGAGGAAAATGCAATATAGTTAAAATCAAAGTTGTTTGTGCTACAAGAAAGATAAAATAATGGGAACAATTTGTAAAATTTTTATGTGTCCAAAACATGAAAGAGTGTCGCTCACCTGATGGTGTGAGGACAGTGTTTTGCTAGGGGTAGGGGTCCCATTGAATGGTCTCATGTGTGGGGTTAATGAAGTGGAAGATGTCGTAGATGGATTAATGCTGATGGAGGTATGGTGGGCCAAATGCGGTGCGCAGAGGAGCGCTTTAATTTTTCTTGTACAACCCGGTCGTCCGAGAAGGGGGTTGAGTTGGAATGGTGAACTTGACCTTATGCATGATATAATGATGGGCATTAGGTGTTTCCCGGACTAAAATGGTATGGCCATGGCATCACTTTGTGGAGTGATGTATGGTCTACTTGAGATGATGATTGCCATGGAGGGGAGGCTCTACCGACCATCGAGGAAGTTTATCATATGCAGGTTGAGGTGATGATAAACGTGGTTGGGTGTGAGGAACCTAGGGTTTATTTCTGATGGAGAGATGATGTCAGGATATGAAAATTTTCTGGGACTCTATCATGTTGAGGGTAGAATGATACCTACTCCAGAACTTTCGGTGGTCGGTGTTTGTGAATAGTTTGTGAGTTATTCCTGAAAAAAAAAATACCTCAAGTGAAAGCATCTTCTTTTCATTCAATATTATTGAAAAACATGAATTTTGGAAAGGAAGATGGGAGGGTGAATACCTTCCGGCACTTGAAAAAATATTTCTTCAGGAGTGCGAATGTGTTGCATCGGCTTTGTTTTCTTGGGAGTTGTTACTTCATTCTAGTTTTGATTTCAGTTGCGGTTGCCCCAAGACTGAGATCATGGGGGAGGGCGTTTCCTATTAGTGCCCCCTGTCTAGGATCTCCCCGAATACAGATTACTACTGCCTTGGTGACCTTGGGCCAAAGACTTGATCAAACTGTCTGCAGTAATCGATGCGCCTAAATCTCAAGAAGATGAAGCAACCATGTTTCCTTTTCCCTGGTTGGTATATGGTGGCTTGGGTGGAGGAGGGAAAATTTTTTGTTGATCTGGTGACCTTCGTTCCTCCTGTAGGTACCGGATGGTACGCGGTTCATTTCCAAATGCCTAGATGGAGGGATCCTTTTGATAGGATCGCTCGACCGCACGTAAGGCATCCCTATATTGCGAGACCTCTGGGAAACGATATGTGTAGTGCCCATAGATGCCACATATAGCGAATGCGTGATTGATACATAGCGATTTTCTTGTACGTTTGGTGGCAAGTTCCTTTTTATGGGAATGTTGTTTTTAGGTGCCTACCTCGTAGCTGAGGAGTGGTTTTAATTCATCCAACTCCGGGCATATGTGAGTAGGGTGTCTTGTGACATCACATATAGCACAGGATGATGACTCCCATTGTATGGTGGGGGTCACCACTTTCTTTCCTTTCTTGGCAGTTTTCTTTATTGTGGTCATCGATTTCACAGCGGGGATTTCCCTTGCGGGGGCAGTTTCAGCTACTACTTGGGTAGGTTGGTGCTCCTCGGGACCGGGAGGCTTTAACCCAAATGCAGTAATGTTGTTAGCTGGCATTCCTGGAGGGGGAATGAGATACCACACTGGGAATGCCAATGATATGTTGGGTAGTACCACTATTTCCAAGACCTGCTGGGAGGTGAAGCTAGGAGGTGTGTATAGGAAAGGAGTTTGGGATGCGGCATAGACTATGGAGGCTATAGTAACTAATGCCTAGGTGTCGTTATTGCTTGAGTCCATGTCCCAACTAACCTCAGTGCTTGATGTGGACATCATGCACAGCGGGGCCCCTGTGGCACCAGGCGATACTTCAGGGATAATAAGAGGATCTCCTAGGAATTAGCCTAGGAAAGATGATGGTTTGAATTGGCCAGGGCCATATTCTTGATACCATAAAAGACCATCAGTGGTTGTGTCTACATAGGGTAGAACCATATCTGTGTTTATCAAAGGATGCTTTTCAGTGTGCGTCAGCTGGTCTATTGTAATGATTCGATCCTCGTGGGGAAACATCATGATGCGGAAAATGGAGGATGCTATGGCATACATGGTGTACATGTAACTCCACCCAAGGAGTATATTGTAATCCAAGTGGGCGTCCAAGACTTCGATGTCTATGTGGACTGTTTTCCTAGCTAAGCAGACCTGTACATTTTGGAAGAGACCGACGGGGGTCAAGGGTTGACCGTCGTATACTCTAAGTGTGATGACATAAGGTTTGAGTTTTGGGGCTCCTAACTTCTTCCATACATTCTTTGACATGATGCATGTAGATGCACCCTCGTCAATGACACATTGGTGAATAGTGATATTCTGTATCGATACTGGTATCTGGAAGGTGACCATGGAGGGAAGCCTAGGGGTGGCTTTGTCTAAATCAAAAGCCATCATGCGCGTGTTGGCGGGGTCGACAGTGCCTAAAGACATAAATTAGGGCTTTCTGCTGCTTTGGGCATGACTGCAGTACCTCCAAAGTGGACATAGCAGCAAGTGACAGGGCTAAATTGTCTATAATGCCGTAATTATGGGCTGCTTTGGAGTAGTTACCTGCTTGCCTATTAGGCCCTTTAACCATTTTTGGCAATGGTTCCAAAGGAATCTTTGGAATGGTCAAAGGTGCAGTCAGGGCAGATGTACTAGCCCCTAATGAATCGATGTCTAGTGGGGTGTTGTAGCTGTGATTCTGGGTTTGAAAAAACATTTCTTCATCGACCATGTAAATTTCATGGCTGTTTTTCTTGGAATCGTTGGGGTTTTTCTTCTGAGTGCTAATCGTTCCTTGATGGGGGGAGGGTTCTTGCTTGATTGCAGTTGTCTGGGAAGATCCTCCTTGTTGTCGGTTACTCTGAAGCTTTTTAAGCTTAGGTAGTTCGAAACAGTGGTGAGTATAGTGCCCGTACTCACCACATATCGAACAAGAATGGTTTGTTCGTAGAGGTGGCCTTTTGCCTTGTTTTTGAGCATTTCTTGGATCCTGGTTATAGTTCCGGTTGAATTTATCGCTAGGCCGGGGTCGCGGTGGGCGCTGTTGACTGCTGCCCCCCTGTCCAGGGTTCCCTTTGGGTTTTTTTTTTACCTTTATTTTGACCACATTGTGATGGTAATTCTCCTAATCATACTGGTGTGTTTGATCTTGGGACAACTGCACAAAGTTCACCTGTGCATTGTTCTATGTTGGTGGGTTATGTGCTTGGGACTGAGCATACCATTGTCTCATATTTGCACCTAGCCGTTGGCGGGGAGTTCTTCCATCAGTTTTTCTTTCTGCGTACTGGGTCCCCCTAGCCAAAGGGTAAGGTCCTCCATGGTGATATCTTGGCACCCCATTAGTCAAATTTTGCATGATGAATTTGAAATATGGGTTGAGACATGTTCTGGGTAGACCCATGTGTGTAGTTGGGATTCTGACTGCTGCTGCTTAGGTACCCTTGGGTCATTGACCCAATAAGTCCATCTGCAGATTTCGACGCACTTGGAAATTCTTGATAATATTGTAGGCATGGGGCGTTAGGTAGGATATTGTATATGTACCCTGATTTCGTATAAATCAGTTCAAGCTGCTGGGCTTTACTTATTGCATCCTCTTCGGATGTGGGGTTATGTTGCGCCACATCCTTTGAAATCTCTGCCATCAAATTTTTCAAGAATAAATATAAAAGGACTTGGTCGTCGAGTTGAGCTTTGCATAAGCTACGACGGCATCTCCACTCGTGGAGATGTCTAGAAATGTGGGTAGAAGGAGATTGTCTGAAATGAGTCAGTAATTATATTCCCAAATCATGGTGAATGTGTGACTGAAAGTAAGCGAGGAACACAGTAGCGAAGGCGCTAAAGGTTTTATGTGAGGTAGAAGGTTTCTCGACGTACCATGTCATGGCCACTCCCATGAGAGTGCATTTAAACAGCTTCAATCGAATAGTATCTTCAATGATGCTATTCGATGAGCACCACAGGTGAAAGGTCATTACATGATTCCCTGGGTATTTCGCTTGCTTGCCCTCAAACTTTGGTATGTCTGAAGGGAGCTTTGTGGGCATGGGAAACCAATTGGGGTCATGTGCGATGGGGTCATTGGTGAGCTTGGTTAAATTCGGTAGACTTAACACCGCTAAGAAAGGTGATTGAGAGGTTGACGCCATGGCAACGTGTGAAGACACGAAGTTCTGGTTAGAACAAGGGTTAGTCTGTGACCTACCCAATTGTGAATTCAACTGGCTTCCCATATGGGATGCACTCTTCTGCCCCTTAGGGGACAAGGGGGGAGTGATGTGTGGTGTGGTGTTGGGAGACCGACTAGGGTTCCAAACTAAGGTTGCTCCAAGAAAGGAGGAACCAACCACTCTGACAACATTCCATCTTTGATGCCTAAATGGAAAAAGACCTGGCACCCCTCCTGTTAGTGGGGGGAGGTACAAAAGACGCCTGGACCGATGAGGTTCTATTGGAACCGTTTGAGGGTTGTCCAAGTTAGGTTTTGGAAAATTGTTTTGAGGGGATTGAGTCTATGATCACGTAAAATTTATGTTCACACACATAAAACAAAGTGAAAAAAGAAATGATTTTTCATTTAATCTAATGTATGTGATCAATCAAGAAAAATATGGTTTTGTTTGTTTGCGCGTGATACTCAAAAACCTAGAAGACCTACTAACATCCTCACACTCTCAAAAGTAACTGGGCCTTGAGAGGATTTCTTGCGAGTACTGGAACAATGTCCTGAAAGAATTGGTGACGACCCCAGTCAGCTGAAGAGAATCAACGAAGGTAAGGGTAGAGGGTTTGGCGCTTGCCTGCACCATCACCTATAGGGTAAAATATGCCCTAGTTTTGGCCACTAAGAACTACTGTCCCATGTGAGCATTTAAGTCTTGGGTTTCTTGGTAGTCAGCTAACAGTACCGAGTATCAGATGGGTCAGGTAGCCCCAACTGATATTGCACGCACTGCGCCTAAGCCTAACCCCCTCTGAATCGGGTCTTTGCCGCACTCGAGTTTTCTTTTCCATGGGCTGATAGGTGGATTTTAAGCTCCATAAAAATGGAACTTCTATGTTTCAAATGTGAAGCATGATCAAGGTGGCTTATTGGATGCCTACCCCCTTGATCCTAACTTAAGCTATAATTTCTCTTGTGGCCCCTATGGGGAGAGTTTAGTGAGTTGGTTTAAGTTATTTTTAGGTGGATTTCTTTTCTTATTCAGTGAATGTGTGTGAGTGTATGGTGAAAAATCTCATAATTTGGACATATGGATATCGATGATCTATTACAAATGTCCCCCAGTTAAACTATGTGAATTTGTTCCTTGCTCAAATAAAAATCATTTGCTGATAATGGGCCGCTTCCAAAACCTCCTAATTAGTCTATGTGAATGACTAAACAAAGATGGATAATCACAAATGTAGAGTGTTCATATGCTTGTCTAGGGTCACCCAATGGCACAAAGATAGCAGAGATTACTTACTCTAACTTGTGATTCAATCCTAGTCCGGCAATTTCCTAAGTGAAAAAATTGAAATTTAAACTAAACAATTTCTACACTATCTTATGCATGTATGGTCATGAGCCACTTACTTGGACTAGTTAGACTAAGTTTGCATACCATAATTTGCAAAAATATAAATTTTTCGGAAATCAGTGGTTAATTTTCCCCCTACTTAAACTATGTGAGTACTTTTTGCAAAAAACCAACTTAAATGAAAACTAACTAAAGGCCTACAAAAAGCAGTGAAAATTAGGTTTTAGAAGCTGTGGGGTATCAACACAGGTGTTGGCAGATACATTAGGGGCTGCCAAACACACTTACAAGTAGAAAAAATGTAGAAGGTAGGGAGAAAAAATCTATCTGCAAATTTCTCACAAAAGCCTCTGATAGGTGCGCTTTCCTGCGTGCAGGTCACTCCTAAATGCGTGCCCTGTGCGTCTGTGTGTAAAAACAATGCGCAAAATTTCTGCAAGTAAAAAAAAATTAGGAGCTGCCTTCTTCAGTTTTTCACCTCAGTGAGTCTAGGGGCTGCAATATGGGTCAAAGGACTATCAGATCCACTCCAGCATAGACTAAGGGTCTCCTGCAAACAGTGGCACAACCACATAAACTTGAAACACATTAGTGGAGTCACCAATCCTATTATGGTGGATTCGACACATGGGTCTATGAAATTGCACACATCTAGAGAATGTGGTCTTTTCTCTAAACCGTAAGTAACAGGCAGTATCTGGGGGGAGCTTAGAAGTATAAGACTCAAAATGAAGTGATACACTTAAGTATGCTCTGTTAAAAAGTAAAACTAAAAACACAAAAGGAAGCTAAATAGAGAGTTCCAAACAATAACAAGGTAAACAACGACTCGATGGCCTTCTTCTCATTGAATGCTTGGAATGAATACAAATATTACCCACTTTCCGAAGGGCTTAGGCAGAGGCTCTAGAACCTGATGCAAGGATGTTTGTCCTTCAAGTTCTACCTTCTGCCGCAGCTCAACTCTCTCTCTCTGCTGCAATGGAATGAAATTGTTGGGTGGCCAAAAATTGAGTCCTCTTCTTTAGCTCCTGCTCCTTGGTTCACACAAACAGCTGGTGTTGCTAGGGCAACATTGGCCAGCACAACCTGTGATCACACATTGTTCATCTCTTTGAGGGTTTATATAGGTGAGCTTTCAAACCTCCTTCCCTCCCTTGGTACATGGTAGATAGTGACCCAAGGGAAGGGAAATATTCCATTGTGGGCTGAAATATGCTTTTGTGTGCTCACACAAGGCCTAAGGAGGCATTGTTGATGTCCTTAGGCAGCTTTCACATAAGGAGAAACTGTCATTTGCTTGCTTGTGGTCTCGGAAAGGGACTTTTTCCATTTCCAGGAATGCACGCTTATCACGCTCCAGTGGACACAGAAGGCGCTCTTCTCGAAGGAAAAAGCGCACATTTGGGAATTTATGACTAGTTCAATCTTGAATTGCTCCAAACCTTAGAGATTCTTAATATTTTTGATTCCATAATGTATCCCTGTCTTGTAAATACTTAGGCTCGACATTACTTGATGTCGTTTTCTGCGGTACGATTTTCCAATGTTAACAATCATGTTCATTGATGATTAAGCTTGAAAGAGGGCCTTCGGTCCCTTTAAATTTGATTTAAATCCCTGGATCCTCACCTAGGTACTCATCCAGTCGATTATGAACCATATGAATGCATTTACTTGCATTTCCTCCATTAAAACCTGCACACTAAAACAAATAATTAGCTTTAAAACCATGCCGGGAGGGTTTACAACATTTTATGGGGTTTTCAGACTATCAGAGGGTAGAGAAAGGATTTTTGGTCTTGTTTTTGTTAGCGGAATGATGTAGGGGCATTTGAGAAGATTCGAATTTTGATTCGAATCTGAAGCTGAAAAGGCAGGTATGCGAACAATCATGCAATTTGGGGCAAAATTTGTTTAACCTGATACTGGAATTTATGTAACTGATTTATAATTAATGATCTGCCATGTGGGCGAGTAGAAGACTAAGAGTTTTCTGAGCGATTCAGGAGAGATTTTGGGCATCTCAACCGATTCATGTTCTTCTATAATTTCTGTATAAATGATGAATCTATAATGTGTGCGAGCGGGTGAGCACAATGTAGTCATATGTGAACTTTTCTACTAAGGCTGAAATGCCTTAGATGTCTGTATGCGGAATTTGTATATAATAGAGGAATTATTATGTGGATTTTTGTGTATCTTTATATGCATAGTGAGTTATTTATAGTTAGATTATGGAGTTAAGTTGATGCGTGCGAGTTGCATATGGATTATCTATAGTTTCCTTTATGAGCGCATTTCAGTGATTATTGACCATCGATCCATACAGGATCGATGGAAATCAAATGTTTATATGATTCTGTCTTAATTTGATTTCAATTAAACATCAGTCTTTGTGGGAATGGAAGAGTGAATTCGATGTAATCGATGTGGAAGGAATCGGTTGGAAGAAATAGATATCGATTTCTGTGTCAGCCAACATACAGGAAAGCGATCATGTTATGTAATGGTTCTAACCTCTGATTATTGAAATGTATTGAACCTCCGGTTTGTAGAGTCGATCCAATATCATTAGCGTTTCAATTTGAATTTGGGCGTGGTTAAATCTGCATCGAGACCCGATTTGATCAAAGAAATATTGACTGCGATCGATTCATAACGCCTAAGTGGAGAAGGAAGGTAAAATAAAATTGAAATCCTATATTGAACGCAGTCCAATACCCGACTTGCCAATGGGCGGTTTTATGAAACAAAACTGCCAATTTCACACCACTTTTGGCCCTGGAATTGGTTTCCAGAAATAAAATGAGATCCTGTTAAAACCTGCCATGTCACCAAGGTAATACTACCCATTTCAAAATTGTTCAGAGCGCTAATGTTCTGTCCACAAATTTTTGCGAATGCCGTCGGATCCGCGTTGGGGATGATCGAGTGGTAATCGCATACATAAGTGCACGGGTGATAAGCCAAGGTATGGCCAACTCCTTACGATGGTCAAATAAACAATCGAGATTAGAATATGTGGGCCTGAAGAACTAAACATTGGTTAAATGTTTTATGATGATAACTCCAATAGTTGATAGCGTAAGCTCAAGTTTGGTTATTTTGTTCAAGGCTTTGAAACATTGATTCATTGTGTTATGATATCACATTACCAAGAGGAGTCAAGGCATCGTTTTAAAAAGGTTATGATATTGGCCATTAACACCATTGAATGCATCAGAGTGGTGAAGTGGAATAGAGTAGGACTATAACCCACATCTCTCAAGATCGAAAGTTCATTTTTATGAACCAACAGTTTGATACACTTTGGGTTTTCAGACACATTTTGTTTAGTGAAAGGGAAACCTGCATGTAGTGAGTTTCGCTCTGCATCACGGAACCAACACGAAGCCTAAAATGAGGCAGGGGTATTTGAATTATGGCGTGGAGGGATAAGTGGTTTTTATAAAATTGAAGGCGATTTTCGCATGGCGGAGGAGGAAGTAATGGTTTTTGGGGTGGGAGCGTGATACGGTTTAATGAGCGACATGTGATAGGGAAAAACTTCCCATTTCAAAATGTTTGAAAACACTAACTTGAGCGCTATTTTATTTGCGATACGTTGTGCAGGTCATCGGATCTCGGGGGCGAAGATTTATGATGCGGAATGGTGGGTAGATGCAGAGGTGGGGTCTGGGTCTTTGATCACGACAAGAAGCAACAATCGACGGATGGGGAAGTTTTGGATCAACGGTGTGGAGTGGTCTAAGATGGAGCCTGGGTGCATATGACATGGTGGAGCTATTTGTCGTTTAGCGCAGGTTCAAAGTATTTGCGGGGTAATGCTTATATGAGTGAGGGGTTTAAATGCGTGTGGGCGAGTGCTTTAAGGGGAAGGGGCTTAGGGTGAAGATAATATGAGCGGGGTTAGGGTCATGTGGTGCGAGGGCGTTTAAGGATTAGGGAATGGGGGCTTAAAAAATCTTAAAGGTTCAGGTTTATACATATAAAACAAGGTTCAATATGTATAAAAAGGACCCGACAGTCACATATTTCAATTAAAACAATGTAAAAGAGGGTCGTTTACATTGTGTTTTGGAAAATAGAGGAAAGGGATGAATAAAAAGGGGCTTTGAAGGGTTTTTTGAAGTAAAATATAAGTTTTTAGAGGGGGGAAAGAGTAAATGAGAGTGTGGGTAGGGAGGAGGGTGAAAATGACCCATAAAAAAGTCTTTTTTAGGAGCAGCAAGGTAAACTGAGAAAGGGGCAGAGATGAATCATAGTGAAAATGGTTGACTTAGGATAATGAAGGTAGTGAGATTTCTGAAGATGGATGATAGAACAATAATGCTATATTTAGGGGCTTGTAGAACATCCACAGTCACCTAGTGAATATTGTAAAAATACAGGAGGATAACAGGCTGGAGTCTGCAAGATAGAACTAGTATCACCTTGCTTCTCTACCTTTGTTAAAGTGTTCTCCAACCATTCAAACTGACTGGAAAATTTATCAATGGCTGGTTTTGACTCATGTACATAAGAATTTAATTTACATTTGATCCTTAGTTTGCTTATTACTCCTAAAGGATCATAATACGACTAAAAAACACTGACTGAACTTAAACTCCTGTAAATATTTTTCTACGTGTGGACCTGCATCTCTACTGTTGCAAATAAAAGGGCCAACCTGATTCTTTATCTTAAATTGTGTATTCTTTTTGGATGCCAAGAAATTGATTGCATCATAATTAATGATCTGCCTGATATACTTGAGGGAAAATAACCTCATTGGGAGGTATTTGGGTAATTTATATGGAAACATATTGCATCCATATACCCTAATATCTGTATGGTTTTGATAAAGGTGCCAATCTCCAGTCCTACTGTGCTCTGATAATTGCAGGACCTTTTTAATCTCCTCACTAACTCTTGGTTGAGTGCTGTTGTTCAACATATTTACAAGTGGATGGATAAAGGAGTCAATGAAGTCTTTGTAAGTGAATTTTTGTGAATCCTTCCTGATTAAGGAAGTCTAAAAGATAATTGATTGTGGGTTACCTTCAACATATAGTTTCTGAAGATTGATAAAATATATACCAGGTTGAAAGTACATAAACATATGTAATAGAACAAAATAATACTTGAAGACACCTTCTTCAGGAATTTTGACCAACTGTTCATGAATTGTGTTAGCAAGCTACTGGGAAAAATTGAAAATGGTAGTAGGAGGCTAACCAGGTATGAAAGTAGACATAAAACCTAAGACTGAAGCATCAACATTCTCATCAGTAAAATAAACCAAAATGTAGGATAACATTGTGATGATGTGTCTGGTTCTCTAAAAAAATATTGCAGATGGGTAAGGAGGATTTGTCTTGGGAGTTTCTACTGATGAAGGAACGAAAGTTTGCAATATTTGGAACCTCCCAGGGAAGTCCAGATTCAGATACAATTGGGTAAGGGTCTCAATGGACAAAGGGGTTTCATCTGGACCAGGTTGGATCTACAGCATTTGGTTAATTGACTCAGATGCGATGGTGAATAGAATTTAATTTCTAGGGGTAATAATGGCTCTTTGGTTAGGGAAATAATAATTTTGACAGAGTCTAATCACTTCTGGGCACTAGAAATTTTGTGGGACAACATACTTTGGAAAATTAGACTCCTAAATGAAAACTTCATCGACTTGGTCAATGGATTTTCCATGCGTCAAACAGTGGAGCTTAAGAAGATTAAACTCAGTGACAGTATCATTAATTTTAAAGTCTCTATATTCTAAAGGAGTGTGTTCCACATCTACAACTAGAGGTTTAAGGGGATTTATAATTACAATACCTTTGGAAGCCATTTTTTATTAATTTTTATTAATTGATTACTCTTTTGACTTAAAAAAACATGTTTAGGCCTTTAGGAGCACCTCTGAAAGGTAAGTACAGTTTGCAGAAGGGTTTTGAAATGAAAGAAGGGCTATCCTCTGGTCTTCAATACTTCAATTGATCAAATCATACTCTTATGTGTTCAAAAACAGTGTCAGGCCTTGGAAATTCTATAAAAATAGGTCGAGGGTTTGCAAAAAAAGGATTGGAAGGAAATAAGGGCTTTATTTTTGTCTATAGAGGTTCCTAAATGATTTAATTATTGAATTACTTTCTTTAAGCTTTAGGAACAGGCCTAAGGACTAAGGAATACTTGGAGAAAATGAAGATTTTAGTTTGCCAAAGGATTCTGAGACAACAGAGGTTCTCTTAAGCTTTAGGGGTCTTTATACTGCTTCAAATCAAGTTCTGCACTGGTTGTAGCAATAACGGGGTTGAATTTGGTTGAAGTCTGGCTTAAAACAGGGTCGACAACTATTATTTAGCTTAGGAATAGGTGGGAAACGCTCTATTCATGCGGAAAACTGTGACATAAAGTAGTGAAAAAGGTTGCAAAGGGCGGCTATATGGGTTTTTTAACCAACATCGATTAACATTAAATGCGCAAGTCTTTTGAAATGGCAGGTTGGTTTGATAACGAACGTAAAGATTGCTAGGTGGTTTTTGCATCAACGGAAGGTGGTAGGCGATATTTTTTCTAAGGATGTGATGCAATAAAATAGCGCCACGTAGCCAAGAGCGGGGATCTGAAAACCATGCATTTCACAAGGTCTCGGGGTAGTTAAAGGTCGGGCTTTTAGGAATATGACAAGGCTTATCGGTCATTCGATCTGATGGGTGTTGATCTGAAGACTGGGCGAATAGCAGGATTTCGTCATGGCTTTTAGATAGGGATGGGGCCTGGGTTTAAAGTCAATGTGGGATATGTAATATATACATTGGTCGGGGTTATATGAACGTGGGACCTAAAATATATCACATGTGGTGAAATTAAACTCTAGGTTAAAATAAAATATGGGTTGTGAAATATATATATAAGGGAATTAATTAAATACAAGATAAATGCATATAAAGGGAGTTAATATATAAATTTTAGTTAATAAAATGTACATGCAGGAAGATTAAATATGTGCGGGAATGTATAATAGAGGGGGAATGTAAAAATACACCAAGTATAAATAACATCGGGGTGGGTTTTCATAGTGGGACCCAATATATGTTTTTAAATAAATACTTAGGATTAATGTACTTTTGGGGTTTTTGGTGTATTTTTTGAATAAAAATGGAAGTTAGTTAAATGGATTTTACATTTCCAAAGTAAAATATTGCATTTAAACTAAGGAAAAGGGGTTTTTTGTAAGGGAAAAAGAATGAAGTATGGGGGAATGGGTTAAAATGAAGGGGAGGGGATATTTTTAGAAGGGAAAATGATTTTAGAGGGGAATTAGTAAGTATGAAATGAACAATTTTCTACTATTCATGCCTTCTAAAAACTACTTCTTCCTACCCATCAACTACCCTAACATTTTTTCTTCATTTCTTTGGGTGAATTTGAGCTTGCAGATCCTTATTATTTTTCTTTTAACAACAAACTATCTAATTCTAACCTTATTACTTCCAAGGGCTCAGATTAAACTGTTGAGTTCCTTATTATTCTCTATCTAACTATTGATCTACCAAGATTAAACAGGTTGGCTAGATCTTTATTCTCTATCTATCAGCATGAAATTTAAAGCATGAAAGGTCAAGATTAAGTAGTTTGACCTTCATGGATTGTGGCATTTTTGACAAGCTGCACACAATATTATTTTGAAAATTAAAGTAAAAGTAGCAGAATTTGAATTTGCATCACTTTCATGATCTATTTTTATCTCTTTTTTGTTTGGGGTTAATTTTTTATTTTCTTTTTGATATTTTTTCTTTCAGTCCTTTTATTTTTCTTATAGGACTTTTACCCTCTTTACATTTTTTATTTTTGATATGGGAAAACAATTTTGCAGAAAGAAAAGTATGTACATATTACAAGACTAATCAAAGTGAATTAAAAATTATGAATCCTATTATTATAGGACCCTAACAGTGGCTCCACATGGGGATGTCATTTCCTGGTGAAATGTCAAGAACTTTAAGATCAGTAGCCTTAAAATTTGACTATGCTTGCCTTGAAAATATTTGTATGAGCTCTGCATTATTCATAATTATGATATTTTGTCTTTCAAATCTTAGGGCCTTCTCTCTGGGCTTCAACTTTGCAAGAAAAACATCTAATCCAATCTAAAATCTGAAATGTTATTTACAATGAGCAAATTAAACAAAGTGAACTACTATTATTCTAGGGAAAAGTAGTGCTTCATTATCCTACCGTTGATATGTCCACCTGGCAGATATGATCCATCTAACTCCTTCAAAAAGAATGCATTGTTACCTCTATAACCATAAATGACACAGGGACCTTTCCATAGGAAATCAAATTTACCATGTTTACCTTTCTCTTCTCTCCTGGAATCCCAATTAAGAACTTTGTCACCTATGTAAAAATCATCTTCCTTTCTCTTCTTGTCAAATATATTTTTAATCTCATCTTGGACAACTTGTGACTTGACATAGACTTCTTCCCTGGTTTTCTACAAGTGTATATTCTGATTTATCCTTCTCTGGATATCATTGGGTTCTTCATGCGGCTCTTGGATTATCTTCATCACTATCAGTCCTAAAGAGGGTGGAAAAATAGCATCCATCCCATATACAAGTTGATAAGGAGATGTACCAATGGACTTCTTTTTTGTTATTCTATCTGTCCATAAGGCATTAACTAAGATTTTGTTCCAGGTCTTCTTATTCTCTTCTAGCAGTTTCTTGATGATATTAACAAGGCTTTTATTGGAGGATTCTGCAAGTACATTACCTCGAGGGTGATAGTCAGTGGAATGGGCAAGGTTAATGTGGTATTTATTACAGAAGTCAATCATTTTCTTAGACTTGAAAGCAGCTGCATTATCAGTAATGAGCTTTTGAGGGCGTCCAAATCTAGACAATATATTGTTTTCTAAGAATGAGAATATGATAGAATCATTGGCTTTCCTAAAAGGAATGGCTTCTATCCACTTGGTGAAATAGTTTGTGTCTGTCAAAATCCATTTTTGTTGGGCTGATGAGGGTGGGTGAATTTCACCAATGAAGTCTAAACCCCATTGCTGAAATGAATTTTCTGTGGAGATGGGTTTGAGGGGTAAAGGTAGCAGATTTTTCTTCCCTTGAAAGATCTGGCATTTATGACAGGAGGTCACATACTTTCTTACATTTTCAAAGAGAGTGGGCCAGTAAAAACCAGCCCTCAAGATTTTATCTCCAGTTGACTTCCTATAAAGGTGCCCTCCACAGTCACCTGCATGAAAATTCTTCCATGACTTTATCAACTTCATATTTAAGTAAACAATTCAATAAAATTACACCATGATCTTTCCAAAATAGAGCATTATATATGATACAAAACTTCATTGCTTTTAACTTTAAAAATATAGCCTTAGTTCTTGACAATCTAGGAGGAACTTGTAAATTTAGTAATACAAATATGATATTTTCATATCATGGTGAATCTAAAAAAGATTCAGTGATCTATGGAGTCGCGACCTCTTCCTGATCATCTAATTGGGTAATAAAATTTATATCCAAGGCCCGACATTTTGATTCAACCATCAGTTTGGCTAAAACATGGGCTTTAATGAGTTTGGTGGGCTTAATTTCCATGTCATATTCCAAAATGGTGGAAATCCACTTGCCTCTCTTACCATCAGGCCCATCACGAGTTATAATGTCCTTCACTACTGAATTTCGAACATAAGTAATGATGTGAAAATACAGTATGCACACTCTAAATTATTTGATAGCCTTCACTAAATCTAGTGCCTACTTTTCCATTATGTTTTAATTTAGTGTGGCATCCCTTAGTGATTTGCTAAAAAAAGAAATGGGTTGTTCATAGCCCTGATCATTCTTCTGCAGTAAGACTACAACAATAGTATGTTCTGAAGAAAAAGAAAAAATAATGAAATATTTTTTGAAATCAAGAATTATTAGGACTGGTGTTCTTGTAATGGCTTGTTTGATTGATTCAAAGGATTGTTTTGCCTCTACTGTCCATTTAGGTGTTGAGTATTTCTTCAACATGTTATTGAGTTCTCTAATTAATTATACTAAGTTTGAAATGAATCTTCTGAGAAAATTAATAGTACGTAAGAAAGCCTGCAATTCCTTAATATTTCTAGGATGACTTATGTTCAAAATGGCCTCTATTCTAGCTGGGTCTATCATAATTCCCTCTTTTGATACTATATGTCCTAATAATTTACCTTCTTCAACTCTAAAGAGAGTATTTCTTGGATTCAAAGAAATACCAAATTTCCTGCATTTCATAAACACTTGTCTGAGATGATCTAGATGTTCATTGTCAGTTTTTGAAAATATGGTTATATCATCTAGATAAATAACAATTAAATCATGAATTTATTTGGAAAAAGCTATATCCATAAATCTCTGTAATGTAGCTCTTGCATTCATTAATCCAAAAGGCACTTTCAAATACATGAAAGTACCCCATGGAGTAGTAAATAAAGTCTTTGGTTGGTCTTCTTCTTGAACTAAAATCTGGTTGTATCTAGAGAATCCATCAAGAAATGAAATTCTAGATGAACCTACCATCCTCTGTAAAATATGATCCATCTTGGGGAGAGGGTAGTTATATTTTAGGGACACCTTGTTTAAATTTCAGAAATCAACACAAAGTGTGATTTCCCCTGTTTTCTTCGTAGTGGGAACTAAGCTTGAAACCTAATCAGAATATCTGATAGGTGCGATGATCTGTGCTTCATACATCCTCTTAACCTCTTTCTCAATCAAAGGCATAAGAACAATATTGATTCTCATAAGTTTATGTTTAAAAGGTTTTAAAAGTATATTATGCTAGTGTCATAATTTTTAAATATTCATAACTCCATGAAAATACATCCTGAAATTCCTTAAACAGAACTATGTATTTTAGCTTCTCTTCTTGAGGTAATGCTTTGGAAAGTTTGATGAGCTTAGGCCTTTGTTCTTTTCCTATATTGCATTCTTATATGTCTGATCTTAATGCTTCCATATTTTGTTTTCATGCAACATAATTTGAATCAAAAAGGTCTTCTAATGGGGCTAATCCATTAGCTAAAAATTTATTCTTAAGGTTTGAAATGCCAGAATCATCATCTGTTATTTCTTCTATTTATACCTTTTCTAGTTTATTTATTTTTTCTTGAGTGAATTTAGTGGGTTCAATGAAATATAAATAATTTACATCTATCTCATTGTCTATTTTATCATCTACTGTAAAATCTGTATCTATGTTACAATTCTGGAATTCTCCCTCAACATCCATAAAATGATAGATTTGAGTATCTTGTGTAAAAATTTGTTGATATCTAAGTTGTTTGGTATAGTGGGCCTGTGTCTCACCTCTGCCGTATATTGATGATTTGGCTGAAAAGGCATATTGCAGGTACTAGAAAAAATTTCTAAACTGTGTGCCTGTATGTTCTATTTTCTAGGAATTACAACAAAGTCACATTCAAACAATTCTTTAATCAGATCTAAAATTGTTTCTCTCTATTGACTTAATCTAGAATTATATACAGAATATTCTCCTCTAATTTGTTTTACAATTAAATCAGTGTCTCCTGTGATAGAAACCCCTTTGCCTCCTAAATTTCTAGCAACATGTAGTCTTAAAATTAGAGCTTCATACTGTGCCTTGTTGTTTGTATATTTGAAGTTTAATCTAAAGGCATGACCTTCAAAATGATTGTTTTCCATGTTATGAATCCGAACTCTTGCTCCTGCTCCTAATTTTTTCATTGAGCCATCAAAATCTAGGTGCCACATGGATTCATGAAATATGATGTCACTGTCCGGTTCTTTATGTTTCTTTTTTAAAGCTATGTTGTTTTCTATGCTAGTTTCTGAGTTACATAAAATGAATGAGTCCATATCAACACGTACAGAATAAATGGGATAATTTCAAGGTATTTCTACACTACTAACCATGTACTTCATCAGAGTCTCTCTGTGAAGTTTCTTTGGTTGACAAAATACTGAAATAGTGGCATAAGCAGTTTTTCTCCCCATGAGAGAGATAACAACATTCCGTACTTAGGAGGGATATCAGCTACTAAAATATCCATGACTATACTTTTTCCTAGGTATTGGACTAAACTGACACATAAATCTTTGATTAAGCTTAGACATTTCACTTTACTGGAACCATATGAGAAAATATATTTATAAGGTCTAGTGATGTCTAAATTCAAAGTTTCCATAATGGATTTTGGCATTCAATTATATGAGGCTCCTGAATCTAGCATAAAATTATGTAAAATTTGATCATGAATAGTCAAACTAATGTAGAAAGGAGGAATTCCTCCTTCTTGGTGTTTTCCATTGACCTCACGACCAAATATTAGTTCTGGTTGGTCATCATTCAAATTAACAGAATCGTCTCCTTCATTCATGTTCAATGTGTCAGTGATCTGTGATTTGTATAAATCATGTTTAACCAACTCTGTCCAAGGAATTGGTATCTTGAGTTTCGAAATTTTAGTTTTAGTATGTTTTTATTCTTTCTCTATAGTTGGGTTTTCATTTTCCGTTTGTGTTTCCACTGTTTTACTATTTTTTATTTTCTTTTCAGGGACTGTTTGAGTTGCAGTGGTAACTTTGGCACTTTTAGAAGTCTCGGCAACTATTTTGGTAGCAGTTGTTTTAGGATCAACTGATTTTGAATCAGAAATTTTTGTTTTAGCAGAGGTTGTTGTCTTATCATCAACATATTTTGGAGGATCAACTAATGTTTGAACAACAATATCTGTAATGCCAACAATTTTAGGACTAGAATTTTTTTGATTAGGACTTGAATTTTTCTGAGTTGAGCTAGAGTTTTGATGGGTTTCCCTAGGGAGAATTTGAAGTACTTTGGTTGTAGGAGCTTCTACTGTTTTCTTGGTCTGAGTTTGGGCATATTTCTTTGTAGGTGCTTCTACATTTTTCTTACTCCTAATGTTATATTGCTTGTGAACTTCATTAATGGAAAATATATAACCTTGCGTATAATTGAAAGACTCTCTAAATTATAACTGTAAATGTTGTAATTTAGATAATTCATATTATTCTTGTGTAAGAAAAATGGTATTATCATCATTGATTCCCATTAGATTGATCCAAGTGTCTTCATCATATTAGTTTTGGTGAGAACTTTCAACATAGTTCTCTTGGAAAGGTGGTCTTATTGTTTGATAAGGTGCTGATTCTCTAGATTTACCAGTGTTGGTGTTTTTTTATAAAATTGGGATTTCGTATTTGAGGGCCTTGTTGTTGATTATCCCACTATGGTTTCCTTTCCATACTTTCTAGTCTATCCATCATTTTCTCCATGGCTTTTGCTAAACTATCTATTTTGCTATATGATGTAGATGTTTCCTCTTTTATTGTTACCCTTCTTTCATTTCTCATTCTTTCTCTCTTGGCTAACAAATTGGTTTCTACACTAATTCTATGTTTTTCATTTTTTCTAATGTTTCTAGGTTCCTTTCCCTCAATTGGTATGGCATATCCATATCAGAACCATCAGGAAATTTTACTCAAGCTAGATCTGGTGGGGGTTTAATGTTTACTGGAATAGAATTATAGATAATGTTGAATATTGTACAATAGTCTTGAACTGGTTCATTAGGTCCTCTTTTTATGTGTTCATATTCAGAAAAAAAATTGTAATGGATTCTTATTTTTCTCCGATCTACTGATAAACAATCTATGGAAGGCTTCTAAATCAGCAATATGATTGGTAGGTAAAGCTTTAAACCATTTCTTTACTTCTCCAGCTAAGGTTTGGGGAAATAGTCTCTTTTAGACATCATCTTCAACAATTTCATGCAGTTCGAAGTAATCAATCATTTTGTTAACATGCTGTTGTGTAGTGTATTGACTAGTTCCGTCAAATTGAGGGATTTTTCTATGATAATCTTGGGGCATGTTATGTAACTGCCCTGGTAGGACCAAAGGAGCATATCTGGCAGCCATGGCTAAGATTCTAGTTGTACTCGGAGGTAAATGTGTGGTGCTTGGTGATGATTTTGAGGTACTTGGATAAATGTGATTGAAGTGCTTGAAAATGCAGCAACAGTACTAGAGGATGCACTTCCAATATTTGGGGATGGAAATAAAACTCTAGGTTGAAGAGGAAGCTTGGGAATGAAGGATTCTATGGAATATGGTGTAGTGGAAATAATAGATGAGGTGGTACTAAATAAATTTGAATTTATAGACTCTAAATGACCGGTAGAAGGCTTAGGGGTATATTTAGATAAAACACTTAATTCAACTGAATGTTGAAAATAAGTTTGATCAATTTACTTAATCAAAGTTGCAGTTAAAGCATCAAGTTTATCATAAATTTCTAGAGCTTTTTGATCCGAATCAAGTGAAATAGTCTCATTCTTAGTTTTAATAAATGAACTGAAATCTGGATATATTACACTATCATATATGGTACTTTCTGATTTAGTTCTAAACAAATATTTCTCAAAAGATAAATCAAATTCAATGTCCTGTAAAATTGATAACTTATTGGGAAGAGAATTTGACTTGATCAATGGACTTTTATTTCCTAAACTTTCTACTTTTTTGTTTTTCTTTAAAACTCTATCAAGATCATCTACTATTACAACAAGTTCTGGATCAGGATTAGACTTGGTATACTAGATTCTTCTAGAAGCCATAATTTTATTTTTTTATGAAAAAATACTTAACAACCCTTAAAACAACCTTAAGGTGAAAAGATATGTAAAAATATTTCCTTTAAGATTTATTTTAAACACTGAGGACTGGTTAGTTCGCCTGTATGATCACCAATATGTTATCACTACAATAATTCTCAAGGATTGTGTATATTTTGGTTTAAAGAATATTAGAGGTAACCACAAACCTACTTTTAAGCATTAGGATCTAGCCTTCCTAATGCTCAGAGAGGGCCCTCTCTATATGATTTATCTTTGTTGATTTTAGTTGATTTTAGGATAGTTATGTAGGATTACTTGAGATTTGATTTTGGGTTTGGTTTGGTGGTGGAATCACTTATTCAGATGAATAGATGTAGGTCTAAATTCCATTGCACTAATGGAGTCAAAGTGTCAAGCAGTTAGAGCAGAATCAAGGTTCTAAAGGTAAGTATTCACAGGGTAAGATAACTGAGTAACTTCAGATCCTTAGGCTAATGGTGAAAATGGTTTCAATTGGGTTGAGAAAGTAATCAAGGGTTATCAGATCCGGATAATGAGTGAAATGATAGAGGTCAATCGAAACTAGGGAGCAATTAAGAATTCCCTAATATGGATATTAGTAGAAAACATAAAAATGACATAACAATTCAAGACAGAGTGCTTTTAAACATATTATGAAATAACATTCCTGTTATACATTTAGATTTAGAAAACATACAAGAAATGTGGAAACTTCAGATAAAAAAAAATAACAATTTAGAATACTTCACTGAAGTGGCCCAACAAATGAATCCTGTAATATAATCTGTTTATTTCTCAATCGAGTCTGTTGACTTGAAAATGGTACAAAGAACCCTCTGGTTTCAGCTGAGTACAACTATATAAATTTTTAGCAATTCATCCACACCCAATACTTCGAAATGTGAAGCATTTATACAAAAAAATTTACAAAATATCCTAAAACAAACTTAGGAATTATTCATGGAAAAATTAATATCTTCATGCAAGAAGATAGAGACAACAATCTAACTAATGAAAGCTATCCCTGTTTTTATTCAATTCACTGTTTGTTGTCTTTAATCTTTTGTTGATTTCTCTCTTTGAATGTTTGCTCAACGAAGGCTATCTTTTAGGCAGTAGAGTGCCCTTCACATTGGCAATTTTTAACTTTGCTTTGTAATTTTTTTTTGAATTTAACTCTGAATTTCACCTGATACACTTTAATCTCTGATACTCTTTAACTACCACTTCTTTGTTACTGCTTTAACTTTCATTGTTATTGTTGTTATGTTTTATTTGTTTTAACCTTTACTTCTTTCACAGTACATCAAATAAATTCTCCCAATTTTCTGCAAGAGGCAACATAATTTTTACTATCCTTTTGAATATTTCATCAGCCTCTATATACTTTGAAAAAGTAGGCTAGTTGATGAATAGGTGTTTTACCTCATGTTGCAGGTAAAAAATATTTTCAAAACTCTTGTAAAGCACTTTCCCTGTTGGAATTCCCTGCATGGCTGAATTTTTTGTTTGTTCCTTAGCCACTTATTTAATATTTTTATCATAATCTTGTTTTTTCAACAGTCTGTCATTTATAACCAAAGGATTTGGAAGGACTTTCCGACTTAGAATATCAAACTTCATCATCAACCTGGTTATGGCAACCTCCATGTTCTGAAATATTTCTTCTAGATCTATCATCAATTTCCTCTTAGAAATCACCTTCCTCACTTCTAGGATGGTTTCTTTTCTATCACTAACTGCAATTTATTCTAGTTCTTGCTTATTCTTTGAATTAAGAAATTTGATGATTTCATTAGCCTCTTCTGGCTTCTTGCCAAGTTCTTCTCTGATTTTTTGGATGGCTTCATCTACTGCTTTGATTAAATCTCTTTGCTAAAAAATGACCTGAATGGATGGCTAAATATCATTGACAAATTCAATGATATTGGCCCATAGCTACTTTTTGGCTTGTGCCACTGGTTCTTTCAGTGTTAGATCTTTCTCTAACTTCTTCAATTTATCTGTCAACCTATTTTCTTCCTGTTCTTCATTCTTGTGCATAATCTGAACTAGCTTCTTTTCATCACTTAGATTTTTCATTTTTTCTGTAAGCTTGTTTATTTCATTTGTCTGAATGGACATTTCCTGCATTGATTTAACACGTTTGTCTGCTTCATTAGTAGGTTGTACTACTGTTGTAGATGACTCTGTTGCTAAAGTTGTTGCTCATGTAATAGGAAGTGTTGTAGCTATTGGCACTGAAGGGGCCAGTGATTTTGCTAATGTAGAAGGCACAACTGTAGTGACTACAGGAATAATAGTTACAAAAATTTCTTCTGTTTTGGCCTTTTTCTCCTGCACTAACTTTTCCATTTCATTTTCCATTTCTTTTATTTGGGCAGTTAATTGAAGAAGGAGATTCATCATCTCATATTTTTGGCTTGCATCTTGTAACACTTACTTTTTGTTGGAACACCTAATCTTCCATGGGTAGGTGTGGAATGCGAAAAGTCACAAGTGACCTTCGAATGTGAAACCAAGAGTCACACCATTGTACTATAAATGTACATCATGTATAATGGAAAAATAAGAAGAGCTGCACGCTTATCCTTCATTGTGTGTTGAGTTTCTTGTGTGTGTGTTTATTCACTAGAAAATTTGGCGGAATTTCCGACGGCCAATTTGTCGCTATTCCGACACGTAGTTGTCGCAAGAGCGACAGTTTGAGGACGGGCAAAATGTGGTTTTCCATACCGTCACAATTCCAACGCACTTAAAAAGTGTCCCACTATCGACACTTTTTCCGTCGCTTCCAAACAAGCGTCGCTCTTTCGACGTTTCCCAAACCGTCGCGCTTCCGACGTTTGTAAACTGTCGCACTTCTGACGAAATGTGGTCCGACGTTTTGAAGGTCGCTCTTCCGAAGTTTGTAAATTGTCGCAATTCCGACGAAATGTGGTCCAACGTTTTGAACGTCGCGCTTCCGACGTTTGTAAACTGTCGCAATTCCGACGCAATGTGGTCCGACGTTTTGGATGTTGCTCTTCCGACGTTTGTAAACTGTCGCAATTCCGACGAAATGTGGTCCGACGTTTTGAACGTCGCTCTTCCGACGTTTGTAAACTGTTGTAATTCCAACGAAATGTGGTCCGAAATTTTGAATGTCGCTCGTTCGACGTTTTTATACTGTCGCTCTTTCAACGTTTTTAAGCTATCGCAATTTTGACGCTTACAAGGCATCGGTATACCGAAGATGGATTCAATTTAAAAAAAAATGAAACTTTAAAAGAGGAAAAAGGTTGTTTTGAATATATTATATGAAGTAAAACAGTCCATGAAGTCATTACATTTTCACATCTGAAGATTGGAACCCAAATATCCATCCAAAAAAGTCGAAGTCCCACCCCAGACAATGATAGAAAAATACCCCATGTCACATACAGGGACATGATATAAAACCTAGTAACGGTCCACATGGAGATTATCGACAATCTGAGAAAGCATCCAAATATGCCCGAGGCATCTATAAGAAAGTGAAATAGCAGTATGTAGAATAGTAAAGCAACAAATAGAGTACCGAAGTCCATTGTTCCAAATACAAATTAAAGTACCCAAAATCCTTGAACAGAGAAAAACGCTAATCATGTGAGGAGTGTGATATGTCTAAAATATAAAAATACCATCAGACCATATCAATAAACCAAAAACATAGACCAACATTGCTAGTTTTGAAGGCAGAGTGATAAACATTAATCATTTTTTTTCACAAGAGAAAAAAAGATGTTTTGAATATATTATATGAAGTAAAACAGTCCATGAAGTCATTACATTTTCACATCTGAAGATTGGAACCCAAATATCCATCCAGAAAAGTGGAAGTCCCACCCCAGACAATGATAGAAAAATACCCCATGTCACATACGGGGACATGATATAAAACCCAGTAACGGTCCACATGGAGATTATCGACAATCTGAGAAAGCATCCAAATATGCCCGAGGCATCTATAAGAAAGTGAAATAGCAGTATGTAGAATAGTAAAGCAACAGATAGAGTACCGACGTCCATTGTTCCAAATACAAATTAAATTACCCAAAATCCTTGAACAGAGAAAAACGCTAATCATGTGAGGAGTGTGATATGTCCAAAATATAAAAATACCATCAGACCATATCAATAAACCAGCAACATAGACCAGCATCGCTAGTTTTGAACGTAGAGTGATTAACATTAATCATTTTTTTTCACAAGAGAAAAAATGTTGTTTTGAATATATTATATGAAGTAAAATAGTCCATGAAGTCATTACATTTTCACATCTGAAGATTGGAACCCAAATATCCATCCAGAAAAGTGGAAGTCCCACCCTAGACAGTGATAGAAAAATACCCCATGTCACATATAGGGACCTGATATAAAACCCAATAACGGTCCACATGGAGATTATCGAAAATATGAGAAAGCATCAAAATATGCCCGAGGCATATATAAGAAAGTGAAATAGCAGTATGTAGAATAGTAAAGAAACAGATAGAGTACCGACATCCATTGTTCCAAATACAAATTACAGTACCCATAATCATTGAACAGAGAAAAATGCTAATCATGTGAGGAGTGTTATATGTCCAAAATATAAAAATACCATCAGACCATACAATAAACCAGCATCGCTAATTTTGAAGGCAGAGTGATAACATGTCAACACATAAAATAGTATCATAAAGCGGATACAGGAAATGCTCAGACACATGTACTGTTGATATACACCTCACACAAAATCATCCATGACAGAGCAAAAATATGTATAAACCCAGGGTCGATTGTATGTTCTGGCTCGCTTGTTCCCGGAAATAAAAACCATCTGTAGAAACCCAGGCTCGCTTGTAAGATCAGGCTCGCTTGATTCCAAAATTGGTAACCATATGTTGCATCTGAGATGTAAGGTTCAGGCTCACTTGTTTCCATTAGTAGCCCACTACAACATCCACCCTGTTCATAGCAAAAAGGTTCTTGTAGATATACAGAGAAAGAGTCTAATACGTAGACCATATAAACATGGCTCTGTATTTCAAAAAATAGGTTTAAAATAGAAACAAGGCAACATTTTTTTTCTAAGTAAAGTTAATCTATTAAAAGTGGGAATAAAATTACACCGAAGTCAAAAACATTTCCCAGACTCATGGCAAATTTGTCATCAAAAAATAAAAAAATTAAGAAGACTGCCCTCATATGGGGAAACCAGTCTTGAACGTTTAATTTACAGAATTCAAAAATATTACAAAGGTCTAGCACAGTAAAATAATCTAAAAGCAGCCCAATTAAGTGGGCCGTGAAGCAAGAAAAACAAATTAACCAAACTACTCCTCCGACTCCTCGACGATTCGGCACCATCCTTCGGAAGGTCCAGGATCGCTAGGTGCTACCTCCATAGTTATGCCACCACTCACCTCCTGAAGGCCCGAATGCTGGCTGGCTTTTTCTGAGCTCAGACCCGCCGGACGGGTGCATTGTTCTTCCATTTGGGCCTCCTCATGGAAGACCACAGTAATTGAAGCTGTGATTCGCAGGTAGTTCAGAGAGAAATTAAAGGAAAAAAGCGCAGTGTGCATCGTGGGAGAAGGTGAAGCTATGGGGAAATGAGGAGCAGGGGAGCCTATACGGTGGCCAGATCCTAGAACCCGACCCCACCCACTTCTAGTATCTGTATAGCGACCTATGTGATAATCACTGGACTGGGAAGTTGAATCAGTTGAGGAGCTGGAGGGAGCACGCAGGGGTTGACCTCTAGTTCTCCCCCTGCGGCAACGCATCCTTTGACGTAGGCAAGGAATGGGTGCAGTATCAGCAGTGGGCACAAGAGGAGACGGAGAAGCAGAATTCCAAGAAATAGAGGAAGACAGACAAGGACCAGATTGAGAGAAATGCAGATATGAAGCAAGGTCTAAGCAGCAGTTCAGCTGGCCACTTCTCCTTCTCGTCATAGTGAGCAGGCAGTGTAACCCAGCAACCGGCTCGTCTGAAAAACCATAGCGAAATTCCATTTTATTGACCCGACTGTAATGCAATCGAAGGATTCCCGTCATAATTAATCTTTGATCATTAATGAGAGCCAAAGGCCGGATCATATTGGAGCATGCGAAATCGCTAATAGGAGTGGAGGTCCGATCTTGAACAGTGTTAAAACTTAATGCGATTAGATGTGAAAACCTTGGAACTTAATTGAAAAACGTTAAAACTTAATGCGATTGATATGAAATCTCCACATCCATGTCCCATCACCTTAAACGCCATCGAATGCACCCGCATCCGGGAACAGGGCAACATTTGATTGAGGACACATGGCAGAAATTGATTGGAGCGGATCTTTGTTTGGGCCGCTCGCGTAGTGGAAATCCAGACCCGAAAAATATTAGGGCGAATTTGATAAGAAATTCGCGTCACAACTCTCCCTCCGTACGCCAGCCCAACTTCGGACCCAAAAAATATTAGGGCGGAATTCAATTGGTTTTCGCGTCACAAAATTGGCCGATGTCAGCAGGATATTTTGGAACACGAATTTGGTTTGAATTATGGTTTATCGCCGTTTGAAGTCCGGCGGGCTCGACTTAAGAACAATTTTGTTTGATCCCATCTTATAAAATTTGTGTTGGTTTTATTTGATAATACACATATTTATAATAAATCATGGGAATACCAGACTAAACATGTGGAAAAGTTATATAAATTATTGAGAAAAATCATTTATATGTAAAAATATCCAAATGTGCTTTTTGGAAATAAGAATTCGAGTATTTGGTTCATATTGTTTTAAAGGAAGGAGTGAAGTTGGAGCCTCAAAAGATGCAAGCTATTACAAAATGACCTATTCCTAAGAAAATCAAGGTTCTTAGAAGATTTTTTAGACTTACATGATATTATCGATAATTTGTTAAGAATTATGCATGCATTTCAAGTCCACTCACATATCTCTTGAAGAAAATATCATTTATATGGAATGATGAGGCTACTTTGGAATTCTCTCTTTTAATGGATGCCATGTCTTCTACACCAACATCGATTGCACCTAATTTTGGTAAAAAATTCATAGTAGAGTGTGAGGCACTAGCACAAGGAATTTACGTAACATTAACACAATAAGGGATATCATTGGTTTTTAAAAGCAAGGAATTCAAAGAAAATATTTGGTGAAATCTACGTATGAAAAATAAATGGAAGCAATATTACATGCAATAAAAAATGGGGATAGTATATCATTGGGAGGTACTTTAAAGTCAAGATATACCATGATAGCATAAAGTATTTTTTGAAGCTATGATTTTTATTAGAAGATTAACAAAAATGAGGAGAAAAAATGCAAATTTTTAATTTTGAGATAATCTGCAAAAAGGGTAAGGAAAATTTAGTACATGATGCTCTTTCTAAAATAGAAGAGGCCTCAAATTTATATCCAATTACATTTTCTATTCCTAGGTGGCTAGAAGAAGCTTGCCATAATGGAAAAATGACAATAGTAGTAAACAAAAAATAAAATTTATAAAGGATGGGATGAACTCTATGGAGCATTGGGAGTGAAAGAGAGATATAGTTTGGTGCAAATGTAGAATATTTTTATGCACGCAATCATATTTGAATAAGAAAATATTAAGGGAGTCCCATGTCTCTATGATGGTAGGACGCAGGGTTCCTTAAAAAATCTCAAAGGATCAAAAAATATATTTTTGGAAGGAATGAAGAAAGATATTCAAAATTTTGTAAGAGAAGGTCAGGTTTGCATAATAAATAAAAGAGAGATAGTAAAATCTCTAGGGTTACTTCAACCATTCCATATACATATTCAAAGACTAGAAGATATATCAATAGACTTTATTACAGGGTTACTGAAATATAAAGGTAAGTATTACATTTTTGTGGTCATTTATATAGACAAATTTTGTAGATTTTTTTTGTAGAGCTCAAAGTACATAAACAACAAGCCAAGTGGCAGAAGTGTTCGTGAAAGAAATTCATCGTCTTCATGGTTTTCATAAAGTAATAGTAACAAGAAACTTTTGGAAATAATTATTTAATATGAGTGGAGAAACACTAGCTGCCATGAGTTCTACATATCAAACACAATCAAATGGTCAAACAAGAATAGTTAACAAATGTTTTTAAGGTTATCTACAATGTTACTCTTTAGAAAAGCAATCTTAATGGATGAAGTGGGTTCATCAAGGAAGAATGGTAATATGATACTACCTATCACACATCTACTAAAATTTCCCCATTTAAGGCCCTTTATGGATATTCAACTCCTAGTATCTCATACTTTTTGCAAGATAAGTCCAAAGTATAGGAAACAGAGTCACATATGGAAAATACTAAAGAAACTTTGAAAATTATTATGGAAAACATTCAAATGACATGAAACATGATAAAAAAACAAGGGGAACAACATTGAAGTGAAAGATAATTTGAGGAGGGTAGTTGGGTATTTTTTAGATTATAGCATTATAAGCCATATTCATTCAATAAAAAGAAGAATAAAGAATTAGCTCAAAAATGTTATGGCCCTAAATAATTATTCATAGGATTGCACAAATGGTATAGAAGTTATATTTTCCTTCTTCTTGCATTCATAATTTTTTTCATGTATCTTGCCTAAAAAAGGTTTTGGGAAAAAATATGCCAATGTAAATAGAACTTCCAAAATTAGATGAAGAATGAAAGTTGATTCTTGAACCACAAAAAGTTATAAATAAAAATTTTGTATCTCTTTGACATATAACCATTATGAAGTACCTAATCAAGTGGAAGAATATTCCTCTAGAAGAAGTTACATGGTAAAATGATCAATTCGTGATGAAATACCCATGGCTAAAGGGTTCGTTTGAAGTTTTGACAAAGGTTTTGTTATATGTTTTATATAACACGCGGCGGAATAGTTTTATTGTTTGTTAAGGTCCCACACAGTGATCAAATTTGAAGGGCAGGTTCGAATTTCAATTAGAAGGGCATATATATATGTTTCCCTTCCATAATGAAAAGCTTTAAAAAAAGAATCTTTTCAATTGACCACAATAAATTATTTTTACATTTCATTTTCAGAAAGACAAAACCATCAATCTTTATATTAATAAAAGACTGTTACATATACAACAATGAATAAGGCTCCATCTTTCATTGCTTAAATATCTCATTGGCAATGTTAACATAAGTCTTGAAGACACTATTATAAGATTTTGGATACATACCACCGGGATATAGGAGATTCTTATGTGTTAGATTATGTAATGCAATTTTGACTTTGTCTCACAAGGAGCAGTAGCATGGAGGTCTGGATTTTTCTTATAGAATTTTATTATTATTATTTGAAACGTTGTTTATAGATATGAAGACAACAATGAAATTATGAGCATGGTGGACAATTAGTCAAGCTCATGATGCCAAACCATGATGATGTAAGTTTGGAATTTAACATTTTTACATGTTAAAGACAAATAGTCAAAATCACTGACAACTTAGTAGGCCATAATTAATAATCATTCCCTGTTCACTTTTGTTAATAGGTTTATGTCACACGATGATGTCTCTTCTCTGGCATTTACTTGTATTGAACATCACTATTCTAGGAATAAGGAGTTATTTTCTCCAAAAATAACCCTAGACAAACATTGACAATGCATCAAGGATATCTTTCTATGCTTTATAAGTACATATGTTCTACTTCTAAATCATGTCTTGGAAGTGATTGTTTTGTTGGAAATTATTCACCAGTTGGTTTCATACCAAAGTCTTTTTCTCATTTTCAGCATCCAATACATGAAAAATATAATGGTTTAAAACAACATAAATATTTGAAATTTTGCAAGAATTGTCTAGCACACTTTGAATATTAATTTTGAAGTCAAGTGCATCATTGTGTATAGGATCAAGTGTCATTTTGAATACCAAATGTTTCACAAGAAACTTCTCAACATGCTACCCTGCAGTAAGGATTAAATGACAATATTGCATCAACTATTTCCATAATAGAAGTGCACCTCGGCCATAAGACTAAACAACTACAAATGTTGTAGATCTAACAAGACCACACAATCAAATGTATTCCACAAGGCCAATACTGTATGAAAAATGAAAAGGAGTTTGCAACCAAAAATACCTTAGGCAAATAATTCAATTAGATACACCAAACCATCAGCAAAAAGGAAAACTAGCCTACTCAAAAGGCAAGCGTTTACCTCCTTTGACAAAATTTTGAGTTCTGAAACAAGGGCCTTTATTGTCTTGTCAATGCCCCTAGTAATTTGAAAGTGGTTTGCACCTGCTGAAACAACCTAAACAAAAATGTTTCATTTCAAATTATTTTCCACAAATTTAAGATACAACCATTGTCAGTTTTGTATTTCCTAACAAGGTCATAAATTTTGACAAAACAACCAAATTTTTTTAATACCTGATAGCAATTTTTTCACTCAAAAACTATCTTAGACTCAATAAGCCCAACCCAAAACTAAAAAACCAAACACCATAAGACCCTAAAAAAATGAATAGATGATATTAATCTAGTACTATCGACAAAAAATTACCTTTACACCCTCACTTATTAAACCCTGTGCTGTTGAATTTTAACTTCAATTGCTACAGCAGAAGGACGGATGTAGTAGCAACATTTTTTTTTGGAGGTTGCTTGCATGCCATCCAGAAATTTAATTCAGCATTTAAAATTCCTGCAAGTTTTTTTTGTAGATGGCCGCAGCCATATTTATGTACAAGATTGTATTTAAACACAACAACCAACATTAACGCAATTCACCAATCAGAAATTAAACAAACATAAATTTACCCCCCAGTTTTGTAAATTCAAAAGGAGGACACGTGGAGCATTAATATTGGATCGCATGAAATTGAAGGGAATCTGAAAACCTGAAAATCAGACCTGAATTTTTTATAAGGCACATTGGATTGAGAATTCGTGTTACAAATTAGGCAGACGTTAGCATCCCATTTTGGAACGTGAATTTGGTTTGAAATTCAATCTATTTAGACTTTTGAAGTTCGACGGAAAGGGTTCTTTAATGTTTTGATAGTTTAATTTTATGTATGCTTTAATATATACATATGTTTTAAACATATGTTATATATATATCATATGAGAAATGAAAGGTGGGCCATAGAATTTAGTTTTTATTTTATTTTTTAAAAAAGAGGGTTTATTATAATATGTTTTATATGTTATGGCATATACAAATAAAAAGGACAAAAAAGCTTGGTAGTTTTTTTTTATAGACAGTACGTAAATTTTTTATTACACAGCAGTGTGTAAAAAGTGAAAGACTGAGTGTAACTTTTTAAGTGTGTATGCACAACAGTGCGAAAGGGAAAAACACAGCAGAGTGTTTTAGAGACAGAGTATGTTTGTTTTGAACAAACAGTGAGTTGGTTTTATGCACTGCGTTTTGTAGCAGTCATAATTTTGTAATCCCTCTCAGTGAGGAAGTAGTGTAATAGTTTTTTTTTGAGTTATTGAAGGGAATAGAAGTTTGTTTTCAAAGTATTGAAACTTTGTCTCTTGTCAAAGAAATTTTTATTTTCTCTGTGTTAGAGGAAGGGAGATTTATTCTCCATTCATTGTTCTGGAATTTTTCAATATTCCAACATGCGCAAGAACAACAGATGTTGTGGTTCCATCCCCAGCTAAATCATTTGTCTTTGCCGCAGCTTGCCTTACCAACTTGGCCCCAATATTTTCAACCGGGTCCTCTAATTCAACCAATAAAAAGGCCAAAACCATAGCATTGAGATACATTTCATTACACTGTCAATAACAATAAAATTTGACTCATCCATAACCCTTTCCTTTTATTGTTGTGAAAATCTTTATGCATTACTCTAATGTGGCTAGTCCATAGGCCAAGTAGACCACTAGGTAACAAATATGTTTCCTTTCACCTTTGAGTTTTCAAATTATGCCTACCAAATCTAAGACATTTAAGAGGGGGAACTAATACAACATTAAAAATAAAACCAGAGCACACATCTACAAATTACCTCCTTAGCTACTGTCACACCATCATTAACTATTTTCGGAGAACCATGCTTGCTCTCCAAGACAACATTTTTCCCTTCGCCCCAAGGGTGACTCCAACAAGATCAGCAAGCTTGTTCACACCGCCTGCAAGACAAATTGACAATGCTTTCGATAAGTGTGCAATTGAATGCCAGACCATATGCCAAAAAAACCCTCCATGAAAAATTAAAATAACACATTAAAATCGAATATAAGTGGACAAGGAAATATCCACCGCAGTGAAGTTTCACGTGCAGGTGACCTTCCTTTAAACATAATTTTTTCTCTGACCTGCAATTTTTTTGTCACTGAGCCATCCTTGTTGAAGTACAACTCCTTTTCCATAGCTCTTGTATTAACTACCTTCTCTCTGTCGCGTAATCTTAGAGTCCCTCTTCTGCTTGAGCGATTAAAGGAAATGGGTGAAAAAACTGAAAGAGAAGACAACTTTCTGCCATAATTATCAAACATTGCACCCAACTTCTTCCCCTTTCCATTGTTACCCAATGAGGTAGATGTGGAAATTGTTGTCATACTTCCCAAAGCAGAGGCCATCTTCTCTTATCTTGAATATAGAATTAAAATATCTTCATATTAGTATGAACCTTAAAAAACGTGACTCCCATTGCTAAAAACCACTTTTAAGTTGTAACAGGCAAACTAAACAACTATCACAACTTTTGGCAACTTCTAGAGCATTAAGAGAGAAACAACCAATGAGAAATACAACCACAACCCTCATTTTAATGAGACCAGACTATATATTTGTATTAAGATAATAGAAAGAAATCACGACTATATTAAGGCCAGCACAAAACAATCTTTAACCAGTGTCTCTCGCGGCCTTCAGGTTGCCATGCTAGAGGTTGCGTATTTTTAATTTAAATTCTTGACCTCTCGTGCCCATCTATGAATGCATCCAATGGGATATCTACATCAAATTCTCATTTATATCCCCAAAAACAAATTCGCTACTACAAGAGCACTAGTATTAATGGATCACCCCACACCATCCCACCCACTAGAAATGGTGAAAAAGGAAACCCGAGAAAACTTCTGAAATATATCAAGATGACTATATGGGTGGTTCTTATGAATCAACCAACCATTCAGAACATTCTCATCAATCCAAACCATGAGTATTATGTGACGATATTCAAGAAGGCACTAAATCGGATTTCTGAAGCTATGTTAGAGAAACCCTAAACTCTCATTGAAAATAGGTGAAATGTGGCACCACTTAGAGATTGACATGTGCCAATTGGTACAAGTGGTAGACAATTGGCATGCTCAAACAACGAGGTGATGCAGGAATGACATGAGGGAGAAAATATCAGAAAAGCCCCAAATCTGGAGAACTAAAGCTCATCACCAACCTGAGATTGACAACTTTACATGATTTAACCTATGAAATCGTAAATGGAGAAATCATAGTAAAAATAAAGTAACCTATGTAATAATAAAGTCATATTCATCCTGGGAGTGGTAATGGGAGAAATCATAGTGAAAAACAGGAGACATGCATAGTTTCTTACAATCAAAGAGATGAAAAAACACATACAAAAAACCTAGATAATAATCATGAACAAGCTTAATATTGAATTATGAACTATAAAGGAACTTAAAAAATGTGACATTACAAACCTGGTCAAGTGCACAAGAAAAAATATCCTGGACATGACCTTGGTTGACAAGTTGTATTGCTCATGATGCAAGAGGATTTGTACCTGCACTGCCAAGTCAATCAAATCCATCATTATCTATACAATAAATACAAGTAATTGATGTAGAATTTTTACTCTAAGATGCATTCTTATGATAATGTTAGAACATATGTTGAAAATGTCAAAACATACCTGAATAAACTCCTCTTCATTTCAAGAACAATTTATTGGAGTCGAATGAACTTGGAACAAGCCTCCCACGATCTGAAAGAGTAGCAACTAAGTCAACAGTGACTTTTTTGTTGCTACGCTGGATCGAGGGAGGTTTGCTCCAAAATTAAATCGCTCCAATAAATTATTCTCTACTAAACAGTGCCAACCACGTGAAGGTGGAAGCTCTTATGGCCCCTCCCCCACCCTCACATCACTCTCAATTCCCCAATACCCAATCTATATTTAATTTTTTACTTTCATGAGCATAAAAAAATATATTCAATAACTAATAAAAAAACAATTCAACAAAAAGTACGCAAGGATACATTGCAATTAATGCTTGACATAAAAATAGTGTGATAAATGAGTTTTTTATATAACGCAAAAAACGTTCCAAGTATGGTAATGTTTGTCTTATAATAATACAATATTTTACATTATCAAATTTTCTTTTTCTTCTTCCTATTTCTAAAGCTCCTAATTACATCATCAATATCATCGTGCTCTGCTCCTGTTTCGTGCCTTTCGACCTGCACTGCTGACCTAGTTGCGTAGTCACGATGTATGGTCTCATCCAGTGACGGGGCATCGCCTACAAAAACAGATAATATTAAATTTTAATTGTCAGTTTTTAAATATCATTGAACTAGTTCGGTAATATTAATAAAAAAAATTGCAATGAGATTATTTTCCTGGTGCACCAGTTGTCGCCGCTGACCTAGTTGCATTGTCACGATGTCTGGTCTCATCCAGTGACGGGGCATCGCCTCCAAAAACAGATAATATTAAATTTTAATTATCAGTTTTTAAATATCATTGAACTAGTTCGGTAATATTAATTAAAAAAATTGCAATGAGATTATTTACCTGGTGCACCAGTTGTCGCCGTTGGGACTGTTGCCCTATCTTCCTCTTTGGTGGTAAGATCCTCAAGGGAAACATTCTCTATCATTTAAACAAAAAACGTTATAAGGACAACCATCAAGGTATAATTAGAAAAAATTATAAGTGGAAATTAATTACCGTCACGACCCTCACTGACAATAGCATTTTCGGCCTGGTCCCCACTACAATGATGAGGTTGCACGTGAGGATCATCTACATCTGGCTCTAAAATTGGGTTATTTGCCTCATCGGTAGTGCTGCTCCCATGATTTAAAAAAAATTGTTAGACATTAAATTTATGGACGAAAACAAACATATTGAAAGGTTAATGTTTTACCTGATCAGGCATTCTGGATCTTGGGACCTGCCCTAAGCTTCTGCGACGTTCAACTACGGCTTGATAGCCGAAATGTAAAGCGATATTTTTATCTTCCTCTGTAGTTTATGTTCCGAAGTAATCACCCTACATTACATATGATTGTGTATTTTTAATCATATTTGATAGGATTACAAAAACGTTGGAAGGCGATACAATTAATTATAAGATGTTTAGCTACTTAATTACAATTCTTGCAACTAATTTCAAGTAACCGCCCTAGCCTAGCTTGTGATGGCCCTTTTTTTCAATCCTAGCTTTGGTTGCCTTTGAGGTGTCAGGCAACCTAGCATCAAAATATTGAAGTCAGATATGACGTAGCACACTTTTATTTTAGACATATAGAAAATTAAAGCTATTGAATTAAAGTTGTAATTTACCTTGCGGGTCCAGTTGGCATTTTTCCTTCTTTCTTTTCCCCTTTCTCTTTTCTGTCATGGGTGAGTGCTCTCCACTCACTCTCTGGAACTGTGAGAGGATGCTCGTATCTAGGGTTAAATTTAAATTGTGTCCTATAGGTGTCCCTGGTATATTTCAAATATTTTCCGGCTACCCGAGCCACTGCTGTTCTGTCAAATGTGCCGACCCCAAAAAGGGCTTCTAGATAATCTAGAAGTTATTTTTTCAGGTTGGAATTCTGGGAATTCCACCCTATGCGTATGGTTGGGCCAAAAATTACCAACGCATGGCTGTCCAAAAACCTGTAGAACTCATTGTTTCCTACACAGAAAGAAAAATATATTATCATTAATTTAAAAATAAAAATCATGATAAATATGTTTTAGATAAAGTACATGAAATAGTTAAAATATTAAAATTTACCTGGGAGTTGTACGTGCTTTATAGGGACACCTTGATCATTCACCAACAACGTGCTAGTAATGGTCCCTATGGAGCTGACATGTGTAGCTCCAGGAAACGCAATAACGTAGTTGGCCATATCAGCCTCATCATTGCCAACACGTTCAGTAGTTGGCTGGGTGTGTTTCTTGGGTGGCACCTAAAGGAGTAGAAGGTGTGCGAGAGGGTTGCTGGGAAATCTCTTGCCCTTGTGTCCCACTACCACCAACTCCAGGTTCAGCAAGTGCCAGAAAACATTATATACAAAAGAAATTTTTGTTAGTTTAGTCAATGTAAAAATTAAAAATCAAACTATTACAATTCATCTCATGCAGAACAAAAAAAATATCCATTTGACTTTTTATTATTACCTGATATGTTTCTAGCTGGCTCATAAGTTTTTTAATCCTCTCTTCTGTTCCAGGTGTTTGAGGCGCGTCTATCAAAGTATTAAATTCCGACCATGCATCTTATGCCTTTTTTCGCAACAAGAACACTGGAGATAGGGATGAAGAAATCTCTTCCTCAAAGAGGGAATCATCAGGCGTACCATGGCTAGGTGTCTACATATTTGAAAAAAATTAATATTATTTCAATTATGTAAATAAGTAAAATACCTGAAGATAGAGCAATGCTGGCACTTTACATGTTCTTCCGCTGGCCTTTTTCTGTGATCATCCCGTATCGAGGTTGTTCCTGTACTGCCCTGATCAGTCTGCCACATTGCAATAAAATTATAAATGTAAAAACTTGAAAACAATAGCTAACTTGAAAACACAAAATGAAAACTGAAATAATTTATAATAAGACACCGAAAGACAGAGTTAGAGTTTCAAATATGCCTTGCATTGAATTCAGTCCTGGAAACATGTCATTGCACATTAAGGCACCCAAACAGGAGATGAGTTGACAATGAAGACCTTATTGAATATATTGTTGGAGCAACTTCTAGTAAACTTGTTGTGAAGACCTTGAGGAAATTTTTGGAGCAACATTGTTGAAGCTGATGGTATAGCATTGTTGGAGACGATCTTGAAGGGCCTTGAAGTGAAGCTTTTGGAGAAACTATTGAAAAATCCTTAGAGCATTTAAGTAAGGCACTTTCTATATTCCATCACCTTTTTCCTTTCAATATCCTTTAAGCGATTTTGTTGATATTTAATGTTTGAAATCACGTTATAATTCCTTGATTATATGTGTTTGGGGACTTTCCCTTTGAAATTACCCAAAAATACCCTGGCAATTTTATCTTCAGGATGCATGTTTGACCCTATTGTTCAATATTTTGATTGATAGTAGTAAACATAGAGAGTTAGGGGGCTCTTGAATTGGTTTGGTTGGGCCATTAGATCCCTAACATCTACTAGGGAGAAACCCCCTTGAGTTGGAGGAGAGCTAGCCCAAAGTGAAAAGAGGTTGGTGAGGTGACAATGGGGCTATTGAATTACACATGGTATCACACTTTAGCTTTAGGACTTTATCTTGAGAAGTGTGAGATTTTTCTATATCAATTCTCAAATTGTTTACAACATTATTGTTAAGAACTAATAAGAAGTGATGTTGAGGGGTTTTTGGGTATAAGAAAAAATACCATTTAAAAACTATGGTTCTTAGTCCTTGGCATTCCTTCACCTAGGCCTAGGGGCACACTAGAATAATTTCACACTAAACCATGCAAACTTAAAAGTAACTTAACAGATCCATAAAGTAATAATAATCATAATTCCTAATTTCCTATTGTACGATATGATGGAAATTATTCAAACATGAAGAAATGAAGACATGCAATGTCTGAATTTCAAGATTGATGAACCAATACAAGAAGTTAGAAACTACAAATTTGATTCAATACTCTGTGTCTTAACTCCAGGAAGGAATCTAGTTTGTAGTACAAAACATGCATCGTGTATTATCAATTCTTAATTGACAACAACTAAAGGACATCTAGCTCATCAATTCCTTCCCATTTTGTGTTTTTATGTTATATTCCTTATAAAAGTGTCAAATTTCTCTCAAAGTAAGCAACCACTTAATAAAATAAAAAATAGTTGAGATATGATTGAGAAATGGTCATTTATTTCTTGAAAGGATCTTCACAATTTCTTTGGTTGTTTTTCATCTCAAGAAACAAAAAATGACCTAAGAAACTATCGTGATGTAATATAAGAAACAACACGGTGCAATGGCCATTTTCAAAGCCAAATGATGTCCATTGAGGACATGGCCTTTATTTGGTTCCTGTTTCATAGGAGTTTCGAGTAGAAATGGAACTTTGTTATGCCATTTCCAGTAGTAAAAAGGGAAAACCTTCTTTTTCCATGGGAGATAATTTACCTTTCCTTTTTCAAGATAATCTAAATAAAAAAAAATATGAAATATACTGCACACATTCTTGGATAATGTGAAAGTGGAAAAGGAATACCCTACACAAGTGATGCACACATGTACATTTGAACACTAATAGATTTTTGTAGTTGAAATGCAATGCTTGTTTTCATTTAAATGTAGGGTTTTTTAAGCAGGGAGAAATAATTGCTGCCAAATTAATAAGCGTTTCTTTGGGAAAAATTTAAATCTTGTATTGGGTGATGAAGATAATAGAGGGTATTGAATCTTGATTCTTGACATCTAGAGAGAACCCTACAACCTAACACAATCCAATGGAATTGACCAAAAAAACCCAAATAGAGTCAACCTTACTATAGGAGGAAGGGCTTGCAGTAAGAACTTACCATTTTGCAAGAGCTGAGGGTGAATGCTAAGGGTGAATGTAGGGCGAATACTGTTCTGTAAGAGCTTAGGGCGTGCTGAGGGTGAATGTTTTTCTGTAAGAGCTGAGGGCAAATGCTAAGGGCGAATGCTATTCTGCAAGAGCTGATGGCGAATGCTGAGGGTGAATGTTGTTCTGCAAGAGCTGAGGGAGAATGCTGAGGGCGAATGCAGTTCTGCAAGAGCTAAGGGTGAATGCTGAGGGAAAATGCTATTCTGCAAGAGCTAAGGGCGAATGCTGAGGGCGAACACTAATATATTTTTGTAGTTGAAATGCAATGCTTTTTTTCATTTAAATGTAGGGTTTTTAAAGCAGGGAGAAATAATGGCTGCCAAATTAATAAGCATTTCTTTGGGAAAAATTTAAATCTTGTATTGGGTGATGAAGATAATAGAGGGTATTGAATCTTGATTCTTGACATCTAGAGAGAACCCTACAGCCTAACACAATCCAATGGAATTGACCAAAAAAACCCAAATATAGTCAACCCTACTATAGGAGGAAGGGCCTGCAGTAAGAACTTACCATTTTCCAAGAGCTGAGGGCGAATGCTGTTTTGCAAGAGCTGAGGGCGAATGCAAGGCGAATGTTGTTGCGAGAGACGGGGGTGAATGCGAGGAAAATGCGTACACTTGGAAACTCGGGGCGAATCGAGTATACAATATTTGATGCACGCAGAGCTGAAGTGCGTGCAAGAGATGCGAGGCCGAATGCGAGGGGAAAAATACTAATGCAAGAGGGCGAGGGCGAATGCTATTCTGCAAGAGCGGAGGGAAAATGCGCGCGTGATATCAGACGTTAATGTAGCTATTGCGACGGATATAAGTTTCGTATTTTTAATAAAATCATTTTTATGTAGCGCGCATATAAGTTTCGTATTTTTATGTAGTGCGCATATAAGTGTCATTATACCGATGGCAGAAAAAGCGTCACTATTGCGACGGATGCCTCCAAACATCACAATTGCGACACTTAGACATTGTGTCGCACTTGCGACGTTTGGAGGCAGCCATCACAATAGCGACGCTTTGGGGCAAAGTGTCGCAATTGCGACGTATTCCTCCAAACGTCGCAATTGCGACACTTTGTATAAGTGTCGGTATTGCGAAACTTTTCTATAAATGTCGGTATAGTGACAGTTTCATGAGGGATTGAAAAACGTTGGGGAAATTTCCGACATTTGGTCAAAAGCGTCGGAACCAAGTGTCTGAATTTGCCCCAAATGTAGTAGTGATTCTTTCTCTCTCACACCATGTGTGTGTTTAACATGGTATCAGACAATATAAGTTCACAACAGCTCAACCTTAGATGAGCCATTGAACTGCATGGCCTCTTGCATATACGCAAAAATTCTTGGCATTTTGCGGCCATTTGAAAAATTTTTTTGCGGCATATATTTTAGATATCGAGAAATTTGCATTGAGGAAGAGGAACATTCGAGAAATTTGGTTTTGAAGGAAGTAGCATTGTGCATTACTGCCCGAGGTTTCTCCTTGCCATTGTTACGCAATTTCTGAATGGCAGCTTCTACATTGAAGAGCTGCTGGAAAATTGTTCAAAGTGGGTTTATGAAAGAAAAATTTATGGGTTTTATTGCCAATTTCTGCAATCTGCTACTGTATTTCACTACTTAAAAGTTTCGCTGTTGCCCTCATCTCTCTGATGTTTCACATAATTAATAATATATATATATATATATATATATATTTAATTTGAGTTTAGGCCTTTCAGCTAGCCCCTACCCTGCCTGCAACCTCACATACACTCACTATAGCACCGGCAAAACACTCAAAACTCTCGACCTCGGCCCCCTCACTGTTCGCTCTACCCTCCCTTTATCGCTCAAATCCGGCCTCTCCATACCTCCCTTCCCCTCGGCCTTTCGACCCCCCTTCCCCCACCTGCTCACACGCTCCCTACAATCTACCCACACCCCTCTCCACCCTTCTGTGCTTGCACTCTCCCTCACGCTACTCTCCCTCACGCCTTGCACCCTCTCCTCCCTACTCTCAACCCGACTTCCCCTCGCCTTCCCCAACCCCCCTGCACATACCCTATTCTGCAACACTCACTGCCCTCCATACCCGTGACACTACCTACTGTGCTGTGTCCCCTTGCGACGCTCGCCTCCCTCCCTCCTCATACCCTCCCCTCGCATCACTCAACCTGTAACTCCTCCCCCTCACTATACTCCCCTACCCCCACTCCCACTCCTCGCCTCCCTCCCTGCGCATACCCCCTCCCCCTCACATCTCCCTCAGCTCCCTCGCCCCTAAACTTCTCTCCCCATAGCCTTTCGGCCTCCCCTCACCTCTCATCAATTTTAAATTTGGCCATTTTAAATATTTTTAAAATTTTCAATTTTATTTTCTATAGTTATAATACCTCCCCCCCCCCCCCCCCCCCACCGTTTTAAATTACTTCCCTATCCTTCCATTTTTTTAATTAATCCCAAATAATTAATTAAAAAAAAAGCAGCATAGAGATAGGAAGAAAGAAAATAAATAGCAGAGAGAGAGGAAGAGGAAATGAACAGCATGAAAAAAGAAATGGCATATGAAGCAGATGAATTTTCTACATAACAAAAAACTGAAATTTACATTGAATTATTTGTGGCATAGAAGGGTGACTTTCTCTAAAATAGATTGACATGTGAAGAGGAGTTGTTATTGGTGAAAAGAAACTCTTTGAAGAAGAAAAAATTCAGTTGCCTTAAAGGCTTCTTGCACAAGTGTTTTTGCTGCACATTCACAAAAATATTTTGCAGTGACATTCTATTGTACTCACATTGAGAGTGGATATTACTTCTTCATAGTTGCAATCAATAAATTTGAGTTGTTGATGTAAGTCATTGTTGCTTGTCGGTTAGACAGTCAAGTCTATACCTTGAGGTCCTCCATAATTTGAGGAGCACATTTTGTACTTTGAGATTTCCATAGTTGGAAGTTCTTTGGAGTCATTTGTATTTCTTGAAATTAAGTTGAATCACATTGTAAACGGGTGCATTTTCAGTTGAAGATGACACCCTTTCATTTTTTGAGCCTAATTTGTTGAAAAATGGCTAAAATAAATGAGGCATTAGAGTTGTTGAATAACCTCATTCATTCCAATGTTGATGATATGATAAAAATGAGCAAGAATTCTCTTTGTAATATTCAAAGTTGTTTGCAAGATGCACATGAGAAGATTGAGTTTTTTCAGTTGGAATCTCAACTCCAATAATATGAACTTCAGCAAAAGAGTCACCATTCTGAACCTATTTCTATTCAGAAGATTGAGAAAGACTCCCATCAGCAACAAGTCAGTAAAGTTGCGGTTGATTCACATTTAGTTCCTTGTACAAGAGTAGCTTTACATGCAGATGCAGCAGTTCAACCTGCACTTCTCAAGCCCATCATCAGACCTTGGGAAGAGATATTCCACAACAAGCATAGAACTGGTCTTGGATATGAAAAGGATGTGTTCTTTGATATTCCAGACTACACCAAGCCCATCATATTTCAGAGTGTCAGATTCTTGTATGACAGTTCACCTGTAGTTGTTCCAAATCCTGCTCCGCTTCCACAACAACAACAGATTGTAAAATTCCAACACTCTGATCGAGTTGACCATATGGAATATCACTGTTTTGATCTTCAACCATGAAAGCACTGTGGTTGGCACACCCATTATTTAGACAGATGCTTCAAAAACAAGCCTCCTGCAAGAAAAAAGATTCATCTTGGATGGATCGCTTCTTGGCAATGGGCATCAGCAGCCAAGAAGATGTTTAAGATACATTTCAGAACTTGTTCATGGATATTGAGAAAACTTGCAATTGAGTTTTCGCCATCATCTCACCTTATCCCTGACAGGGGGGAAAATGGTGGTCATCTACAAGCTTCGACGTCAGATCAAGCAAGCCTGAGCCACAATCTCTCATTCCATATTCAGAGTTGTAGCCAGAGACACAACAGTTTAAGCGAGCTTGAGCCACAATTTTTCATTCCAGATTTAGAGTTGTAGCCAGAGACATGGATTCCCATGAGCATGCCTTCGGTTGGTGGACAACCTTAAACCATCATATTTTGTTGGTGGACAACCTTAAACCATCACAAGTTGTAGACCTCCTTTCTTTTAGGTTGAAGGTCTCCCTTTCATATATGAGGGACACTTCCTCTAGCAGAAGCCTTCAGCTTCTTGCCAGCTTTGGTTGAGTTCTAGGAAATGCTTCAAGCATTCCTGTGTTGTTGGTAATCCTTAAACCATAACAGGTTGTAGACCTCCCTTATTTTAGGTTGAAGGTCTCCCTTTTTCATGAGGGACAATTCCTCTAGCAGAAGCTTTTAGATTCTTGCTAGTTTTGGAAGAGTTCCAGGAACTCCAACAAGTATTGCATTCCAGTGTTGGTGGTCATCCTTAAACCACCTCTTTTTGCCAACATTTCAGAGAGTTGATTCAGCCAAAGTGCTGCCATGTATCCTTTGCATATTTTTATTACAACTCTCTTCTTGGACTCACACATACCCCTTCGGATTAAGTGGGGGAATGTTGGAACACCTAATCCTCCATGGGTATGTGTGGAATGTGAAAAGTCACAATGGAGTCCAAGTGACCTTGGAATGTGAAACCAAGAGTCACACCATTTTACTATAAATGTACATCATGTATAATGGAAAAATAAGAAGAGCTACACGCTTATCCTTCATTGTGTGTTGAGTTTCTTGTGTGTGTGTTTATTCTTTCTCTCTCACACCATGTGTGTGTTTAACACTTTGCCTGAGGATGTTGTTGGGTACCGGATTTGTATACTTTTCTCTCCCATTTTATCCCATATTTCTATCTCTTTTTACCATTATTGTTCTTAAACGCATGAGGTAAACCCCTTTCTTTTATCTTTCATGGAATATTTGATTAATTGTCATGGAGGTTTTGAATTTTTGCAATATTAACTTTGATATTTCTACAGATTCGGCCAAAGTGGGAAGGTTATAGCTGTGAAGTCGTGGAATGGCCCATAATTTCTAGTGTTATCTTCACTTGCTATTACAGTGTAACAGACTCTGTTTCACACTAGCGTTATTTTAGGCATTTTCATGGTTTTCTTATGGGAAACTAGGTTGCTGTTGTAACAAATTACATTTTTGTAAATATTCAGTTGTTGAAGGGAATCTATTATTTTCAAAACATTTGTATAAAGAGGGCTTGCGGGCTCTGAATCAGCGTTAAGCCCAACTACATACATATTTTGTAACACTATATTCTGCAACTAATTGAATGTTTAACATCTTGATATTTCACCTGTAATTTGTGAGTTTTCCGTAGCCCTAATTAGGGAGTTGGGCCCACTCTTTTGATCAGGTATTGTGTTTCCCTTTATTGTCATTGTTTCCATGTTTTAGTTCGATTTCGTTATTGCTAGTACAATGTAATCTTTCAATTGATGTGAATGTCTTGTTAATTATGAAATCTATTTTAATTTTTGTTACAGTAGTCTGTGTGTTTATATATTTAAGCCTGTGATCTACAACATGTGACGTGATTGCTCCTGCATATACTGTGCTATTAGTCTTGAAATAAATAACTCCCTTGGGTTGATAATTTATGTGGAAAAAGGGTTGAACATTTTTCATATCCGAACACAAACATTTTGGCATTGTTTTCGGGGAGGGCTAACAGGTGCAAGAATAGGATCTGCAGTTGATCTAAGGGTTGATCTCTCGTATTGGGGAGGGAATTTTATTGCCTTACTTCCAGTCCTGCACATAGTGCTCTGTGTTTTCTTTCCTACTTTTTATTGTTTTTATTTAGAATTGATCTCTCATCTTGGGAGGGAATCTATTACCCTTCTCCAAGCCCTGAGCATAGCGTGCTATTTTTTTCTTTCTTTTATTTTCATTAAAATTTATCCCTTGTCTTAGGGAGGAAATTTTTCTACCATGCCGTATGTCCTGGGCATAGTTTCCTACTTTCTATTTTTTTTAATTCTTTTATGAAGGGCCAACTTCTCGTCCTGAGGAGGGTACTTGATTACCCTACTTCAGGTCCTGTAATTCAATTTTCATTTTCTTTTAGTATATTGTTTGTTTGAACCTACTCTCTTGTCTCGGGGAGGAAGCTATCTGTCCTACTCCGGGTCCTGAGCAATTTTTTTACTTTCATGAACTTTCTTCACAATTTGTATGAACAAGCATCTGAATAAGAGGGGCAGAGGAAGACCCCCAAAGAAAGGAAAGGATCTGGGAAGGAATACATATATATAAGAGATCATTGAAAAATATAGATCTGAGGCATCATCCTATGATTTTTTCAGGGTAAGAGTTCAGACGAAGTCCAAAGGGCAATCTGTGGAGAAACCCGTGCCATCCACGGTACTAGAAGGTATTCTTTTGATGACAAAAGACTTAATAAATAGGGTATCGGTGAAGGAGACATCCTTACCATCAACAGAAGGGGAAGAAATAATAGGTAGAGGATCAGAAGAACTTAGCAATTCTAATTGGGAAGAAGAACCTCAAAAATGGTTTTCATCACCATGAGACCAAGGGAGTGCTGTAAAACCTCTTACAGTCGAAATAAGCAATAATGATTTGGAGAGAGAATTTCTGAAGGATTTCGAGTCATAAAGGGACCAACGGAGTGTGGTGAAACCTCCTACAGTTGAATCACTCTAAGTACCAGCTGTAGAACCAGTTGAAATTCCAAGTGAGTATTGGAGGGTATTTATGGCACCCGTAAGTTCCTCTATCGATTTTCCAATCGGAAACGTTGCAGGTGATGCACCGATGAGACCCATCCCTTTAACAACTCTACCTAGTTTCCATGGAATTTATTTTGAAGACCCTGATACGTTTCTCTTATAATTTGACATTATTTGTCGAGGGTATGATTATATTGCTGATGCTCAGAAATTAGAAATATTTTCTGATACCTTAAAAGGGACAGCCTTGAGATGGTTCATGGGTTTAGGAGGGAGCACGACTACCTCATGGGAAGGGATGAAAGAAGCCTTCTTGGAAAAATACCAAGATTACTGTAAATCCCATGAAATTAAGGAGGAAATATTTAAGTTTACATAGAAAGAGAACGAAATCATGGAGGACTGTGTGGAACGATTCAAATACATATTACATAGGTCTAGCCATAGTGACCTGGACAAGGACATTCTGAAGATCATTCTTCTCTGAGCACTTAGGGAAGACTCCCTACAACTTTTGACTATAGCAGGAAAAGGGGATATTTCGAAAGAAGACTTCAACACTATCTGTGACTATTGCATGAAGTGCTCACGGGGGGATGTAAGGAGTGGACATGGAATTTGGTCATCAAAGACTTTCGGTGGGGTTACAAAGGCAGAAATTGGAAACCTACTGGACAACCTAAGGAATGGTATCCTGAGCACATTATCCGACCAGATGGACACTATGCAAGAAAAATAGAAACAATTGGAGTTGGAAAAGACTATGGTTATATTCTGCCCACAATGTAGAAAGAAGCATCCTTTGAAGGAATGCCTGTTAAACACAGCAGAAGCCTGCGAAATCTATGAACAGACTCATGTGACCAGCTCATGTCCTTCCTTGCTCCGACTGAAGGCATTTTTTCAAGGGGAAAGTGAAGAAAGTGTGGTAGACCAGTTGTACTTCATGGGGAAGAAGAAGCCATGGAAACCCCGACCACCAACTATGAATCCAGGTATGATTCAGGACCCATCTCAGTATTTTAATAATTTTAATATGGGTCCCCAATATTCACCTTTTTTAGCTATGTGGTCTCAATATCAGTATCCCCCTGGGAAACAATGGGTTCCCTAGTGCAGTCTGGATCCTTCATGGAATTAGAACTGGCGTGGACCCTCTCCTACTAGTCAATTTCCTCAGTCTATGCATCAACAACAACTTCAGTCGCCCTCCAATGTACCTCTAGGAAACCCAACCATTATAACCCAACTTACTATCCAGCCCAATAATAATAAAGGGGTCCAACAAACAGACACTCTTAACCTTCCATCTTATAGCATTTCTACTGCGGAACTTAGTGAGATAAACCTACGATATAGTAGGGTATTAAATGCACCCACTTCAGCTATTATTATAGAATAGATTGACAGTGAAGATATAGAATGAGAACATAGGATAGCTGGGGATAAATTAGACCAAAACATAATGAATGAGACACCTACCCAATCTGTTCCTAATCAAGGTCATTCAACTTCTCCTGCATATCCTAAAAGACTGACCTTGAATAAACCGAATCCTCAAGCATAGTTTGATTTCCTAGGGGAACTGCAAAATCTCTTTGTTAAAATACCCCTACTACAGGCTATGAGGGATGTACCTATATATGCAAAGACCCTTGAAGAGTACTGCCCTAAGAAACCAGGGAAGAAACCTAAGGATCCTTTAACCATTTATGTGATGGGCAGATTATCCAACATTATGTTAGGAAAGATCATGCCTGTAAAATATGGAGATCCAGGAAACCCGATTCTAATAGTACAAATCAATGGGGTTGAAATCCCAAACGTACTAGTAGATTTGGGAGCTTCCATCAAAATTATCACCTCCAAAACAATGAACACATTAGGTCTTGGAAACATTAAACAAACCCCCACTATCCTGGAACTAGTTGACAGGTCTATAATTAAACCAGTAGGGAAATTATAGGATGCTATTATTTCAGTAGACTCATGGCATTACGCTGTGGACCTCCTTGTATTACAGACTCAATATTCAGTTGGTGGTCACCCATTGATCCTGGGAAGACCTTGGCTCACAACTGCAGATTCCTAGATAGGGTGTCGATCTCTAATGGATCACATCGATCCTCCCAATACCATTTACTACTTTTCTTCAATGCGATAAGCACCAATCTATTCATGCTTATTTTGATGATACCACTGATATTTTAAGTCTAAACCATTCTTTGCGATGTGTTTCCTATTTTTTCCTCCATTTTGTTAAACCACCATTTGACTTGTGCTGTACGGTATACCAAGAAGATCAATCCCCGCATCATTGGGTTGATCCACCATTGTTCTAAAAACCCTTATTTATTATCTAAGTTTGAATTGAAAATTTGGAAAGGCTGTAAAATAAAAGTTGAACCTCCACAGCTAGAATTTATTCCACAATTTTCCCCAATTCAAATGAAATCGTTCCCCAGCCTATGGAAAAATTTGTTTCATTAGCTATTGGTTTACTTTTGCAGGTGATCGAACAGAACTTGGATAAACAGTCTAATACTAGTAAAGACATTTTTATTCCAAAGAAATCACAAGGAAATGAATTCAAATGATTTTCCTTAATGAAAGATTCCAAGAAACAGAACAAAAAGAAATCATTTACTCAAAGAGAAACAAATTTCCAGAAGTGGTCAGAACAGAGGATGAAAACATTTCCATCAGCAACTCTCCAGGACATATTTTACTCACTCTTACTATAAAAGGTAAAAGTGATAAGGTAACAGAATAGTCAAGGTAAAATAATAAAAGTAAACATGGAGGTAGTAATGGTTAAACTAATATGAAAACACTTTTACTAGAAAAAATTAATTTTATCCAAAGTAAAAGAAAAAAAATTAAAAGAACAAAAAGGTTAAAAGATGAAAACAGAGCAGGAAGGGACATTTTCCAGAAATTTCCTGTTTAAGTCATAGTTTTGTAGAGACTATTGTGGCCAATCCAAGATGAATTTTTCAAACCTAGAGGAGGTTTGTGTTCCTAATAGGCCATTAATCTACAAAAAAATATCTCACTTTTTACATAGGTATTACAGAATGAGAGATACATTTACATCTTCACAGCCTAATTTTCAGATTGTGAAAAATAATGTTTTACACATATTCTTGAAGAGCGTATTGTGAACAACGGAAGCAGAATTGTAGGAAACTGATAGAGATTTATCTCAAAAATGAATTTATCTACAATAACCTCTTTCATGTTTTACATATCTATCTCGGATTGAGATATACAAAGGTATCACTGGACCGTAATTTTGCAGAATTTTTGGAGCAAAGCACACGAAGGAAGGAGATCGTTACTGGCTTGGAAGCCTCATAATCAACTAAGAGTTGCTATCAAATTTTAATTTCTCTTATTTTACACCATCAATACATAAATATAGTGCCAAATAGATTCATTAGTTTTGAGTGTCCTTTATTTAAGTTTTATTTATGTAAAGTAGTTTGAGATATTTGTAAACCAATCTTGATATTTTTTCAAGATATTATAGTTTAGAATTTGTATAAATACTTCATCATTTGAAGTATTGAGTGTGGATTAATTGCTGAAAATTTCTGTAGTTATACTTTTATGAACCTGAAGGGTTTTTGTATTAAGTTCAAGTCAGCAGACTGGATCACAGGTAATAAAGCATCATATTATAGGATTCATGTGTTGGGCCACTGTAGTGAAGTATTTCACTTGTTATCTTGTCAATTTTCTTATGTTTTCCATATATTCATCAATGTATTATGAATATTAATGTGAAATTAGGAATCGTTATTTCAGAATTTGTTAAAAACACTATGTTATTGATTGATTTTCATTTAAATGTTTTCTGCTGATATCCAAACTAGGGAACCCTTAATTGCTCCCTGATTTTGATTGACCTTTTCCTTTTCACTCCTTATTCGGATTAAAGAACCCTTAATTTCTCTTTATCCCGATTAAAACCATTTCACCATCAGCCTATGAAGATCTGAAGTGACTCTGCTATCTTGCCATGTGAAAATTTTCCTTTAGACCTTGATCTTGATTTTTCTACTTGACACATTGACTCCATTTTCCCAATGGGTTACAGATTTATAGCTATCCATCTCAGTAAGTGATTTCCCCACCAAAACAAATAAAAACCCCCAAACCAAGTTTCCTTATATAACTCACCTAAAATCAGATATAAAAACAAAGGTAATTCTTATATAGAGAGCTCTCTCTGAGCATTAGGAAGGCTAGATCCTAAAGCTTAAAATTAGGTTTGTGGTTACCTCAGTGAGTTCTTTCTTTAACCTTGAGAAATTAATCAGTGATAATAGGGTCCAAAGTAAGCAAATCATTTTCAATATGGTGGCCTCTGATTTCATTTTTAATGCAAAAAACAATATTTATCTTTTTCATAGCTTCATTAGGGGAGTAAATTTCTTGGATATGAAATCTGAGATCTTGAGCAATGGAAATTCCTATCAACCCTCATGATTGATATTGTTTATTTTCCCATTTAATAGCTTTATGTCCATCGGTAGGTTTATTTTCTTGTCCTGTGGCTATTCTATAAATCCATTTACTTCTAAGTAAGTCTACCATGTAGGATAACCATTGGAAATAATTGGTGTCGTTAAGAAAAATCGGGCATGCGCTTTCCATTAAAAAAAAAAAAAGCTGAAGCTGAAAGGGCTGAGATGAACTACTTCAATGGAAGGATCTCAAAAAATTAGGCTGGTTAAAAAAAAGGCTCTGAAAACGGCTTGGGGACGAAGAATTTATGGCTTTTTGAAAAAAAGTTGTAGCAGATGTCAAATAGGTATGGGAGAGGTTGAAATATGATGATGAAGATGTACATTAAAGAAAAATCCCCCCGCTGCCCCCATCCCCCATTTTCGAAACTTAATACAATAAGCTCACTTAAAAAAAACTACTTTATGTGACCCAATTTTATAAATCAGTGAGATGTTACTTTTACATGTGCTTTTTAAATTAAAAAAATTCCTTGTTATAAAACCAACAACTTTCCAAAATGATTTTTCTAAGAAAAAGTAACTTGACAAAAAAAAAATTTAAGAAAAAGAAGCTTGCCAACAAGACTTTAACACAAGACCACTACTCTCATAAATTAACTTTACACCAAGTGAGCTACTAAAAGGATTTGGTAATTGTTTGAAAGGAGGAAGGAGGTTTTTTATTTTTTTATTCTTTTTTCTCTTCGATGTGCGTTCTTTTTCCTACAAAAAAAACACAAAATCCATGTGAAAAAAAAATACAAGCCCTACAGTAGAACATTAGATTTATGGTTAGTCTTACTGACAACTATCTTTTTTTTCGCTATTTCTGATTTCCCGAGATCATAAAAAGACATGGGATAAGAGCATACGTAGCAGAAAAATTTTGTCTTCCTGTTTCTGAATTGCCAAGATCACACATAGCGGAGAGAAAGGAGCATACACAGAGAAGAGGGTATAGATCCAACTATAAAAAAATATATAAACCAAAAGAAACAGAGGGAACCAAAATAAGATACTTTATTCCTCCATATCTAAAATGACACAACTTGGGAAATCGAAAACCTGTTCGCATTAAACGAAAGGGGTTCCTTAGTGTAACAGACACTCTAACACAACAGAGTAGTTCAACCTACTAAAAAGTGGTCAGAAACAGTAGATCTGGAAAACAATAGTCATATGAAGTTAAAACAGTTTCGAATTTGGATCAACAACGGATGCGGCCCTAAAAAATCACTTTGATACCATGTAGGAATTTACAGGGTAAGTTCCTTAGATTAAACACCAAAGGTCACCACCCACAAGAAGATCACAAATCAGTACACCAGTACTTGATGAGGTTAAAATCTTTGAAGAGGGAAAAATTCCACAACCTAAGCCAACGCGACCACTTTAGACAATTTTTTAATATAAAGAAATAAAATTTACATAAGCTTCTATCATAAACGGTTACTAGAAAAATGACCCTCCATGCTCTTTAAATAGAGATCATGGACCAATCGGGTGTTAAGCCATATATCAAGTGTTGGTAATACTGAGGAGAGAGTGAACCGTTGGATCACGACATACTCTGACCGTCGGATTATACGTTACAAATGTACATAGTAAATAAGCACACTTTACCTAACTTTGTGCTAGACCAAGTAATACTTAACTATTTTCTATGTGTTAAAATATCCTAGCATATTGCAGATATTTACTTTTGCAATATTTACTTCATTTGTTGCATTTCAATATCTCATGTCCTTGTTATTTTGGTAATTATTTAGCTTATGATTATTTAATGTCATTATCTTGTGTTACTTGAGCACTCTCTTTATAATTACTATTTTCTTTATAATTTCAAGTGATGATTATATTTTTATCTTGGTCTAACATTTTATTTGTGGGATTATTCATCATTGTATCTTGAATTTCATTTTGAGCAAGAATTTTTCATTTACCTTGACACACTAGTCTATACTTTGAATATATCCTTTAATATTGCACATATATTTGTGTGTTTCTTTACATCTTGGAATTGAGTCATCTTTGATAAGTAACTCCTTCTAACTTTAGTCGCCTAGGACCTCAAATTTCCTTCATTAACCTTCTCTAGGGACTCCCCCCTTAGCTTAACTAGATAAGATCTTTAACGGAGAGGGTTGGGAATATGTGATGACCCCATCTCTTTGTTTTCCACCAAGATCGCACCTTGTATAATTGAGGATTTTCTCCACACTAAGCTAAGTCTTCATCTGAGGCGGAAACATTCCTAGCTCGGTATACATGCAACCATAACACACCATCTCATGTGTGTGATTTTTTTCTCAATCTCAACCATGCCTTCTCCCATCATGTAACAAATATTAATGTTTTTTCCTTGATTATGTGAATTCCTCATTTATCAGCATCCATTTTTCCCTAACGACACTCACATGCCCCTTGTGTGTTGACCACTTAACATGACTTAAGAAAATATTGGAAGTATGGGATTTTTCTCCACTTTGGGATGCCCATACTCCACCTCTTTGCTTATTGTGTAGGCCATTAAACCCAACAAAAAAAAATGTGTAGCATTGAAATGAACATCCTTAATTTGAATTCACTTCCCAAGTAGCTCCTCTCCCCAAACTCTATCTATGTTTGTTCCTCTAAACCTAGTCAAAATATTACATATCCATAATATTTACATAATTTATGTAGCAATTATGAGAAAGAATAAAAAAAAAAAAATTTATTACAACTCTTAAATATTTAAAATTTAATGAATATAATCTAATTTTAAAACATTATTCATTATCTTCATAATAACAAATATTAATAATTAACATTAATATCATATAAATTAAATTTTAGTTATTTAAATTTAAAAAAATTAATTAGGTAACAAATTTTGTTATATAAATATAAAATATACATAATTTATATATGTATCTGTATTTATTTTTTTAATCTATTATTTTAAACAATTTCATTTTCAATATTTTTTCCAATAAATATGTTTTCTTTTTCTAATCAATATGTACTTTTAGCACGTAACAACTTTCTTGACATAAATCCATACTGACTTATCTTTTTTAATTTGGCATTATGCTGTTGTCTCAATCGATATGAGACATTAACATACTTGGACGTCTGAATTGAGAGATACATAATGCATTAAATTAAAGATAAGATAACAGTATCTTAATCTAATTGTACATATAAAAGTAGATATGCATATTGTATTAAATTAAACATAAATACGGCTAAAGGATGAAGATGTTCAAGATGTTCACATGTAATTCTATTAGCATTATTGTTTTTATATATAATATTGATGTAAAAAAATGTGTCATAAAAATTTATATTTTAAAATTTAATTAATAATTTTTAAAATTATAAAATAGATCCATCTTAATTAAAAATTAGAAAAATTTGATAGGGATAAAATTTCAGTTGCAACCTTTTTTTTATAATGTAAAATTGATAAAGCTTGCACATTCAATGATTGTATCTTTCTATTTACTTGATAGGTAATGGTTAAGATGAATCTCGCTCTCTATAATTTTTTGTTTTTAAAATTGTATTTTTGAACACATAAATGGATTCAACCCCTTGAAAATCTCTTGAATATATGGATTAAAATAGTTTAAACATGCAATTCCAATATATATATTTGCTCCATTTAAAATATACCCTTCTTAAAAAGGGTCAAAATGTAAAATACTGAAAATAACAATAAGGATTTATTTTCTCAATTGCTTTATAAAATATATAAACATTTTATTATTATCATCATTATTATTATTCTTGTAAATAACCATATATATAAAATATGTAAATTGTTGAGACATAGAATTTTAAAAGTTGATATAAAATTATGCTGTCTCATATGCACATGGAAATATTTACGCCGTAAGGAGTTCTTCTTTGAAAACAACTCCCCTAGCCACCAATGTGTACTATTGTTGACCATCAAATCCGTTGTTAGACGATTGGGATTTCTTCCACCATTAGATCTCAGTGTGTTAATCGTTAACAAAATATTGATTTGTGTAACCGTTCAACTTATTTATCTTTAAAATAAAATTAATTAGAACTCATAAACATATTACCCAGTGAAGTACTTTGGAGATATTAGAGTTACCAGTTCTCAAAAATTCAGAATTTCATAATAGACTTGAAGCAACTGCAAGGTCGAGTAACAACGACCTATTAATGAAAAGTTCAATGCAGGGACTGCATTCTTCCATCCTAAATCGCTTTGACTCCATCTTGCTTCTCGAACAGAACTGAACAATGTTTCTTGAAGTGATGGCAAGAGAACATAGTAGTCGCTTAGTAGTGCAAGCTATGATGTAGGAGCATCGAGTTTAATTTTTATTATTTATTTGTGTGATTTAGGGGGTGATATTTTTTTAATTATTTTATAATTTATGCATATTTTTATTTAAATTAAGAGAGAAAATCTAAGTGTGAGATTTGTTGTAAATATTCTCTTAATTAATTGAGAATATGAGTGGAGATGGGTTGGATAAATATCTTAGGGATTAGGAATTCCTTAAATGGAACTTAGTTGAGTAAAAAAAGGGATAAAGCTATTCTAGAATTTGGTTGAGTTATTGGTGGAGGAAATCATGGATTGAAATTAGTCCACAATTATGTATAAATATGAGGTTTGTGTAAGGATGAAGGACAGAGTGATATATAGAGAAATGGTGGAGAGTTCATGTAAAGGGCGAGAGCGAGAGGCCTACAAATGTAATATTCGAGTGAATGGTTTGAATCTGAAATTCTTGTTGTTATTATATACCATTATTTTGTTTATGTTCGGTTCTCTCTTCTTTATATATATTTTGAGTTGAATTGAATGTGGTTTTAATGATGATTTTGATTGAACATTTCATGAAAAGGGAACACGCTATCTGTTAGTGTGCAAGTATCTCATTTATTGTAGATTCTCTGCATCATTTGGTATAAGAGGTGAAAATCCATGCTTGGTGAGGTGCGATTGGAGGTATTGGAGGAAATCTCGGAAAGTGTAGTTTATGAAATGGTAAGCAGGTCATATAGTTTGAACGTGAAAGAAAACACTGAGATGGTAGAGAGCATAGAGTGGTAAAGGAGAATGGTGCAGGAAAATGTGGTGTTCGATGCTGAGATTGGCGCAACAGGGAGTGATAATTGAATCTTGCAAGCCCGATGGTGAATGCTGAAAATTGCATCTTCTTGAAATCGTAAACAATGATGTGAAGTTTCTTGAAACAGTTGCAGTGGTAACGCTTTAGAATGTGTGTGCAATTGGAACCAATGTCGACAGTGAAATCAGGATGAAAGCCAAAGCTAGAATTGGGCCAGCATAGGAGGCAATCATATGCTTTAGTTTTAGAAAGGAATTCTCATTTCGTTTTATGAATACAATAGTAGGTTTCTGCATAATGTAAGACTGATATAGTGCAAATCATGTGCAAACAGTTAACATTATTTCAAATAATGAAATGAACCAGATGGAATTGCGATTTACATTGGAAACGAAATTGCAGAAATGAGGTAAGGATTCACCTCAACTGTATATAGGTTATGCGAGAGTGTTTTGACTTTGACGTGAAGTCCGATTATTGAAAATGGGGACAATATGGAATGATAAACAAGTTGGATAAACATGAATGTGAATGCTGAGAACTGCGTATAACAGAAAATGTCAATCATAGGTGTGACCATCAATGGATCTAGTGATGGTGGCCACGAAATTCCACTGGTAAACCTCGACACCTGGGTGTGACAACGGTGCGGTCTTATAGAAGCATCATCATCAATCCTGTTGTTGATTTAGTGGGTGTGAATTTGATGGAATTGTGGAACGCTGAGCAGTGGTAGCGTTCTTCGGTGAAATCCTTCAAGTTCCTTTGATAAGGTCGAAGGCAACAGTGGAGGTTCGCTACATTTTATGCATCGTGGTAACACTGTTGAGTCCAATTGCTATTGAGTTTAGAGCGTTGGAAAATTGATGTTACAGGGAAACACTAGGTGAGGTGCTCGAGTCTAATGGAGAAGAGCAAGCTTACGAAGATAGCCATAAAGTCATGGTTAACATAGGAGATTTTAGAGGAGAATATGATGCTCATGGGTTTTGTTTTCATGACAAAAGTTGTGCCTCGAAGAAGATGTTTCTGTTAGTCCATGTGATTTGTTTTTGCAATGGCGCTTTCATTAGAATTTTTTTTTTCTCTCATTTTCTTGATTTTCTTTGATGGCTTCTGTGTCGGTGAGTTCAGCGTTGGTTCAAATGGCACATTGAAAGAAAAATAAATGTGTCAACTTGATCCATTAACGAAGATCTCATGTCCCAAGTTTGTGTTTCGTCCTCGGTGTGTCAAAGTTGACCTATAGGCAGCCGTTTATTCCATTCGAGCAGACCTGCTGAAAGTTCCAAATTGAGTAGCATTGGTTGATCCTGAATCAGTTGATTGCCCAACAGTAGAATATTGTAATAATAATCTATAAGATATTAAATTCGTTTCGCTCATAAGGGGTGGGTGCAAATCCAGTTCAAGGGTCATATTCCGTAGTGGGAGTTAAGATTATATAGTTCTAGATCCTTCAGTTCCACCCATTTGAGATTGATGTCAAAATCCTCTAGTCGGAGAGCCAATTCAAAGTGCCAGTTTATAGGAAGGATCCCATTCCATCAAGCGTAATTTGAGTTCCATATCTAATTGTAGTTTGTTGCCCATATAATGATCGAGATTTGAAGGCATAGCTAAACCAAAATCTCTATGATCTAAATGAAGAAAATTTGAAGTTGTTGTAGAGATGTCATCCTATGTCGAGTAAATAGAGCTTACTCCAAAGAATGGACAATTATATGAAAATAAGAATGACATTTGCACAAGTTGGAAATGCATGAAGATTTGAGGTGATTTCCGGTAGAGAATGTGATGGTGGTACTATGAATATTTGGTCTAGCAATGTATTCCATTTGTTATTTTGATAACATTTTTCACTGCTATATATATTGATACTTCAGAAGATGAGTTGTAGTGCGGAATATCAATAACTATAGGTGGGCACACTATGAAGGTGGTAAGTCAAATGAGATTTTATGTTATTTAAAAAACATAAAATGGATGTGTAATTCAGGTTGAGAAGACCATATACACTTTATGAGTGTTTCACTAAAATTCATGAGTGGAGTGATAAGTATTTGAGTGTGCTATTTTTATGTAGAGAAATCACATAAAGTTGAAAGGTCAAATTTAGATGTCAAGGTCAAATGAAGAAATTTGTAGAGCTTGAGTCAAGTTAAAATCCATCATTGAGTTATTGTACAAGAGGGTGTATTTTTCACCCAAGATGAAGAGTTGATGTCGAGTCTTAAGTCAAAGAGTCTTAAATCAAATCAAAGGTTTGAATGGAATTCAATGCATGCTTAGCGGAGCATGACACCCAAAGTGTTTGGTCATTCTAACACATGAAATACTGCAGTTGTTATTTGTAGCATAGAGAAGCAAAAGAGTTACCCAGAAATAATTCCAAGACAGAGAACCGCAAGAGGTCAAGCGCAGGAAGGGAGCCTGTATTGTTGGAGGAAAAGTATGAAGGCTTGATGAAAATGGGATTAAATGAAATCCACAAGTGAAAAAATGAAGTTCACAAAGGAGAAGAATATGACTATTGATAGTCATTTCAAAAATTCTGAGAAATACCATAGCAGAAGAAAGACGAAGGAAAATGCCAAGGAAAATGGCATATGGAAGCAGTTGACTAATGAAGAGTATGAGAGGGATAAAGATGAGATAGTAGTTCACCTTGAGTTATTGATGGAATAGTTGCAGAGAAATACAAAAGACTAGAGACATGGTTGGACCATGAGGAAGAAAGTGAAATGGTAGAGACTACAAGTAAAGAGGGATCAGAAGGTAAACATACAATTGATAGAAGAGCTGAGGAAGCTTGAGGAGATGATGAGTGTGAAATTGAGATGTGAAGAACTCAGAGAGGCTGAGTTGAAAATGGAAGTTTCCATTTGTGGCCCAGAACAGGTGAAATTATGAGTGAAAAGATCAATGAGAAAGATCTCATGGACTATTGGAATAGTTCTGAAGAATTGGAAGATGTGTTGACAAGAGAAGGAGATGAGGCTATGAAGCCTTGTATTTATAAATCTCATAGTTTGTGTACATTTGTAGGATGTGCAGAAGATGGTGGACAGTCTGGTGAAACTATCACAGAGATGAATGAAACTCTTAAGGTGAATTATGATGGAGAATTCCTTTCAGAGGAGGAACGTACTAATTTCTTGCAACAGAAATTATTCATAGATGAATTCATGTTTAGTGTAAGACAGCCAGTTGAAGCTGTTATGGAGTAGAAGCATAATGAAAATGCCGAATTGATATTCCAAGGAGGTAAAAAAATGATTTTTTTTAATGGAATTGATGAAATAATTTTTCAATGTGATGATACAGAAAACAGGATAACTTAGGAGGATTGCCAGAAGAAGAATAAAACTGAGAATGAAGGTTGTGATGAAATGTAGGAATGATTTCACATGGAAATAGAGTTCTTGGAAAGATGGCTTAAGGAACCTGAAGGATAAATGAAGCTTGCAGAACCTGATATAGAAGAGATTGTAGTTGCCGTGCATGATAAGGAGGAAATGTTTCTAAATTTTATAGAGTTAAGTGAATGCTTTGACTCTTCAAATAATAATGTGGTTGTAGATACAGGAGGCGACATTAATAAATATTATTTTGAAATTAGAGAAATTGAGCAGAAAGTATTTGGAGATGAGATGAAATGAGAAGCAAGGAAGTTATGTCCTTGGAGACATAAATAAAACAGAAGTCTTGAACCAGTAGGACAAAGATGAAAGAAACCAAAAATTCAAAACAGGATCTGCTGAAATTCAGAAAGTCTATGATAGGAGATTGGAACTTGAAGCATCAAAAGAGGCCAAAAGGTATTTTATTTTTAAAACTGATAATTTGTTGATGAATGCAGGTACAACAACGGATGAGAAATTTGTTACTATAGGAGAAGTCAATGACTATAGTTGTGATCAAGAAGAAATTATTGATTATTCTTCATTTCAGGACGCTGAGTGTTCAACACAATTGGAGATAGAAGAATTACTCCGAGGAATTGGTGAAAGAAATTGTTGGAGAGGCTGATGGAATGCAGTTGATAGAATAAGTGATGCTGATGCACAACCAATTCAATATTATTTCAGAGTTTGGAGACCAGAAGAATGGGTATTAGTGATTCTACACAAGTCTGTAATTCTTGAAATAAAGATGATGTGGTATGGAAAAGCGAAGGTTGCATTCAATAGTATTCTGAAAATACTATTCTAGAAATTTTGTGAAAATTTACAAAATGGAGTTGATACTTTTAAAAACCAGCAACAAAATAGAGTTTGGAATCCTAGAGGAAGCAAGTAATTGAGACTTGTGGCTCTCGCATTATTACAGAAAAGTGACAGACCTCATAGACAGGATTCTATGGAAACTTCTCTACATGGGGAGTCTGATGCAGGAGCATCAAGCTTAATTTTCATTATTTATTTGTGTGATTTATGGGGTGATTTTTTTAAAATTATTTTATAATTTATGCACATTTTTATTTAAATTAAGAGAGAAAATTAGAGTGTGAGATTTACTGTAAATATTCTCTTAATTAATTGAGAATATCAGTGGAGATGGGTTGGATAGATATTTTAGGGATTATGAATTCCTGAAATGGAACTTAGTTGAGTAAAAAAAGGGATAAAGCTATTTTAGAATTTGGTTGAGTTATTGGTGGAGGAAATCATGGATTGAAATTAATCCACAATTATGTATAAATATGAGGTTTGTGTGAGGATGAAGGATAGAGTGATATAGAGAGAAATGGTGTGAGAGTTCATGTAAAGGGCGAGAGCTGAGAGGCCCACAAATGTAATATTCGGGAAAATGGTTTGAATCTAAAATTCTTGTTATTATATACCAGTATTTTGTTTATGTTCGGTTCTCTCTTCTTTATATATATTTTGATTTGAATTGAATGTGGTTTTAAATATTATTTTGATTGAAGATTTCATGAAAAGGGAACACACTATCTGTTATTGTGCAAGTATCTGATTTATTGTAGATTCTCTGCATCAACCTCTTCCTTGTAGCTACTTTTCGAGTGTTTAAACTTGTAGGGCCTGACGGATATGTCATAAATGTGTCTCGTAAGGTATGTGAATCCATAGAAATTATGCCTATTTAGATTAAGGAACAAATTCTTCTTTAAAATTTATTGTATTTAGTTTTATTTCTTTGCTACACATCATTATTTCTTTATTTGTAGAAAATTATGGATGAAAATCTGCGATACAATTATTAATTTGTAGGATACATGCAAACTCCTAAAAGTGGAAATATTTCTCTCTATGGAAACTTCATTAAATGCCATGTTAAGTGAGAAAAAATCCATTTAATGTCCTTGATGACAGTAGGCTTGATCAAAACTCATTGTTCTTCTAGAAAAATGGCAAATGAGACTAAAATTTCAATAATTCACTCCAACGAAATTAGGTTATTTATTGTGCATCATGCTTCTTACTCTCAAGATCTTTATTTCTAGATTATGGTACAAATATCGTTATAAATATATGAAGTTCAACGTAGATATTCTCTAGTCCAAGAGCTAATGATTGGCACAATTTAACAACAAACCAACCCCAAAATCTATCCACTTAGAAAAACTAGTATATTAAACTTCAACCAACGATGAATTTGTTTCCTTATTATTTGGAAGTGGTATATAACCTAGGTTTTACCTTATTATACTTGCGGTCGATGCTTGGTGAATTTAGCTATTGTATTTGCTTTTGCCTTTTATATCTAATATGTAATATGGTACAATTCAAGTCAATATTCATAAACCCCCGCTACAATGGAAAAAGCACCAATGAGCTACAACAACCAAATAAAAAGCAAACCTAATATGAATCATGGGCTCAATATGTTTTTTGAGCATTTGCTTTCGATGATTTCCCACCTCCTTTTCCGGCTTCACCAAGTATCTTCTCCCTTATATATGTAAGGTTTATGTAGGATAATCGTACAATACCTAGGCATACTTCCAAGTCAATTTATAAGAAATTACCAGCTCATTGATATGTTAAAATAGAGGAATTGACCATTATATATATATATATATATATATATATATATATATATATATATATATATATACTTGGGCTTAATCTTATGCTTAAGGTACTACTTAATCGATCTTTCCGTATTATTATGATGCTGGATAAATTGGATCAATGTAGTAAAATACTTTTGTCTCTACCTCCATTGTTTTTTTTTCTTTTGAGTAATTCTAAATCTATTGATATGTAACAAAATAATACAAAACTGCCATTGCCTCAGCTGAGAAAGCCTGAGAGCAGGGCCTCATAGCCATGAAAAGCAAGAGTTTGGACTGCCCACAGAGGGGAAACCAGTCCCTGAGAGTTAAGTGTTGCCGCCCTCATAGGGGAAACTGAAATTTGAGACAAATAGTTTGACAAAAAAGCAAGTAAAACGATAGTCCACTCTACCAGCAGATAGAAATTAAGCATAAAAACAAAAACCAGCCTAGGAAACCTGGGCTGTAGGATCGAAATCCGCTGAAGGTCATCCTGGATACTGATCATTGGTTGGAGAAGGAGGCTCCTCCATGATTCTGCATATGTACTCATTGCTTCTTCCGCCATCATCTATAGAGGGAGTCGCGGTATCTTTTCCTTTGTCATCCTTCACCTGAACCTACATTGTATCATCACGGGCGATCTTCAGCTGTGCCAAAGATACCTTGGCTTTTTCTGAAGGCGTGGGAGCAGGGGAAACAGAGGGGCTAGGGATAACGACAGGGGGACTAGGGGCATCGAGAGAGGGGGGTGCAGCGTAGGCAGTCTCCTTCCGGATAGTGACCGTGACATAGGCAGTAATGATAGGTTTATCCAACGAACAATCAAAACGGAACTCCGCCTGTTGAGAGGATTGTCACACGGTAATGGAGGCTGACAGAGAGGGGGCGAGAGAGGCACCAGAGTGGAGAGCCTGAGGCACAAGAGGCACGTTCGAGTCTCTACCTCCGTTGTTAGTGGTGCTTATAGTTCTTGATTTACTCTTGGTTTTCAAACTGGTCATGGATCTGCTTCATCTACTCGATCTACACCTCAAATTGCGCTTGGTTCACTCAGGAGATGAAAATTTATTTATATATATATTTTTTGTTCTTTATTGAATTACTTAAGTCAAACTTTTAGAGGAAGCTTTGCCTTTGAATTTATGTAAATTTGTTCAAATTAGACAATAATTTTTATATTTAGAACAATATTTAAATCTTAGGAGGATTTTCTCAAATTTGGTAAAATATTAAAATATTGTTTTAATATACTGAAAATAACGCTAATAATGGTAAATTAATCTTACAATAAGAGAAAATAAATTCTAACCGGTATAAGCAATACAATATGTTTTTCTTTACATATCATACCTATAATGTTACATGATTTAAATATTCAATGATATAGTTAAACATATTTTGATCATCTAAGCTATTCATCAATGGTTCTAACTTGTAAATTATACTACTCCACACTTGGAAATTGATCGAATATTAGTTTTATTTTGGTGCATGTTTAGCCAGATTAGCACATGCTTCTTTCACAATGTTAACATATTTTGAGTTTATAGAATTGGATTCATCAGTAATTGAGGTGTAATCAAGGTAAAAGTTGAGAAATTTCCATAGATGATGGGTCCTATGGGCTCACAGTAAAGGTTAAAACTACTATAAAGAATAAAAAATATTATTGGTAATGATAGATCAAACAAAGAGATGAAGCAAAACATTTCAAGACAACTTGCCACACAATAATTTGATGGTGGAGAAAAATTTGCATCACAAATTATATAAACTTATTATCAAATATCTTTCATAGAGCATCGACTTGAAACTTACAAGAAGATATTCAACTTCAAGTTTCTTTTGTTTTCGAGCTTCTCTAGAAAGAGACCTTCAATAAGACACCCACCTTATATTAAATGTGAGTCAATTTAAATAATATCTTTTCTTCGCTTCCTCCCTACTTCATGTTTCTACAAAGTCTCACTAATATTTCAAGGGAAATAATAATGGTTACTATGTTATATTAAAAATAAAGTATAATTGTAGTGTAAATAAGCCTAGGTCGAAAAAGATAGTGCTGGCCTTTAACATAAATATAGCTTATAATAATTGAAAGATATCGATTTGTAGTAAGTTATTGGATTTATATTATATAACACATTACAAAAATTTTAAAATAATAAAAATTAATTAAATTATGATTTTAGTTTAAACTATTTTATTATTATTATTAATTATAATAAAATTTAATTTATGAATTAAATATCTATAAAAAAACGAGAAAATATGTAGCAAAATTATTAATCATGGAACTTTAAGCACACTTTAAATAGGATTTGTTACCTTACCAAAGTGTTTTACAACAAAAATTGTATTAATATTTAATTTTAATTGTGTTTGTTATTAATGTATAAATTCGAATATTATTAATATATAAAAGTTATATCATTTCTGTCATATAAATTAAATAACTTATAATAATTGATCAATATCTATGCGTAGTAAGTTATTGGATTTATATTCTATAACACATTACATGAATTTAAAAAATCATAAAAATTAACTAAATTATGACTCTAATTTAAAATATTTTATTATTATTATGAGTTATAATAGAATTTAATTTATGAGTTAACCATATATATACATTTAAAAAAGCATAAAATATGTAACAAGACTCAAAATCATTAAAATTCAATCTTAATTTAAATAGGATTTGTTATAATACCATGGTTTATCAATAACACATGTCCATAAAACCATAAATCATTTCATATGTCAGTTGTTCATATAACTTTTTTTTATTAATCACTCTAATTTAAACTATTTTATTATTATTATTATTAATTATAATAAAATTTAATTTATGATTAAAAAATATATATATTTAAAAAACCATAAAATATGTAACACAATTCTTAATCATGGAAATTCAACCCTACTTTAAATAGGATTGGTTACAATACCATGGCTTATCCATAACACATGTCCAAAAAACCATAAGTCATTTGATATGACACTTCTTCATATAACATTTTTTTATTAATCAATTTAATTAAAAGGGTAAAAGGAGTATAACTACTTTTAAGATAAATTTCAAATTTTAATTCATCTAGTCAAATAAAAGAGCTATCACTAATCTATTTTATAAGATGTGTTATATTACTATGCTATTTTTTTTAAAGATTTATAATACAAATTTCAAAGTGTATTATTTTTTAATGTTTATATAGCTTGAGTGGGTTATCCCTAATCTATTTTATAAGATGAGTAATATTATTATGTTATTTTTTAAAAAGATTTATAACATAAATTTCAAAGTGTATTATTTTGTTTATATTTATACAACTTGAGTGGGATTTCTTGGCCTAATGGATAGGAGCATATGTTTCCTCCAAACCTAATGCATAAGAATGGTCCTCTGTCCAACAAACAAGGGGTCCTCATACACCAATTTGGTGTGTGGCTTTACCTTGACCTTAAAATTTGATAAGTAATTTTATATTTACATCATAAGGCATTTCCCTTTGGGAAGAACTTCCCCAACTGCCACTCTGCACCACTCTTCATCCTCATGTGATGATAGATATTTCTTCCACCTTTAGATCCCCAAAGAAGTGTGTACCAAATAAAGTTTGTTTTATGTGGTTGGATGTGTGCTTCAACCTTTAAATCCTGTATGTCCCAGATAAAGTTTGTTAAAGTCTTTTTTCTATGGTTTAATTTGTTGGTCATGAGTTTTCTATTGTTGTATGTGTTAGTCATCAGTAGGAAACATAAATGTTTGAAGCATCCCCAAACTCCACGATAGAAGGCACACCAAAACCACAATTTAACACTCACAAGGAATTCAGTCAAGCTAGACATGAGAGGGAATCAACTAATCAAATGAACCAATTGAACTCAATCCATGCCTTATCAACTAACACACACCGAGGAACACCCTCCCACACACTCCCTATGCATTTAACTCCTACTCCTTGTAAATACCCCTATACGGGAACTAGGAAAATTGTTACAGGGATAGATTTTGGGAAACATAATTTGACCAAGTCATTAATGTTTAATTGCAAGATATATACAAGATTTTATTAAATATTTATCCAACAACATTCAATTTGTAATGGGAAGTCACAAATTTATCATATGGTTGTTTCTTTGTTTTCACATCCCTTTGTTTGAACTATAAACTATAGATGGCTATTTGATTTACCAGTCATGCAATGACATAGAGGTCATTTATAAGCCTCAAATAACATTTATTATTTCACCAAAGATTCATCACATGTCTATTTCCAAGTGGTGGTTTGGGAAATGTGCAACCAGGCAATTATTCTCTGTAAATTTTACCATTTGGACAAGTACATCTCGATTAGAATCAACCATCATATAGATATCTAAACCATTAGTGTGAATCATTATTTAGTGGGGATATTTCCTTCTATGTTATGTGCACGAATTATGTATATAAATTTCGATTTTTGTGTTAAGAACCATGTAGAGACCAAACATCTCCTGTACAGAACTTCAACTTAACAATGGCATCATGAGAAGTAATTGAATAGGCATTTGTGTGAAAATTGAGCAATTTATTGGGAATGGGGCAGCTAGGAAGAATGGTATCAGTTTTATGTAGTTCATGATATTTAACAATATGGTTGAAGGTAAAATACTTTTATTTATTTTTCATGGGGGTAAGCATTAAAATGTGCATATGGATAAAATAAAAGTCCAAAAACTCTGTAACAACGTAATGGAATGGAAGAGGATGATCCAACTATCATGAAAGTGAATTCTAATTGAAGATTCATAATTATATTTGCATCCTCTGTAGTTTTGGTACATCCTTAGAGGAATGTTTGACAAGAGAGTATCTAAAAGAAGGTACAAAAAGGGTAGCTATGGGGAAAGAAAAGGATATCAAGTGCCTCTAAGATGAACGCCTCAAATCGAGGCAAAAATATATCAACCATATTTATCAGCAATACTCAATGAAATGCTTTGGAAAGTTCTTAGAAGTTTCAACGTGTTGGACAAAAAGTCTCATTATATCAATCTTCAAAGGAAGGGAGAAGAAGAACCTAGGGAACAACAAAAAAATAATGATCAAATTGGTGTTTTTGAAACTAATGGAAGGAATGCATAGATGATGGGTCTTATGGGTTTACAGTAAAGGTTAAAAATATTATTAAGAATAAAAACATGTTACTGATAATGATAGATCAGATTATTAAGAACAAAACATATTATTGATAATGATAGATCAAGAAAAGAGATGAAAGCAAAACATTTCAAGACAAGTTGCCACTCAATGATTCGATAGTAGAGAAAAAATAGAATCATAAATTCTATAATCTTATTATCAAATATCATTCATAGATCAAATACTTGAAACTTACAGGAAGATATTCAAGTCGAAGCTTCTTTTCCAGCTTCTATAGAAAGAGACGTTCAATAAGACACCCACCTTATATTAAATGCGAGTGAATTTAAATAAGATTTTTTCTTTGCTTCCTCCCTACTTCATATTTCTACAAACCCTCACTAACATTTCAACGGAAATAATATTGGTTACTATGTAATTTTGAAAAGAGAGTATAACTATAGTGTAAATAAGTTTGGGTCTAAAAATATAGTGGTGGCATTTAACATAAATGTAGAAGTCATTTAAAACTCAATTTTTATTAATATATAAATTTAATTATTATTGTTATTAATATACAAATTCTATTCTTATTAATATATAAAAATGATACCATTTATGTCATATAAATTAAATAATTTATAATAATATTAAACTCCAAGCTTATTTTCTAGCTTCTATAGACAGAGAAACATTCAACAAGGCATCCAGCTTATATTAAATGCAATTCAAGTTAAATAAGATCTTTTCTTTGGTGCCTCCGTACTTCATGTTTCAAGGAACCGTCACTAATATTTTAATGGAAATAATATTGGTTACTATGTTATTTTGAAGATAGAGTATAATTGTAGTGTAAACCAGTGTGGTCTAAAAATATAGTGGTGGTGTTTAACATAAATCTAGAAGTGTTTTATAACTCAATTTTTATTAATATATAAATTTAAATGCTATTGTTATTAATATATAAATTCTAAAATTAATAATATATAAAAGTTATCCCATTTATGTCATATAAATTAAATAATTTATAACAATTGATACATATTTGTTTGTAGTAAGTTATTCGGTAATATAATATATAGTACAATACAGAAATTTAAAAATCATAAAAATTAACCAAATTATGACTTTAATTTAAACTATTTTATTATTACTATTAATTATAATAAAATTTAAATTATGAGTTAAATATATATACATTTAAAAAACCATAAAATATGTAATAATATTCTTAATCATTGAAATTCAACCCCACTTTAATAGGATTTGTTATAATACGAGGGCTTATCAATATAACATATCTAAAATACCATAACTCATTTCATATGACACTTTTTCATAAAACACTTTTTTATTTATCAATTTAATTACAAAGATAAAAGGAGTATAAATAATTTTAACATAAATATCAAATTTTAATCTATCTAGTACAAAGAAAATAGCTATCATTGATCTTCCTACTTGCTTCCTCTTCCTACAAACCCTCACTAATATTTCAAGGGAAATAATATTGGTTACTAAGTTATTTTGAAAATATTGTATAATTGTAATAAACGGGCTTGAATCTAAAAAGACAGTGATCTATATAAGACTAAGAAAACAAATATCACTAATATATTTTATAAGATGAGTTATAGTATTATGTTATTTTTTAAAAGACTTATAACATAAATTTTGAAAGCGTTTTATTTTGTTTATGTTTATAAAGCTTGAGTGGGCTATCACTATTCTATTTTATAGGATGAATTATATTATTATGTTATTTTTTTTAAATATTAGTAACATAAATTTCGAAGTGTATTATTTTGATTATGTTTATACAAATTGAGTGAGATATCACTAATCTATTTTATAGGTTTATTTATATTATTATGTTATTTTTTTAAATATTCGTAACATAAATTTCAAAGTGTATTATTGTGTTTATTTTTATACAGCTTCAGTGGGCCTAATATACAGTTTGAATGGGCCTAATGGTTAAGAGTATGTGCTTCCTCCTAAGAGGTCACAGGTTCAAAACCATAGGGCGTTAGAGTATGTATTCCTTCATAGACGTAGCAATCAAATTGTTGCACAGAGGTGGGTCCCTTGTCCCACAAGCAAGGGGGTCTTATACACCAATTTGGTGTATGGCTTGCCTTTGACCTTAAATTTTGATAATTAATTTTATATTTACATTGTACTGAATTTCCCTTTGGAAAGAACTTCCCTAGCCACTCTGCCCCACTCTTCTCCGTTAGATGATGGTTGAAAGTTCTTCCACCTTTACATTCTCAAGGTGTGTCAAAAATAAATTTTGTTAAAGTTTGTTTTTTTTGGTTGGATGTGTGCTTCCCCTTTAAATCCCGAAAGTGTGTCCCACATAGAGTTTTTTTTTATGTGGTTAGATGTGTGAGTGATCATTAGGAAAGAGAAATGTCCAAAGCAGCCCCAAACTCCATAGTAGCAGGCACAACAAAACACCAATATGACACTTAGAATGGATCCAATAAAGAAAAAAAATGGGAGGGAACCAACCAATCTACATTAGGGACCCTCCACCCCTCTTAAATTCTCACTGTGAGATGCGGATTCCGCACGAGGGTGAGCTCTAGGGACGAGGGATACATTGAAACTTACCTTAAAGGGTTACAAATAAAATAAACTAAGAGCACCTATAAATCAAAAATTTATTTTGCTCGCAATATAATTCTTATGCATATGATATCTTGATTTATTTGAGTCTTATTTGCAAGTATCATCCCTTTACCGAGTAACATTTGTTTCATTTCGCAGGTATTGTGTAGGATTTTACAGGGTAATTTTCTTAGATCAAACACCAAAGGTCACCACTCACAAACATATCAGAAATAAATACACCAACATTTGACGTGGTTAAAACCCTCGAAGATGGAAACAGTCCACATCATGACCGAACACGGCCACTTCATACAATTTATTAATATAAAGAAATAAAATTTACATAAGCTTCTCTCATAAAAAATTACCATAAAAATGACCCTCCAAGCTCTTTAAATAGAGATCAAGGTGGACCAATCAGGTGTTAAGCCACAGATGAAATGTTGGTAATAGCGAAGGGAGAGTGAACCGTTGGATCACTACATATCGTGACCGTCATATTACAAGTTACAAATGTACATAGTAAATAAACACACTTTACCTAACTCTACGCTAGACCAAGTAATAATTAACTATTTCCTATGTGTCAGAATATCCTAACATCCCCCCTTAAGAACAACTTGGGATAGGATTGAAGGATTTACAAAGGTGACACAATAGGAGACTATTTCCTATGTGTCAGAAAATTCTAACCTCCCCCCTTAAGAAAAACTTGGCATATGATTGAAGGATTTACAAAGATGACACAATAGGAGAAGGAAGGAGGCATTAGAGCCTATCCCCCCTTAATGATAGCTTTCCTGAACTCCAAGCATATATCAAAGTTTTGCAAACTTCGCTTCTGTGAAAGCCTTTGAAAAGTTATCGAAAACTTGATCATTGGTTGAACAATACTGCACTTCAAGGACATGATCATGAATGAGATTTTTGATGAAGTATATGTGAATCTCAGTGTTTTTCATACGTTGATGCTGAACTGGATCTTTACATATCTAAATGGCACTTTTATTATCACACCAAAGTGTAGTTGGATGCTATTTAGGAAGACCAAATTCAGTCAAGATCTGACGAAGCCACAGGGATTCCTTGCTGGCTTCAACTGTACCACGATATTATGATTCTACTGAAGAAAGAGAGATGGCATTTTGTTTCTTACAAGACCATGTAATAGGTCCTGAACCAAGAGTGAATACATAACCTGCAATAGAATTTCGATCAACAGGGTCACCAGCCCAATCAGAATCAGTGAAACCAATCAACAATGGGGATGCTCCTGCACTGTAATGAATCCCTAAAATGTACCTCGAATATATCAAAGTATTATTTTAGATGCTTTATAGTGACTTTCATGAGGTTGGTGCATTAAACAAGAATCAATACCAACAACAAAGGAAAGGTCAGGATGGGTATGGGTTAGATACATAAGTTTACCAACAAATTGACGGTATAAGGTAGCATCAACTTCATGGGCAGTACAAGTGACTGAAAGCTTAAATCTAGACCAAAAGGGAGAAGGAGGTGGCTTACATTCTTCCATGTGAAAGTGGTGTAGAAGATCAAATTCATACTTGAACTAAGAAAGGGTATTACCTTCTTTGGATTGCAGGACTTGAAGACCAAGGAAATAATGCAAGCATCCTAAGTGTGTCATTTAAAACTTCTTTTTGAGGCTATACTTCACATGTTTAATATGGTTGGGATCACTACTAGTAAGGATAAGATCATCAAAATAAATAACAAGGCTGATGAAGGTGTTGAACCCTTAGTTAAACTGAGAGGGGGGGGTGAATCAGTTCAACACATTCATGGACTTTTAAACTTTTTCATTAAAACTTATTTACACTTTCATTTCATGTTAAACTTAATATGTGATTAGTCTTAGAATGTGAGCAGCAAGTATTAATATAATGTAACAGTAGATTTAATATGAGAGCAGCAAGTATTAAGCATATGAGATAAACCACATCAACACATAAACATCATGCACAGAGACACTAGATATAAGTGGAAAGACAGAAAGGGAGAAAACCATATCTTATTATTATTGTGATGCAAAGGAAAGCTCCAGCTCCCTCTCACCACTAATTTTCTGTAGGCACCAACCTACAGGAGGCTCCTTCCTCGATTCTTCAAGCTACAAGTTGCACGGAAGCTCCAACTCCCATCAATTTTCTGCAGGCACCAACCTACAGAAGGCTCCAACCTCAGTCAGCTACAACTGACATCTATCAAGCTACAAATTGATAGGGAAGCTCCAACTTCCTTACTCTTTCAAAGAGAAAAAATTGCTGATTTACCTTGGATATCAGCTCTGTTCTGTTCCATCTGCTCTACTGTTCATCTATTCTCATATCTGCCCTGTATCATCTCTGCATCTTCTCAGATTCTATATCAGCTTCTCCTTCTTCTCTGCTCAACTCCTCCTTCTTCTCTACTCAGCTCCTCTTTCTTCTCTATCTCACTGCTTCATTTCTGCATTCTCTTCACTCACTCTCTTTAACCTCTTATAGCTTTCTTATTTTCTTCAACTCTCTTCAATTCTACTGCACACTCTCTTCTTCTCTTACTCTCTTTCGTCAACATTCTCCCTTTGGATATCACCCTGTTTTATACAAAATAGCTTCATGGCTATTTGTATATTACTGGGAATTTGAAATGGACAGCCATGTCTCTTTGCCTTCTGCCTTCTCATTTCTTTTATCCGCTCATTCGGAAAATATAACTGTAGGTACCAATTTAACATTATAGTGGGATATTTATTCCCTTCTGGAGACTTGCCAATGCATCAAAAACAATAAAAATTAATTAAAAATTTTACAATCAAATTACAATGAGAACTCCAGCTCAACTCATTTAGTCTTTTGGCTCACTACGCATTTGTCTTTTCTTTGACTGTGTTTGTCTTTTCTGTGACTGTGTTTTATCTCTTTTCAGCTCTGTTTGCTCTTCTGTCCTCTGTTGTGGTGTAACTGCTACATACATGTAACTGTGCTTTTTATATCGGTTCATTTTGTATATATATGTAACTGCTGACTTTAAATCTGGACAAATTCCAACGCTCTATACATAGCAAGTGTCTTGTTGATGTGCCGAGTTCCGCAAGCGAAACATACATACATCACGACCTTTGTTTTATGGCCCGATGCGATTGCACACATCGCAATCGTTTTACATTAACAATCTCCCTCCACCTTAAGTTGAGGCTCGTGGGTCCACAGACCACGCGACATATTTAAATACAGTCCTAACAATCGTTTTATATATCTAACAGCACCCCTTTTTGATATAACTGCTCGGCAGTTTCAACCAACGCGTATCATATCCATGGTCCTTTTATAATACAACGCTTTAATAATGTTGCCCTCTCTTCAATGTATTATGATAATTAAACTCCTTTCTTTGCACTTAAATGTATATGAACCCTTTCTTATGTAACTTCCGGCGATATAATAATAGACCTATTTAACATAGGAAACAACCTTTTGGGCCCACTTGCCAATCTTTGACTATCTGCCGATGCGATGCGCTGCCTCCGATTCGATGCGATGCGATGACACCTTCTCCGATGCGACGAAACTCCTTGCAAATGTTTCTGATTGTGATTAATCACAATCGCGACTTCCATTGAGTTTCTCCGATGTGATGTATCACTCTTTGATTACTTCCGATTGCGATTAATCGCAATCGCAAATTGCATTTTCATGCTCTGTTGCCACACTTTCACTCCGATGTGATTGACCAGTGCCGATGCGATTAGACCGTAACTCAAACATATAAAGTGATAACTTATAGAACCATCGGGTCCGGAACTCAATCGCAATTGCAATCCTTATTTTCATGCTCCGATGCGATTAGGCCGGACTTCAAATACTTGTTACTCATGGTTTATAAACCCATCGGGTCCGGGCTTCAATCGCAATCGCAGCCCTTTGTAGCATGTTCTGATATTCCACCTTTTTCCGATGCGATCAGTCACTGTTCACCGGAACTCAAGGTATATATAAATTGTAGTTTATATACCCATCGGGTCCGGACTTCATCGCAATCGAAATTTTATGTTTATATGTTCCGCTACCCTTATAATCTTCGATGCGATTGGGAAAGGGTCCCACCTTATGATACTTTGATTCTTTGATCATAAAGCGCTCCATGTGAATTAATATATATAAACTTTGGACCTTTGTGAAATATGTAATGTGCTGCATATATATGTATTGTGCTGCATATATATATATATATATATATGATTTTATGTTCCAGCTTTAGAGTATCCTCCAGTGGGGTAGGTGATTCTCGGAATTTATTTATATATATATACAACGCCCGGCTAGGTAATGATTCCCGGAATAAGGTTTTATATATACATACATTGCCGCTTGGGTTATGATTCCTGGAATTATATATATGTATCCTTTGTTGCTCTAATATTTAGTGTATCTTCCAGTGGGGTTAGGCGATTCTCGGAATTTGTTTGTATAAGTATATATACTTGCCTCTTGGGTTGTACGATTCCCAGAATATTAGATATGTTTGCACATGGTTCCATTCCATAAAAAAATGCGTCTATGTTCGCTGCCTCTGCCTTCGCTCTGCTTCTTTCTCTGTCTCTGCCGTTGCTTCTTTCGCTGCTTCTGATGTTTTGACTGTTACATTTCAACAATCTTCTTCTTTGCTACCTCCTTTGTCTGTCTCTGTCTTTTCTGCCTCCATTGTCATGATAACGACTCTACCTCTATATTCGCAGCCTTTGCCTCTGTTCTTCGTTGTGCCTTTGCTCATTATTAGTTTCTTTGACCAATTCATGGTTTCCTTACCATTTAGGCAATTCTCCAACTCATCCCCAAGCAATTCAATTACCTTCATTTGATACTAATATCCTCATTGCTTTGCAGCACCACCTCATCTGTCTCCTGTTGCCTTTGTTCCTTCTATGCTACCTTGCTACCTCTCTACTTCTTTGTTATCTCTGCTGCTCTCTTTACTGCCTTTGCTACTTGTCTTATGCTCTCTCTGCTGCCTCTACTATTTCTTTGACTGATGCTTCTCCTTACTTATCTTTTTACTGTCTCTGGTACCTCTCTTTTTTCTTCCTCTGCTCCTTGGCTGATGTTTCAGGTGCTCCTCTTTTGTCATCTAATTTTCCATCAATGAAAACCTTTCCAACAGTATCCCCCTTTGGCATTGATGGCAACACATCCACTGATAATCCAATGCTTTCTCCAAGTCTACCTCTGCCTAGCTTCTTTTAGAAGACCCTTTCTTCTATTACCTTCTTTTCCTCCCCCTTTGACATCAATGGCAAAGGGTTGCACATTTCTCAGTGTAGATTCTATGTTTGCATTTCTTCTCTCTGATTTGTGTTTAGATCTTCTTCTTCTGAATTTGTACCCTGCTGCTCCAAACTGGTGTAAAAGAGTTGTTGAGAGAACACTTTTGGGGACTATTTGAACTTGAATATAAATTTTTCAATTATGATAATGATGCCAATATTTCTTTTATTGCTGTGGTACACCTTTCTTGCCTGCTGGTGATGATTTGAGCTAGGATGCTGATAACAATATTACACTAAATAGCTACATGTCCTTGTTACAGATGTGATCAATGAATTAACCAAAATTTGATCTAAGAGATCAAATGCCTTTACCTGCTTGGACAATGTACATTAAAAAACAACCCTTTAGACTAGATACATTCAATTTATTGTTTAGTCTTACTTATCAACCAAGCACTTTTCTTTATGACATAAGGGGGTATCTATGTCAGTGATAAACCTCTTTTCAATGGTGAAATACCTACAAGTCCTTTGTGCTGAAGTAATATTTAAAATTTTTTTGAGCTTTAGATGGTAATCGCAGCTAGTCCTTTATTTTTTAGATACTTTGACTGTTCTATCAGGATGATCTTCCACAATAACATATTCAAGATGTTTAATTGAAAACTCAGCAAACAGACTTCACACAGTTTTGTAACTGATGTTTAAAAGGAGGCCTTGAAGATACACATGTACTAACTTCAGGAAGGCATGAAATTATATATAGAAAAAGATATTGCTTCGGTGTTAAATATACTACTTCAAGTGTAAATCAGATACTGATCTTTTAGCACTGCTACTGCCCTTTTCATGCTGAATGTAGATAACCCTGGAAATTTTACCTTGATGCATTCTTGCCATAGTCCTTTGATCCTGAGGACCTGTATCATACTACTTTTCTATGACAACACTTGATATTCTGTTGATAGGCATGCTGCTTGTACCTAAACACCAATTGATATTACTTTGATAAACCATGCAGAGATTTCAATTCCGCTTGCACAATAACCCATAATTAATGCATCCTTCATAAATTCTATTATTGATCATTCCACTGTTCATACCAGCAATCATCAATATATTGAATCTGATCTTGGCATTATTTACCACTCTTCTTTTTCTACCCTTATGTTCCAAAGAAAGCCATTGCATGTTCCTTTCTAGGACTGCTCTAGAGTCATTGCTGCTTTATATTCAATTCAATTATTCTAACATAAATATTTTCAGGAAGACATCTTCAATTTCGTTTCTATGAATCTTCATGGGCTGATTACTCAAAGATTTATTACTCACTTAACTGTATTTCTCCAAGTGGAACTTTTGAAAGATGTAATGAACTGATGATAGGCGCTTTTATTACTCATCCTTCTTAATGTGATACATTGTTAATTCTAGCAGTATAGGGAATTCTGTGATCATCCTTTAATGTGTTGATATATTCTTAGCTTACATGTTCATTACTGATGTTTCCTCTATCATCATGGTTGCTTGCAGCCTTCTCTTCTTCCATCAATCTGTCAGCTACTTAATACTTCAGATGATCTTCTTTCTTTATAGTTCTCATTTAGAGGAAAATCCTTTCACTTCCTGATCTCATAGTTGTTCTCATTTCATGGAGCTCTTCTTATACTACTTTCATGGGGATTATTTATGAACTGCTCTCCCCCTGGGATGTTGCTTCATATTTATCACTGGTTGGATATTTTCTATGTTTTCTAGAGCAGCTCCCCCTGAGACTATGTTAGATTCATTATGTTATTGAGATGATAGGCTCCCCCTTTCTCTTTTCCTTCCATACTTTATTGGGGTTCTTCATAATTTCTGCACTTCTTTTAGATTCATAGTTTTGTTTGATTTTCTTTGTTTCTATCATCTGTCTAGAGTTCTTTAATATATAAGGCAGTTTACAGTCCTTTTCTTTGTGGCCAAGCTTGAGGCATACATAACATTTTATTTTATCAAAGCACATTTGAGCTGATGTATAATACTTTGTTCCTCTTCTTGAATACATTTTACAATCAACAATTTTTTGTCTAAAATTATTGCATGCATAACAATAGCCATGGAAATGATTTGTGTACCTGGTGGAAGATTGTCTTTTCCCTTTGCTTGCTTGAGGTGTTATTCTTGTTTGCAGCATCTTTTGTTGGTTGGACTGGGTTTTCTTTGTCTTACAATCTGCTGCATCATGTCCTGGTTTGTGGCAAGAGAAACATGTGATATTTTTCATAGGAGGAACGAACCTCCTTTGACATCTTCCAAATTTATTCAGTTCATATTCAGGAGTGTGAGGGCCCTTTCCAGCTGACTGTTTCATCCTCTCATTCTCTGTCCTACCATGTTGCTGCTTGATTCTATTTGTTTCTTCACAAATCCTGTTCTTGCTAGATTCTATTTTTGTAGGAATCTTCTGAGCTGCTACATTTTCCTTTATAGCTTTTACAAATATTATTTTCTTGTTATCTTCTACCTTGGGCTTACTAGTTTCTCCTTCATATCCTATCCCAACCTTTATGAGAGGAGATCTTTGAGCATTGAGAATTTTGTCCAACTGCCCATAGCTTTTCATTAGAGGTGTATTCATTAATAGTTCTATTTGGGATTTTTCTAAATTATTTCTTAGGCTCACTGCTTCTTCTTCCAATTTTTCACATTCTAGATTTTTCTCTCTCATTTTTTGCAGCAGAGTGTCTTCTACTTTCTTTGCCTCTTCAAGCTGTGTCTTCAGGCCAATAATTTCTTTCCTATCTTCATATTCTCTCTCATCACATATTTGCACCACTGTCTTAAGGTCTTTGTTTTCATTTTGCAATTTTTCTATTTCAGTCAAAGCAGTGTCAAGCTTGGCTTTTTCTTCAGCTGTAATTTCTTCATGGTTCTTATCTCCATTCACACTAGCAGGTACTTCATTTAATTGAATATTTTCCTGTTGACATGAATTTTTCTTCTTCTTAATTCTCTTATCCTTCTTGTTAGTGTAGTCCTTAGTGTTTACTCCATGCATGAGGTGCAATCTATCCCAGATTTCTTTTGCGGAGGTTAAATCCATTATTAACTCAAGGTCCTTGTTATGAAGATTGTTATATATCACACATTTTGCCTTGGCATTCCTCTGTTGTTCTTTCACCGTGGGTGAGTCTTTGCAGTAACCATCACACACAAGCTTCCATACCTCAGGTTCATAGGCCATTAAACCTGTTTTAACCTTATCTCTCCATTCAGGAAAGTTTGTTGTATTTAACACATGTGTATTTTGATAGTCCATGACTCAACCAGATCTCCTTCAAGCTATTAATCTTACACCAAAGGAACTTGGCTCTGATACCAATTGTTGAACCCTTAGTTAAACTGAGAGGGGGGGGTGAATCATTTTAACACATTCATGGACTTTCAAAACTTTTTCATTAAAACTTATTTACACTTTCATTTCATGTTCAACTTAATATGTGAGTAGTCTTAGAATGTGAGCAGCAAGTATTAATATAATGTAACAGTAGATTTAATATGAGAGCAGCAAGTATTAAGTAGATGAGATAAACCACATCAACACACAAACATCATGCACAGAGACACCAGATATAAGTGGAAACCCATAAAGGGAGAAAACCACATCTTATTATTGTTGTGAGGCAAAGGCAAGCTCCAAATCCCTCTCACCACTAATTTTCTGTAGGCACCAACCTACAGGAGGCTCCTACCTTGATTCTGCAAGCTACAACTTGCAAGGAAGCTCCAACTCCCATCAATTTTCTGCAGGCACCAACCTATAGAAGGCTCCAACCTCAGTCAGCTACAACTGACATCTATCAAGCTACAACTTGATAGGGAAGCTCCAACTTCCTTACTCTTTCAAAGAGAAACACTTGTTGATTTACCTTGGATATCAGCTATGTTATGTTCCATCTGCTCTGTTGTTCATCTATTCTCATATCTGCCCTGTATCATCTCTGCATCTTCTTAGATTCTCTATCAGCTTCTCCTTCTTCTCTGCTCAGCTCCTCCTTCTTCTCTGCTCAGCTCCTCTTTCTTCTCTATCTCACTGCTTCATTTCTGCATTCTCTTCACTCACTCTCTTTAACCTCTTGCAACTTTCTTAATTTCTTAAACTCTCTTCAATTCTGCTACACACTCTCTTCTTCTCTTACTCTCTTTCATCAACATTCTCCCTTTGGATATTACCCTGTTTTATAAAAAATAACTTCGTGGCTGTTTGTATTCTACTGGGAATTCGAAATGGACAACAATGTCTCTTTGCCTTCTGCCTTCTCATTTCTTTTATCCACTCATTCAGAAAATATAACTATAGTACCAATTTAACATTACAGTGGGATATTGTTTCTCTTCCAGAGACTTGCCAATGCATCATAAATAATAAAAATAAATTAAAACATTTACAATCAAATTACAATGAGAACTCCATCTCAACTCATTTAGTCTTTCGGCTCGCTGCACATTTGTCTTTTCTTTGACTGTGTCTGTCTTTTCTGTCATTGTGTTTTATCTCTTTTCAGATCTGTTTGCTCTTCTATCCTCTACTATGGTGTAACTGTTGCATACATGTAACTGTGCTTTTTATATCAGTGCATTTTGTATATATATGTAACTGCTGACTTTAAATCTGGACAAATTCCAATGCTTTGTATATAGCAAGTGTCTTGTTGATGTGGCAAGTTCCGCAAGCGGAACATACATACATCACGGCCTTTGTTTTATGGCCCGATGTGATTGCACACATCGCAATCGTTTTACATAACAATCGCCCTCCACCTTAAGCTGAGGCCTGTGGGTCCACAGACCACGCGGCATATTTCAATACAGTTGTAACAATCATTTTATATATCTAACAGCGCCCCTTTTTAATATAACTGTTGGGCAGTTTCAACCAATGCGTATCATATCCATGGTCCTTTTATAATATAGCGCTTTAATAATGTTTCCCTCTCTTCAATGTATTATGATAATTAAACTACTTTCTTTGCACTTTAATGTATATGAACCATTTCTTATGTAATTTCCGGCGATATAATAATAGACCTATTTAACATAGGAAACAACCTTTTGGGCCCACTTGCCAATCTTTGACTATCCGCCGATGTGATGAGCTACCTCCGATTCGATGCGATGCGATGACTCCTTCTCCGATGTGATGAAACTCCTTGCAAACGTTTCCGATTGCGATTAATCGCAATCGCGACTTCCTTTGAGTTGCTCCGATGCGATGTATCATTATTTGATTACTTCATGCTCCGCTGCCACACTTTCACTCCGATGCGATTGACCAGTGCCGATGCAATTAGACCATAACTCAAACATATAAAGTCATAACTTATAGACCCATCGGGTCTGGAACTCAATCGCAATCACAATCCTTTATTGTCATGCTCCGATGCGATTAGGCCGGACTTCAAATACTTTTTACTCATGGTTTATAAGCCCATCGGGTCCGAGCTTCAATCGCAATCACAACCCTTTGTAGCATGTTCCGATATTCCACCTTTTTCCGATGCAATCAGTCACTGTTCACCAGAACTCAAGGTATATATAAATTGTAGTTTATATATCTATCGGTTTCGGACTTCATCGCAATCGAAATTTTCTGTTTATATGTTCCGCTGCCCTTATAATCTCCGATGTGATTGGGAAAGGGTCCCACCTTATGATACTTTGATTCTTTGATCATAAAGTGCTCCATATGAATTAATATATATAAACTTTGGACCTTTGTGAAATATGTAATGCGCTGCATATATATGTATTGTGCTGCATATATATATATATGCTTTTTTGTTCCAGCTTTAGAGTATCCTCCAGCGGGGTAGGCGATTCTCGGAATTTATTTTTATATATATATAACGCCCAGCTGGGTAATGATTCCCGGAATAAGGTTTTATATATACATACATTGCCGCTTGGGTTATGATTCCCGGAATTATATATATGTATCCTTTGCTGCTCTAATATTTAGTGTATCTTCCAGTGGGGTTAGGCGATTCTCAGAATTTGTTTGTATAAGTATATATACTTGCCGCTTGGGTTGTATGATTCCCGGAATATTACGTATGTTTGCATATGGTTCCATTCCATTAAAAAACGTGTCTATGTCCGCTACCTCTGCCTCTGCCTCTGTTCTTCGCTGTGCCTTTTCTCATTATTAGTTTCTTCGACCACTTCATGGTTTTCTTACCACTTAGGCAATGCTCCAACTCATCCCCAAGAAATTCAATTACCTTCATTTGATACTAATATCCTCACTGCTCTGCAGCACCACCTCATCTGTCTCCTGCTACCTTTGTTCCTTCTATGCTGCCTTGATACCTCTCTGCTTCTTTGCTATCTCTGCTGCTCTCTTTACTGCCTCTGCTACTTGTCTTATGCTCTCTCTGCTGCCTCTGCTACTTCTTTGACTGATGCTTCTCCTTACTTATCTTTTTGCTGTCTCTGCTACCTCTCTTTTTTCTTCCTCTTCTCCTTGGCTGATGTTTCAGGTGCTCCTCTTTTGTCATCTACTTTTCCATCAATGACAACATTTCGAATATAAGGACTTACCCACTTTCTTGGTGTAGACAATGTTGTCAGAATGACACCTAGAAAAGCCATTATCTAAGAGAAAGCTATCCATTTTGGCATACCAAGCCTAGGGAGCTTGTTTGAGACCATAGGGAGACTTCCTAAGGTGAAAAACAAGGCTAGAGTCATTTTGGATAAAGCCAAGGTGTTGTTCCATGTAGATTTCTTCATGTCAATCTCCATGTAAGAAGGCCGATTTAACATCCATATGATGGACTTCCCATTTAAAGGAGGAAACAAGGGAAATAACAAGGCGGATATAATTCATTTTGGAAATAGGGGGGAAGGTTTCAGTATAGTAAATGCCTTAAACTTGTGAAAATCCTTTAGGAACAAGACGAGCTCTACGTATATCAATTTTTCCATCTAGTACAAACTTTGTTTTGTAAACCCATTTGCATCTGATAAGTTTTATTCCCTTTGGAAGAGGAATAAGATCCCAAGTATTTTTTTCCAATAAGGAAGGATATTATTTTTTCTTAGCTTCATCCCAATTTCAATGGCTTGAAGCTTTTTTAAAGGTATCTGGATCAATATTTTTTGGAACTTGAGCTAATAAGGACCTAATTCAGCTGCTAGTCTGTATGTTTGTATCTGAAACTCTATAGGCAATAAGGCCTCTTTTCCATATACTAACTGGTATGGACTAAAACCAGTTGTATTCTTCCATGTAATTCTATAGGCCCATAGTGCATCTTGTAATTTTTCAGACCAATCTTTTCTGTTCAGTTGTACTGTTTTTGTCATGATATTCTCTAGGAATTTATTTGTTGATTCAACCTGCCCATTTGCTTGAGGATGATATGGTGTAGATGTTCTGTGTTTGATCTTGTACTTCTCTGTTAGATCTCATACCAGTTTTGATGTAAATTGTGTTCCTTGATCTGTTACAATTTGTCTAGGTACTCCATATCTGACAAAGATTTCTTTAAAAAGAAAGTTGACCACTATATCTTCTGTTGCTCTATTCACTGCTTTAGCCTCTGCCCACTTGGTTACATAATCTGTACATACTAAGATGTACTTCTTTCCATTTGATGGTGGATTGATGGGTCCAACAAAGTCAAGTGCCCATTGCTCAAATGGTTCTATGAGGACCTGTGGCTTCAGTGGCATCTCATCTGTTGTGATTGGTCTCCCTGTTCTTTGGCAACTGTCACATTGCTTGACATATTTCTTAGAGTCTCTGAAGATGGATGGCCAGTAGTAGCCCAGTTGCAGCACCTTATATGCTGTTCGTTTATCTGCAAAATGGCCACCACAAGGTTCATCATGACATGCTCTTAGAATGTCTAATATTTCATCTTCTCTCACACATTTTCTAATTATCAAATATGAACCAGTATAAAATAAATCACCATTTACCCAACTATACCTAGAGCTTTCTCTAACAATCTTGTGTCTTTTCTTTTTAGTAAATTGAGTTGGAAACTTTCCAGTAGATAAATAGTTTGCAATGTCTGCAAACCATGGTGTTTTTACTGTGATGGAAAACAGGTGTTCATCGGGAAAGTTATCTGCAACTGGATTCGGATCATTGGGTGAATGTATGCGGGACAGAAAGTCAGCCACTTGATTTTCCTTGCCTGGCCGGTCTTGTATTGTGATATTAAATTCTTGCAATAACAGTAACCATCTTGTTATTATTCCATTGGTTATAGGTTTATTCATCAAGTATTTGATTGCTGAATGATCTGTATGAATGAAAACTTGATATCCTATTATATAATGTCTGAATTTGTTTACTGCATGTATAACGGCTAACATTTCTTTCTCGGTGACTGTATAGTTCAATTCTGCAGGTGTTAGATTCTTGCTTATAAAGTATATTGCATAATTGAACAAGTTCTCTTTTTGTCCAAGGGAGGCACCTATTGCGGTATCAGATGCATCAGTTGATATATGAAATGGCAAAGACCAATTTGGTCCACGGAGAATGGGTGCAACTGATAATTTTTCTTTTAGATTTTGAAATGCATTTTGACAATCATTTGTCCAGTGAAATTCAATATATTTTGCTAATAATTTAAACAGAGGTTGGGCTATTTTACTGAAGTTTTCAATGAATCGTCTATAATAGCCTGCATAGCCTAAGAAACTTCTTACCTCTTTCTGTGTTGTAGGAGGCATTAAGGTTACTAGGACTTGGATTTTTGCTGGATCCACTTTAATTCCTGAAGCAGAAATATGGTGTCCCAGAACTATTCCTTCTGTCAACATTATATAGAATTTCTCATTGCTTAATGACAAATTTGTTTCAATGCATCGTTTCAGCACTTTCTCAAGATTATTTAGGCAATCATTATATGTGTTTCCATAAACTGTAAAGTCATCCATATAAACCTCTACACATTCATGAATTAGATCAGCAAAGATTGCAAGCACTGCTCGTTGAAAAGTTGCAGGTGCATTACATAAACCAAATGGCAAAACATTATACGCATAGGTTCCCCATGGGCAAGTGAATGTTTTCTTGTCTTGGTCTTCTGTTTCTATTCTAATCTGGTTGTACCCGCTAAACCCATCCAAGAAAGAGAAGAATTTATTTCCAGCCAATGAATCTAACACTTGATCAATAAATGGTAGAGGAAAATGATCCTTTAGTGTAGCTTTGTTTAGTTCTCGATAATCCACACATACCCTCCACTTTCCATTTTTCTTTGGAACAATAACCAGTGGAGAAACCCATTGACTATCTGAAATAGGATAGATGAATTCAACATTTAACAATTTTTGCAGTTCATCTTTCACTATTTCTTTCATCATAGGATTCATTCGTCTTTGAGGTTGTCTTACAGGTTTAATTTGTTCATCTGTATAGATGTGGTGGAAACATGTGTTAGGATGGATTCCTTGCATGTCAGTATAATCCCAGGCAAAAGCTTTTGAATATTTCTGTAATAATGCAATTACCTCTTGTTCTTGTTCTGATTGCAACTCATTTCCAATGTTTAAATGTTTTCCAGGACTTATCTCAATTCTTTTTATTGTTGGATTGGAGATTGTGTTTACAGGAAAGATGTCTATAAAAGAATTTCGCAAAGTTTGAATAGTACATGTTTCCTAAAAACATTGATTCAAAAGGTTATTTGCAGCTTCATATTGCACTTCTCTAAGCTGCTCTGAAATACTTGGTTCTGAAATGAAAAGATCCATTAAGTCTTCATTCTCTTCTTCTTCTCTTAAATCAAAGAATTTATTTATACTTAAAACTGATTTAGTTTGCTGTTTTTCTTGAGCTTCAGGTACTGATTCTAAAGAAGTTGACTGTGTAGGTGAATAAAGAGCAATATGTTTCCTTTCTTCTCCATGTGAAATAATCATGCTTCCTGATCTGCATCCTATAAAGGCATCAGCAGTAGCTAACCATGGTCTGCCTAAGATTAGAGGATGTCCTCCCAAATTTGATTTTGGTTGCAGAATAAGGAAGTCAACAGGATACTCCCATGAATCCAAAGAGACTATAATATCTTCCAATATTCCTTCAGGAACAACTTTAGATCTGTCTGTTAATTCTAAGATTGTAGAGGTTAATCTAATATTTTTCAAATGCAAAGTTTTCATTGTCTCTATTGTCATTACATTTATAGCTGCTCCCAAGTCTATTAATGTGTTTGGTACTGAGAAATTATTTATTGATATAGTAACCATAGGGATACCAGGATCAATATATTTTTCTATTTTGGTTTCTGTAGACATGAGACTTGCTAGTTTACCAATGACTTGGATTGTAGTAGGATCCTTATTCTTTCTCTGAGTTTTCTTAATGCACAATTCCTTTATTGTTTTAGCATATATTGGTATTTCTTTAATTGCCTTTAACAAAGGAATTTTTACATAAGCGTTTTTTAACTCATCTAAAATATCAAATTCAGGAAGGGTTATTTCTTTTTGTTGTTCCACTAACCTTTCAGGATAAGGTGGTGTTTGTGTTGTAATGTTTGTTCCTTTCTGAATTTGTATTTTAGTTTGTGATGTTTCAGGTGATTCTCCTTGTTCAGTTGGTTCTTCTATAATTGGAGGAGAATCCTTTTTAAGCACTTTTCCAGACCTTAGATGGACTTCATTAAGAGGAAGAATTGAATATGTGGGAAAACATGTTGCTTCCTCTACAGTATATGCAGCTTTTTCCACCTTATTATTCGGATTTGCAATTGGTTGTGCTGGTAATTGAGTTGGTCTGGGTTGATTTGTGGGTAGCTGTAACTGTTGTGGTTGGGTCAACAACGGTGGAGGATTCTGCTGCGGATATGGGATGGATTGTGGATATGCAGAATGTTGTTGTTGAAATGGTATGGATTGAGGATATTGTGGATATGTAAATGGCTGTTGATATTGTTGCTGGTATTGTTGAGGTGGCTGGTTTCCATAACCATATCCCCTCCAACCTTGTGCAGGTTGTTGTGGATATTGTTGTGGAGGCCAAGCTTGCCATGGCATTGGAGGTGTCCAAGGATTTTGAGGTGGATAAAGGTAATTTTGTTGAGGGAATTGTTGTTGATTTTGTTGAGGCATCCTAGGTTGCCATGGTCTTCGTGGTGCTACATAATAAAAACCTTCCATTCCTGGCACTTCTTCCATTGAATTCATTTGTAATTCTTTCATTTTTAGACAATTTTCTATGGAATGCTTTTCTGTACAAAGACCACAAACCTGAATACTCTTAACACTATCCAAAGGACATTCTCTTAATGGATGTTTGTTTCTACATTTGGGACAAAAGATTGCTAAAGCTTGGTCTTGTTCTTATTTCCTCTTATTTGCCTTTAGCACATCTACTTGTGTCCCTAATGTACTTAAAAGATCTGTTTTGAAATTTTCCAATAAACTTCCTATTTCAGCTCGTGTTATCCCTCCTGCAGCTGACTTTGCTGCTTTTGAACTTATTTCTCTTCTTCCTTTTTTTTCTCTTCCTCTAGAATATTTTTGACATAAGTCAACAATTTCTTCGAATGGTAGGTTTGAGATATCTCCTTTACCCATCACATTCAAGATGTCAAGGTATTCATCCCTTATACCCTTGAGAAAGATTGTTCGAATGGTTTCTTGATTTAGAGAATGTTGTTTAGATTTTTGTAGATTATACAAAAATCTTTCCAAATATTCTTCTAAACTTTCATCTTCTTGTTGTGTCATTCTAAAAATATCTTCCTTTGAATCTCTAGATCTGCAATAAGCTTGATATTTTTTAAGGAAGACTGATCTCATATCATCCCAAGAAGCTATTGTATGTTCTCCTAAACCCATAAACCATTTCAAGGCTGCTGCTTTTAATGTTGCAGGAAAAATACGAAGTTTATGAATGTCATCAGTATATCCATATGTTCTACATAGAATATCAAATTCAAACATAAATGCATCAGGATCTTCTGTTGACATTCCATAAAAATTTTGCAATACAGAAGGTGGAATATTTTTCATTTTCACTTCTTCTCCTAATATTGCACTTGTGTCTATTATTGGAAAGCCAAAGGTAGTCTCATCTTCTTGTCTTTTCTGATCATTTTCTATTTTTCTATCATTTTCTTGTTTTGCATCTTCCTCTCTCTTTCTTCTCCATTCTGCTTGTTGTCTTTCATATTGAGCTCGTTGTTCAGGAGTGAGAATAACAGATCCATGTCCTTCTTCTGCCATTGGTTGATTTGTTTCAATTTTAAGTGGAGTTTCTTGTTGGTCAAAGATAGAGGATTTCTCTATGGATGGAAATAAAGATTGTTTTCCTTTGATAATTTCTTTTTGTTTTCCAGAAGTTGAAGATTGTTTTTGCTTTGCTTCCCAAGCTAACAAAGTTTGTCTCTCAATCAAAGTCAATCTTTGTCCACTTCTTTGTTTTTCTGCCAATTCTTCAATGATTGGATTACCAGTAACTGGGGTGTTTGATGATCCTATCTCTATTTGTGGGGGGTTTTTAATAAATCTACCATGAGGATCTCTATGTCTAGGCATAAAGAAACATAACTAAAAAGTGTAACTACTGTTTTTGTGTTTTTTTTTATTTTTTTCTCTCTATTGACTATGCCGATATTTGCCTCCCCGGCAACGGCGCCAAAATGTTGAGCTAATTTATGTACCTAAACTAACACAATTATTTATTATCAATCCGGGTTGTTTATGCTTTGAGGCAAGATCACTATATGTGAAGATCATATATAATCAACCTTGAAAGATATGCTGAAAGTAATACATTCTACAACTCTAACTCAATTAGTTTAAAAAGAGGAATAATATTGAAATGGTTCTTGACTCAAGAAATTCATTTTCACCTCAATTACCACTTAATGAATCCGAGATTAAAACCAAGAACTTAAGATGGATAAATTATGAATGAAAGAAGCTCTTAACTTAAGAGACATGTAAAGTGTTCCATTATAATTCATTCATCTTAATATCAAAAATCTCAACAAGAAACTGCTTGCACACAAACAAAAGAAACCAACTTTAATTCATCATTTTAATAGAAGGGATGCTCAACTTGATACATCTGTTTTTCCAACTTGATAAAGTGATGAATAAGTTATAAACTAATGACATCAATCACTATGCATGAATTATTAAACAATCTGAAATAAAGCTTTGAAAACCAGTTCTACAATCATCAAATTACAAGGAAATAAAACTAGTTAACAAGAAAGTGTACTTAGATTGGAATGGGGGCCCTTCCACCCTTGCCTTGCACACTTGATAAATGATCTCAGAAGCTTAACTTCAGTCACACATCCATAACATTGAACAGCAAATTGATAACAGCACAAGTCTTCAAATTAACTTCTCAATCCAAAATTGTCACAATATAAAAGTATATAAGTCAAATAATAATCCTAATACATAAGCCATCAAAGCTTTGGCTTTAAATAAGAAGTCTCATGAACAAACTGATCTATTTTTACTCAAACAAATCCATCTACTTCTCATCCACCTATCTAAGTCGAATTCATTATTCTTATCCCAAGAAATATGGTCAATCCCATAGAATCTCAAAACTGCCCTATTTCTATGGGATTTTTGAATGACTAGTCATGATTGACTAGAACTAAATGGGCCTAATAAAGCTTGTTTTGTTCGAACTAAGCATAGGTGGCTTAGTCCTAGTTGCCAAGCTGTCCATCCATGCATTCAACTCGTGCCCAAGTGTCCTGCAACCATATCAACCATATAGCTATTACGGGAATTTCTGAATCAGCCAAGTTTGCACTAAAAATCAAACTTTCATAAAACTTAGAATTTGAAAAAATTAGAATTAAATACCTCGAATAGATCTCAAATATATGTCAAAATGAATAAAATGAATGAAAATGGATGGAAAAAGGATGGACAAATAAGTTTTTGAGCAAAATAAAGACCAAAACTTTAAGGCCCAACATCTCTCCCCCTTTGTTATCACCGACATGTCCCCATGCTTGCTCCTGCTCTCTTCGACCTTCTTCTTTCGAAGTAGATGTTGTACCTGTTGATGCTTCCTGTTGCGCTGCCCTTGCCAAACAATCTAAACCTGTGTCATGTCGTTCTTTAAACAAAGATGCTTTAACCTTCTGCTTTTCATACTTGGCCTGCCACATGTTCTTTTCCTTCAACCATCTAAATGCTTGTTTAGAAATTAGATCATTCTTCCTTTTCAATCTCCCCAACTCTTCTTTCAATTTTTCATTTGTTTTGATCAATTTAGCATTTTCTTTCCTGTTTGCTTTGTTCTCCTCTTTTAACTGTTTTTCCACAATTTTACTAATTTCTAATTGACTGGGCTAAACTTCGATTTTCCCATCATTAATTTTTCAAAATCCCCGAGTTGTTTTCATAAATGATGCCTCGTCTATCATCGCCCCATTTCTTTATCCCTATCAAATTCTTTTTGTTTCTTTGTGGGAATGTTATTATCTCTATGGTTCCCCGGGAAAATATGTTTCTTCTTCCGTTTAAATTGATGGGACTTTTATTTGTAAATCTTTTGGGAATAGAAATCACAGATATTTCATAATCCATGGCCATGTTATTTTGCTGTTTGGCTCTTGTTCTAGGATATAAGGGTGAATTCATCACTCCTTTACTTTCCTGCTCTGTTTTCTCTTGCACCTCTGTAATTTGTTCAGTAAAATGATTTTTAACCATGAATTCTCTCCACACTATGCCCTGCAATCTCACTTGATACTCAACTAGGATTTTAATCAATCCTTGATGATACATTTGTCCTGCCTTAAGCCTGTTTTCATGTCTTGGTGTTTCAATCATTCTTAAGAGGCTTTTATATAGGAAATAAGGTAAATTAATCCTATCTTCCCCCTTAATGTGCTGTAGAAGTTTAACATGATATAAATGGGCAACACTATATCCTCGGTCACAAGTCAAAATTTTTTGAATAATCAAGACCAATTCTCTCCATGGCTCATTAAACCATTCCCTGGGTATACCTTTTGTCCTATCAAATGTTCCCTTCCGGTTTTTCTCAAGGAAGAAAGTCCATGCTTTCTCCTTGAAGTGTAGCCCTTTGTAATACTTCTCTCCTAACATTGGAAAATCTAAGGCTTTGGACAAGTATTCTTGGGTTACTGGAACAATGATTTCTCCTATTCGAGTTTGGTCTTGATTGAAATTCTTTATAAAATCTTTGGTTATCTCCTCAGAATGGCCATTAAATTTCTGTAGGAAGCCTATCATTCCTGCCTGATAGAGTTTTTCTATGGTCTCTTTTCCCCAGCTTTCTATTTGAAATTTTGGCTCTACCCTGTTTGCCATTATTTCTGTAAACCAATCAACGTAGGCTTCTGCTGTTACTAACTTCATTTTAATAAAAATTATGACTATTTTTTAAAATGAAATTCAGTAAGCAGAGAAGTTTACCTTCCTCTTCTGACTCAACTCAACTCTGCACTTTTAACCTCTGATATATTCCCTTGCAATAGCACTCTCTGAATTCCCTGTTGAATACAAGCAACACCTGTATACTTCTGTTAATACACTGGTCTCTGTTTTTTTTAAATTAAATACACACACAGTATCACAAATCACACAAACATGATTTACTTGTGTATATATAAAATAAAAATTAAAGAGTGCTCTCGGCCTAATCGAAATTTTCGCACTGTTTTCGACTTAAGCAAAGGTGTTTGCAAAAAAATTGCGTGCAGACTCATCATAAAAATGCAACTATGCAACAAGCTCTCGGCCTCAACACGGCTTCAGCGAACCCGACTCTCTTTTTCAACCATAATTCAATGTGACCATTAGGCATTCGATCCCTGTCAAAACAAAACGCAGTGGCAGCAAATATTTTATGGCGTTTTTTTGTTTACACGCTAACTGTTTGTGAAAATATTGGTGCGCATAGTTCACTCAGAGGAACACGGCTTAGTGCGCAATTCAACAACCCTCCGCCATACTACTTCAATTAAAACGTGTTACTCATGCAACGAATTTTCCTCAAAATGCTGCACATCAAAATCTATCAACAATCCTTAAGTGCTGTCGATCTGGAGATAATCACGGGTTTGAAGTTACCTGACTGTCAACGAGCGCGTGGAGTGTAACCGGGCGCTCCAAATCCCTATTGTTTCGGTTAACTGAGCTGGTGTCAAAACACCGGATCCAAAAGTTAATGTCAAACAATATTCCATAATCGCTGAGTGTAAGCACGAATCTCTCATCATTGAACGACTCAACTCGGAAATTGTGATTCTCGATCGTCTTCCCTGGAGCGATTTTCACTATTCCGCTGCTTCAACCACCTTCTCTTCTCTACGGATTAATGTTTTGTTTCAGAACGCCTTCCTTCTGAGCTCTGGCAATGAGGAATGAGGTTGAAACGGTCATGAATTGACCGAGTTCATGGTTGTACCGTGCCTGTTGGCGTTATGATGTGAGGTTGGTATGGCTGTCCTCTTTGATCAGTCGACCGACTGTGTCATGAGGATACCACCGCCTTGTGTTATGTTTAAATTATATACACGTACACCACCACCTGTGCATGCTATGTTTGAATGACATGGTTGTGTTATCACACCACCGTGCACGCTATGTTTAAATTATATGCCTGTATTGTCACCACTGTGCACGTTGATTTCCATTGTCGTGTGCTATGATATGCACGTTTCATTACCATCAACGCATTTCACTTTGAATGATATACCCGTATCATTTCCACCTTCTGCATGAACTTATTACCTCCGCCGTGCGTTCATACGTGTAATGATACTCCTGCTATGCAATAATCATTATACCATACCCTGTCAAGCCTGTCAACCAGATCATAACCATCATGCTCGTTCTTCATTTTTTATGCGCCATATACCTTTGCTTATGTTTATACCATATGCGCGTTAATTATATGCCATTAACCTTATCTCTTATGCGTATTAACCTTATATCCTTTGCGCTCAATTCTTATATAGATGGTTTTTAACGCATTCCTTATTTACACTTATGGTATATAGTTTTTGTATAGCGCATTATTTGTTTTGCCTTTTATGCATATCTTTATGATTTTAAAATGACCATCTTAGGTCATGTTTAAAATCATCACCATACTAATGCTTGATTTGTGTATGCAGGTGGAGAAAGTTGTCCTAGCTTGGTCTTTTTGCTCAAAAAGAAAAATACTTAGGATTATAGGGAATATGTATAAGGAATGTATATGAATGAAATGGAATATGTATAGGGGTATTATGAAGATAGGATATGTATAGAGAATTATGAATATAGGATATGTATAGGGAATATTGAATATCCTCAGGTACTAACTTTAACTTAACAAAAACTAAAAATTCCTAAGAAAAATTTGAATTTCAAGCACAAAATGACTATACATATACTTCCCTGGATGATGTTTGTACAGGTGGAATGAAGTCAGATGTTGTAGATGAATCAAAAAGTAAATTTTATTGTTGCTTCTTGTTCTTCATGCTCTGGTTCTTGAATTGAAAAATCAGGTCCCTTTTGTAATGATTCTTTGTTTCAGGTCCCTCTGCACTGCTTACATAATATGCACATGTTGTTTTGACATTGGCAGGTCTCTCAGGTCCCTCTGCATTGATTTCTTTTTTCAGGTCCCTCTGCTGACAATACAAGTTCCTTCTATACTTCAGCTTTCCAGCTAAAGATCTAATACAAGTCTCCCCCTTGTTTAAGATATGACTTGTCCTCAAGTCAATTGTTGATGGAGAGTACCTGTATTGAAATTATGTGAGAACAGTAGAACAAGAAAAGGAATTCATAGAGTCCAAGTTTCCTTGATTTTCCCCTATGAATTCGTGTTTGCATAGTGCCAGTTGCCTGGTTTTCACTAGCAAACAAATTATTATTTTTTATGTTTTTTTTTTATATATTTTTTTTTTTATGTTTTTTTTTTTATTTTTTTTTAATTTTTTTTATTTTTTATTTTCATTTTTATTCAACTACAGGACTGGAAGATGGATGTACTTGGTGTGCCATGACTTCCAGTTCTGTATATTCTGTCAGTTGTTTCATAAATGCTTCTTTACTGATAGGCCTATTATAAACTTTGAGCCTATGTCCATTCACTATAAAGGAGGTGGAATCCTGGTCAATTGTCTTGATTTTTACTGCTCCATTGTCGAAGATTTCATCAATTTCATATGGGCCTAGCCAGTGTGTTGTGAACTTTGCTTTGAAATCTTTGAACTTGGAGTCAAAAAGTAATGCCCAATATCCCTTGCGAAATGTCTTTGTTTTGATATATCTGTCGTGCCACTTCATTCTTTGTTGTTGCACCAATGTAGTATGTTCTATGGCTTGTTGACGATGCTCATCTAACTGATTCAGTTCCATGATCCGCTGCTGTTGTGCTTCTGTCAGGTCTAGTCCTAGTTCAGCTGCTAGTCTGTATGTTTGTATCTGAAACTCTATAGGCAATAAGGCCTCTTTTCCATATACTAACTGGTATGGACTAAAACCAGTTGTATTCTTCCATGTAATTCTATAGGCCCATAGTGCATCTTGTAATTTTTCAGACCAATATTTTCTGTTCTGCTATACTGTTTTTGTCATGATATTTTCTAGGACTTTGTTTGTTGATTCAACCTGCCCATTTGCTTGAGCATGATATGGTGTAGATGTCCTATGTTTGATCTTGTACTTCTCTGTTAGATCTCGTACCAGTTTTGATGTAAATTGTGTTCCTTGATCTGTTACAATTTGTCTGGGTACTCCATATCTGACAAAGATTTATTTAAAAAGAAAGGTCACCACTGTATCTTCTGTTGCTCTATTCACTGCTTTAGCCTCTTCCCACTTGGTTACATAATCTGTACATACTAAGAGGTACTTCTTTCCATTTGATGGTGGATTGATGGGTCCAACAAAGTCAAGTGCCCATTGCTCAAATGGTTCTATGAGGACCTGTGGCTTCAGCGGCATCTCATCTCTTGTAATTGGTCTCCCTGTTCTCTGGCAACTGTCACATTGCTTGACATATTTCTTAGATTCTTTGAAGATGGATGGCCAGTAGTAGCCCAGTTGCAGCACCTTATATGCTGTTCGTTTATCTGCAAAATGGCCACCACATGGTTCATCGTGACATGCCCTTAGAATATCTAATATTTCATCTTCTCGGACACATTTTCTAATTATCAAATCTGAACCAGTATAAAATAAATCACCATTTACCCAACTATACCTAGAACTTTCTCTAACAATTTTGTGTCTTTGCTTTTTAGTGAATTGGGTTGGAAACTTTCCAGAAGATAAATAGTTTGCAATGTCTGCAAACCACGGTGTTCTTACTGTGATGGCAAACATGTGTTCATAGGGAAAGTTATCTGCAACCGGATTTGGATCATTGGGTGAATGTATGCGGGACAGAAAGTTAGCCACTTGATTTTCCTTGCCTGGCCGGTCTTGTATTGTGATATTAAATTCTTGCAATAACAGTAACCATCTTGTTATTCTTCCATTGGTGATGGGTTTATTCATCAAGTATCTGATTGCTGAATGATCTGTATGAATGAAAACTTGATATCTTGTTATATAATGTCTGAATTTGTTTACTGCATGTATAACAGCTAACATTTCTTTTTCTGTGACTGTGTAGTTCAATTCCGCAGGTGTTAGATTCTTGCTTATAAAGTATATTGCATAATTGAACAAGTTCTCTTTCTGTCCAAGGGAGGCACCTATTGCAGTATCAGATGCATCAGTTGATATATGAAATGGAAAAGACCAATTTGGTCCACGGAGAATGGGTGCAACTGATAATTTTTCTTTTAGATTTTGAAATGCATTTTGACAGTCATTTGTCCATTGAAATTCAATATCTTTTGCTAATAATTTAAACAGAGGTTGGGCTATTTTACTGAAGTTCTCTATGAATCGTCTATAATAGCCTGCATAGCCTAAGAAACTTCTTACCTCTTTCTGTGTTGTAGGAGGCATTAAGGTTACTAGGACTTGAATTTTTGCTGGATCCACTTTAATTCCTGAAGCAGAAATATGGTGTCCCAGAACTATTCCTTCTGTCAACATTATATAGCATTTCTCATTGCTTAATGACAAATTTGTTTCAATGCATCGCTTCAGCACTTTCTCAAGATTATTTAAGCAATCATTATATGTGTTTCAATAAACTGTAAAGTCATCCATATAAACCTCTACACATTCATGGATTAGATCAGCAAAAATTGCAAGCACTGCTCGTTGAAAAGTTGCAGGTGCATTACATAAACCGAATGGAAAAACATTATATGCATAGGTTCCCCATGGGCAAGTGAATGTTGTCTTGTCTTGGTCTTCTGTTGCTATTCTAATCTGGTTGTACCCGCTAAACCCATCTAAGAAAGAGAAGAATTTCTTTCCAGCCAATGAGTCTAACACTTTATCAATAAATGGTAGAGGAAAATGATCTTTAAGTGTAGCTTTATTTAGTTCTCGATAATCCACACATACCCTCCACTTTCCATTTTTCTTTGGAACAATAACCAGTGGAGAAACCCATTGACTATCTGAAATAGGATAGATGAATCCAACATTTAACAATTTTTGCACTTCATCTTTCACTATTTCTTTCATCATAGGATTCATTCGTCTTTGAGGTTGTCTTACAGGTTTAATTTGTTCATCTGTATAGATGTGGTGGACACATGTGTTAGGATGGATTCCGTGCATGTCAGTATAATCCCAGGCAAAAGCTTTTGAATATTTCTGTAATAATGCAATTACCTCTTGTTCTTGTTCTGATTGCAACTCATTTCCAATGTTTAAATGTTTTCCAGGACTTACCTCAATTGTTTTTATTGTTGGATTGGAGATTGTGTTTACATGAAAGATGTCTATAAAAGAATTTCGCAAAGTTTGAATAGTACAGGTTTCCTAAAAACATTGATTCAAAAGGTTATTTGCAGCTTCATATTGCACTTCTCTAAGCTGCTCTGAAATACTTGGTTCTGAAATGAAAAGATCCATTAAGTCTTCATTATCTTCTTCTTCTCTTAAATCAAAGAATTTATTTATACTTAAAACTGATTTAGTTTGCTGTTTTTCTTGAGCTTCAAGTACTGATTCTAAAGAAGTTGACCGTGTAGGTGAATAAAGAGCAATATGTTTCCTTTCTTCTCCATGTGAAATAATCATGCTTCCTGATCTGCATCCTATAAAGGCATCAGCAGTAGCTAACCATGGTCTACCTAAGATTAGAGGATGTCCTCCCAAATTTGATTTTGGTTGCAGAATAAGGAAGTCAACAGGATACTCCCATGAATCCAAAGAGACTATAATATCTTCCAATATTCCTTCAGGGACAACTTTAGATCTGTCTGCCAATTCTAAGATTGTAGAGGTTGATCTAATGTTGTTCAAATGCAAAGTTTTCATGGTCTCCATTGTCATTACATTTATAGTTGCTCCCAAGTCTATTAATGTGTTTGGTACTGAGAAATTATTTATTGATATAGTAACCATAGGGATACCAGGATCAATATATTTTTCTATTTTGGTTTCTGGAGACATGAGACTTGCTAGCTTACCAATGACTTGGATTGTAGTAGGATCCTTCTTCTTTCTCTGAGTTTTCTTAATGCACAATTCCTTTATTGTTTTAGCATATATTGGTATTTCTTTAATTGCCTTTAACAAAGGAATTTTTACATAATCGTTTTTTAACTCATCTAAAATATCAAATTCAGGAAGGGTTATTTCTTTTTGTTGTTCCACTAACCTTTCAGGATAAGGTGGTGTTTGAGTTGTAATGTTTGTTCCTTTCTGAATTTGTATCTTAGTTTGTGATGTTTCAGGTGATTCTCCTTGTTCGGTTGGTTCTTCTATAATTCGAGGAGAATCCTTTTTAAGCACTTTTCCAGACCTTAGATGGACTTCATTAAGAGGAAGAATTGAATATGTGGGAAAACATGTTGCTTCCTCTACAGTATATGCAGCTTTTTCTACCTTATTATTCGGATTTGCAATTGGTTGTGCTGGTAATTGAGTTGGTTTGGGTTGATTTGTGGGTAGCTGCAACTGTTGTGGTTGGGTCAACAACGGTGGAGGATTCTGCTGCGGATATGGCATGGATTGTGGATATGCAGAATGTTGTTGTTGAAATGGTATGGATTGAGGATATTGTGGATATGTGAATGGCTGTTGATATTGTTGTTGGTATTGTTGAGGTGGCTGGTTTCTATAACCATATCCTCTCCAACCTTGTGCAGGTTGTTGTGGATATTGTTGTGGAGGCCAAGCTTGCCATGGCATTGGAGGTGTCCAAGGATTTTGAGGTGGATAAAGGTAATTTTGTTGAGGGAATTGTTGCTGATTTTGTTGAGGCATCCTAGGTTGCCATGGTCTTCGTGGTGCTACATAATAAAAACCTTCCATTCCTGGCACTTCTTCCATTGAATTCATTTGTAATTCTTTCAATTTTAGACAATTTTCTGTGGAATTCTTTTCTGTACAAAGACCACAAACCTGAACACTCTGAACACTATCCAAAGGACATTCTCTTAATGGATGTTTATTTCTACATTTGGGACAAAATATTGCTAGAGCTTGTTCTTGTTCTTCTTTCCTCTTATTTGCCTTTAGCACATCTACTTGTGTCCCTAATGTACTCAAAAGATCTGTTTTGAAATTCTCCAATAAACTTCCTATTTCAGCTCTTGTTATCCCTCCTGCAGCTGACTTTGCGGCTTTTGAACTTACTTCTCTTCTTCCTGTTTTTGCTCTTCCTCTAGAATATTTTTGACATAAGTCAACAATTTCTTCGAATGGTAGGTTTGAGATATCTCCTTTACCCATCACATTCAAGATGTCAAGGTATTCATCCCTTATACCCTTGAGAAATATTGTTCGAATGGTTTCTTGATTTAGAGAATGTTGTTTAGATTTCTGTAGATTATACAAAAATCTTTCCAAATATTCTTCTAGACTTTCATCTTCTTGTTGTGTCATTCTAAAAATATCTTCCTTTGAATATCTAGATCTGCAATAAGCTTCATATTTTTTAAGGAAGACTGATCTCATATCATCCCAAGAAGTTATTGTATGTTCTCCTAAACCCATAAACCATTTCAAGGCTGCTGCTTTTAATGTTGCAGGGAAAAGACGAAGTTTATGGAGCTTTATGCATATCCATATGTTCTACATAGAATATCAAATTCAAAATGATAAATGAATCGTGATCTTCATGACATTCCATAAAATGCTGGCAATAATAAGGTAATATTTTTTTCATTTTCACTTCTTCTCCTAATATTGCACTTGTGTCAATTATTGGAAAGCCAAAGGTAGTTTCATCTTCTTGTCTTTTCTGATCATTTTCCATTTTTATATCATTTTCTTGTTTTGCATCCTCTTCTCTTTTTCTTCTCCATTCTGCTTGTTGTCTTTCATATTGAGCTCGTTGTTCAGGAGTGAGAATAACAGATCCATGTCCTTCTTCTGCCATTGGTTGATTTGTTTCAATTTTAAGTGGAGTTTCGGGTTGATCAAAGATAAGAGGATTTATGGATGGAAATAAAGTTTGTTTTCCTTTGATGATTTCTTTTTGTTTTCCAGAAGTTGAAGATTGTTTTTGCTTTGCTTCCCAAGCTAACAAAGTTTGTCTCTCAATCAAAGTCAATCTTTGTCCACTTCTTTGTTTTTCTGCCAATTCCTCAATGATTGGATTACCAGTAACTGGGGTGTTTGATGATCCTATCTCTATTTGTGGGGGGTTTTTAATAAATCTACCTTTTTTTTTTTTTTTTTTTTTTTTCCCCCCCCCCCCCCTACAACGGCGCCAAAATGTTGAGCGAATTTATGTACCTAAACTAACACAATATTTATTATCAATCCGGGTTGTTTATGCTTTGAGGCAAGATCACTATATGTGAAGATCAGATATAATCAACCTTGAAAGATATGCTGAAAGTAATACATTCTACAACTCTAACTCAATTAGTTTAAAAAGAGGAATAATATTGAAATGGTTCTTGACTCAAGATATTCATTTTCACCTCAATTACCACTTAATGAATCAGAGATTAAAACCAAGAACTTAAGATGGATAAATTATGAATGAAAGAAGCTCTTAACTTAAGAGACATGTAAAGTGTTCCATTATAATTCATTCATCTTAATATCAAAATCTCAACAAGAAACTGCTTGCACACAAACAAAAGAAACCAACTTTAATTCATCATTTTCATAGAAGGGATGCTCAACTTGATACATCTGTTTTTCCAACTTGATAAAGTGATGAATAAGTTATAAACTAATGACATCAATCACTATGCATGAATCATTAAACAATCTGAAATAAAGCTTTGAAAACTAGTTCTACAATCATCAAATTACAAAGAAATAAAACTAGTTAACAAGAAAGTGTACTTAGCTTGGAATGGGGGCCCGTCCACCCTTGCCTTGCACACTTGATAAATGATCTCAGAAGCTTAACTTCAGTCACACATCCATAACATTGAACAACAAATTGATAACAGCACAAGTCTTCAAATTAACTTCTCAATCCAAAATTGTCACAATATAAAAGTATATAAGTCAAATAATAATCCTAATACATAAGCCATCAAAGCTTTGGCTTTAAATAAGAAGTCTCATGAACAAACTGATCTATTTTTACTCAAACAAACCCATCTACTTCTCATCCACCTATCTAAGTCGAATTCATTATTCTTATCCCAAGAAATATGGTCAATCCCATAGAATCTCAAACCTGCCCTATTTCTATGGGATTTCTGAATGACTAGTCATGATTGACTAGAACTAAATGGGCCTAATAAAGCTTGTTCTGTTCGAACTAAGCATAGGTGGCTTAGTCCTAGTTTCCAAGCTGTCCATCCATGCATTCAATTCGTGCCCAAGTGTCCTGCAACCATATCAACCATATAGCTATTACGGGAATTTCTGAATTAGCCAATTTTGCACTAAAAATCAAACTTTCATAAAAACTTTAGAATTTGAAAAATTAAAATTAAATACCTGAATCAATATCAAATATATGTCAAAATGGAATAAATGAATGGAAAATGGATGGAAAAATAGATGGATAAATAAGTTTCTTTGAGAAAAATAAGACCAAAACTAAGGCCCAACATCTCTCCCTTGCTTATCATCAAGCATGTCCCCATGCTTGCCTGTTCCTTTTTGACCTTCTTCTTTCTGAAGTAGATGTTGTACTTGTCGATGCTTCCTGTTGTGCTGCCCTTGCCAAACAATCCAAACCTGTGTCATGTCTTTCTTTAAACAAAGCTGCTTTAACCTTTTGCTTTTCATACTTGGCCTGCCACATGTTCTTTTCCTTCAACCATTTAAATGCTTGTTTAGAAATTAGATCATTCTTCCTTTTCAATCTCCCCAACTCTTCTTTCAATTTTTCATTTGTTTTGATCAATTTAGCATTTTCTTTCCTATTTGCTTTGTTCTCCTCTTTTAACTGTTTTTCCACAATTTTACTAATTTCTAATTGATCAGTTAAATCCCTGATTTTCCCATCATTAATTTCTTTTTCAAAATTCTGAGTTGTTTTCATTAATGATGCAGCTGCTTCATCATCATAGGCAGAATCCCTATCAAATTCTTCTTGTGGAATGTTATTTTCTTCTTGTGGTCTTGGAAAATATGTTTCTTCTTCCCTGTTTAAATTGATGGGACTTTTATTTGTAAATATTTTGGGAATAGACATCACAGATATTTCATAATCCATGGCCATGTTATTTTGTTGTTTGGCTCTTGTTCTAGGATACAAGGGTGAATTCATCACTCCTTTACTTTCCTGCTCTGTTTTCTCTTGCACCTCTGTAATCTGTTCAGTAAAATGATTTTTAACCATGAATTCTCTCCACACTATGCCCTGCAATCTCACTTGATACTCAACTAGGATTTTAATCAATCCTTGATGATACATTTGTCCTGCCTTAAGCCTGTTTTCATGTCTTGCTGTTTCAATCATTCTTAAGAGGCTTTTATATAGAAAATAAGGTAAATTAATCCTATCTTCCCCTTTAATGTGCCGCAGAAGTTTAACATGATATAAATGGGCAACACTATATCCTCGGTCACAAGTCAAAAACTTTTGGATAATCAAGACTAATTCTCTCCATGGCTCATTAAACCATTCCCTGGGTATACCTTTTGTCCTATCAAATGTTCCCTTCCGGTTTTTCTCAAGGAAGAAAGTCCATGCTTTCTCCTTGAAGTGTAGCCCTTTGTAATACTTCTCTCCTAACATTGGAAAATCTAAGGCTTTGGACAAGTATTCTTGGGTTACTGGAACAATGATTTCTCCTACTCGAGTTTGGTCTTGATTGAAATTCTTTATAAAATCTTTGGTTATCTCCTCAGAATGGCCATTAAATTTCTGTAGGAAGCCTATCATTCCTGCCTGATAGAGTTTTTCTATGGCCTCTTTTCCCTAGCTTTCTATTTGAAATTTTGGCTCTACCCTGTTTGCCATTGTTTCTGTAAACCAATCAATGTAGGCTTCTGTTGTTACTAACTTCATTTTAATAAAAATTATGACTATCGTTTTTTTTTTAAATGAAATTCAGTAAGCAGAGAAGTTTACCTTCCTCTTCTGACTCAACTCAACTCTGTACTTTTAACCTCTGATATATTCCCTTGCAATAGCACTCTCTGAATTCCCTGTTGAATACAAGCAACACCTGTATACTTCTGTTAATACACTGGTCTCTGTTTTTTTAAATTAAATACACACACAGTATCACAAATCACACAAACATGATTTACTTGTGTATATATAAAATAAAAAAAATTAAAGAGTGCTCTCGGCCTAATCGAAATTTTCACAATGTTTTAGGCTTAAGCAAAGATGTTTGCAAAAATTATTGCTTGCAGGCTCAGCATAAAAATGCAACTATGCAACAAGCTCTCGGCCTCAACACGGCTTCAGCAAACCCGACTCCCTTTTGCAACCATAATTCAATGTGACCATTAGGCATTCGATCCCTGTCAAAACAAAAACAAAACGCAGTGGCAGCAAGTGTTTTATGGCGTTTTTTTTCGTTTTCATGATAACTGTTTGTGAAAATATTGGTGCGCATAGTTCACTCAGAGGAACACGGCTTAGTGCGCAATTCAACAACCACCGCCATGCTACTTCAATCACAGCATTCCGTTAAAACGTGTTACTCATGCAATGAGTTTCCCTCAAAATGCTGCGCATCAAGATCTATCAACAATCCTTAAGTGCTGTCAATCTGGAGATAATCACGGGTTTGTAATTACCTGACTGTCAACGAGCGCGTGGAGTGTAACCGGGCGCTCCAAATCCCTATTGTTTCGGTTAACTGAGCTGGTGTCAAAGCACAGGATCCAAAAGTTAATGTCAAACAATATTTCATAATCGCTGAGTGTTAATGAACTTCAACTGGTTCGACTCAACTCGGGAAATCAGATCTCCCGATCGTCGAACCCGGTGAGCGATTTTCACTATTCCGCTGCTTCAAAACGACTTCTCTTCTCTCCGGATTGATGTTTTGTTTCAGAACGCCTTCCTTCTGAGCTCTGGCAATGAGGAATGAGGTTGAAATGGTCATGAATTGACCGAGTTCATGGTTGTACCGTGCCTGTTGGCGTTATGATGTGAGGTTGGTATGGCTGTCCTCTTTGACCAGTCGACCGACTGTGTCATGAGGATACCACCGCCTTGTGCTATGTTTAAATTATATACACGTATCACCACCACCGGCGCACGCTATGTTTGAATGATATGGATGTGTTATCACCACCGTGCACGCTATGTTTGAATTATATGCCTGTATTGTCACCACCGTGCACGTTGATTTCCATTGTCGTGTGCTATGATATGCACGTTTCATTATCATCAACGCATTTCACTTTGAATGATACACCCGTATCATTGCCACCTTCTGCATGAACTTATTACCTCCACCGTGCGTTCATACGTGTAATGATACTCCTGTTATGCAATTATCATTATACCATACCCTGTCAAGCCTGTCAACCAGATTATAACTATCATGCTCGTCCTTCATTTTGTATGCGCTATATACCTTTGCTTATGTTTATACCATATGCGTGTTATTTATATGCCATTAACCTTATCTCTTGTGCGTATTAACCTTATATCCTTTGCGCTCAATTCTTATATAGATGGTTTTTTAACGCATTCCTTATTTACACTTATGGTATATATTTTTTGTATAGCGCATTATTTGTTTTGCCTTTTATGCATATCTTTATGATTTTAAAATGACCATCTTAGGTCATGTTTAAAATCATCATCATACTAATGCTTGATTTGTGTATGCAGGTGGAAAGAGTTGTCCTAGCTTGGTCTTTTGCTCAAGAAAAATACTTAGGATTATAGGGAATATGTATAAGAAATGTGTATATGAATGAAATGGAATATGTATAGGGTATTATGAAGATAGGATATGTATAGGGAATATTGAATATCCTCAGGTACTAACTTTAACTTAACAAAAACTAAAAATTCCTAAGAAAAATTTGAATTTTAAGCACAAAATGACTATACATATACTTCCCTGGATGATGTTTGTACAGGTGGAATGAAGTCAGATGTTGTAGATGAATCAAAAAGTGAATTTTATTGCTGCTCCTTGTTCTTCATGCTCTGGTTCTTGAATTGAAAAATCAGGTCCCTTTGTAATGATTCTTTGTTTCAGGTCCCTCTGCACTGCTTACATAATATGCACATGTTGTTTTGACATTGGCAGGTTTCTCAGGTCCCTCTGTTGACAATACAAGTTCCTTCTATACTTCAGCTTTCCAGCTAAAGATCTAGTACAAGTCTCCCCCTTGTTTAAGATATGACTTGTCCTCAAGTCAGTTGTTGATGGAGAGTACCTGTATTGAAATTATGTGAGAACAGTAGAACAAGAAAAAGGAATTCATAGAGTCCAAGTTGCCCTGGTTTTCCCCTATGAATTCGTGTTTGCTGAGTGCCAGTTGCCTGGTTTTCACTAGCAAACAAATTATTTTTTTTTTATTTTTTTATATTTTTATTTTATTTTTTATATATTTTTTTTTATTCAACTACAGGACTGGAAGATGGCTGAGCCTGGTGTGCCATGACTTCCAGTTCTGTATCTTCTATCAGTTGTTTCATAAATGCTTCTTTACTGATAGGTCTATTATAAACTTTGAGCCTATGTCCATTCACTATAAAGGAGGTGGAGTCCTGGTCGATTGTCTTGATCTTGACTGCTCCATTGTCAAAGATTTCGTCAATTTCATATGGCCCTAGCCAGTGTGTTGTGAACTTTGCTTTGAAGTCTTTGAACTTGGAGTCAAAAAGTAATGCCCAATCTCCCTTGCGAAATGTCTTTGTTTTGATATATATGTCATGCCACTTCATTCTTTGTTGTTGCACCAATGTAGTATGTTCTATGGCTTGTTGACGATGCTCATCCAACTGATTCAGTTCCATGATCCGCTGCTGTTGTGCTTCTGTCAGGTCTAATCCTAGTTCAGCTGCTAGTCTGTATGTTTGTATTTGAAACTCTATAGGCAATAAGGCCTCTTTTCCATATACTAACTGGTATGGACTAAAACCAGTTGTATTCTTCCATGTGATTCTGTAGGCCCATAGTGCATCTTTTAATTTTTCAGACCAATCTTTTCTGTTCAGCTGTACTGTTTTTGTCATGATATTTTCTAGGAATTTATTTGTTGATTCAACCTTCCCATTTGCTTGAGGATGATATGGTGTAGATTTCCTGTGTTTGATCTTGTATTTCTCTGTTAGATCTCGTACTAGCTTTGATGTAAACTGTGTTCCTTGATCTGTTACAATTTGTCTAGGTACTACATATCTGACAAAGATTTCTTCAAAAAGAAAGGTGACCACTGTATCTTTTGTTGCTCTGTTCACTGCTTTAGCCTCTGCCCACTTGGTTACATAATCTGTACATACTAAGATGTACTTCTTTCCATTTGATGGTGGATTGATGGGTCCAACAAAGTCAAGTGCCCATTTCTCAAATGGTTCTATGAGGACCTGTGGCTTCAGCGGCATCTCATCTCTTGTGATTGGTCTCCCTGTTCTCTGGCAACTGTCACATTGCTTGACATATTTCTTAGAGTCTTTGAAGATGGATGGCCAGTAGTAGCCCAGTTGCAGCACCTTATATGTTGTTCGTTTATCTGCAAAATGGCCACCACATGGTTCATCGTGACATGCCTTTAGAATATCTAATATTTCATCTTCTCGCACACATTTTCTAATTATCAAATATGGACCAGTATAAAATAAATCACCATTTACCCAACTATACCTGGAACTTTCTTTAATAATTTTGTGTCTTTGCTTTTTAGTGAATTGGTTTGGTAACTTTCCAGAAGATAAATAGTTTGCCATGTCTGCAAACCATGGTGTTTTTACCGTGATAGCAAACAGATGTTCATCGGGAAAGTTATCTGCAACTGGATTTGGATCATTAGATGAATGTATGCGGGACAGAAAGTCAGCCACTTGATTTTCCTTGCCTGGCCGGTCTTGTATTGTGATATTAAATTCTTGCAGTAACAGTAACCATCTTGTTACTCTTCCATTGGTTATAGGTTTATTCATCAAGTATTTGATTGCTGAATGATCTGTATGAATGAAAACTTTATATCCTGTTATATAATGTCTGAATTTGTTTACTGCATGTATAACGGCTAACATTTCTTTCTCGGTGACTGTATAGTTCAATTCTGCAGGTGTTAGATTCTTGCTTATAAAGTATATTGCATAATTGAACAAGTTTTCTTTCTGTCCAAGGGAGGCACCTATTGCAGTATCAGATGCATCAGTTGATATATGAAATGGCAAAGACCAATTTGGTCCACGGAGAATGGGTGCAACTGATAATTTTTCTTTCAGATTTTGAAATGCATTTTGACAGTTATTTGTCCAGTGAAATTCAATATCTTTTGCTAATAATTTAAACAGAGGTTGGGCTATTTTACTGAAGTTTTCAATGAATCATCTATAATAGCCTGCATAGCCTAAGAAACTTCTTACCTCTTTCTGAGTTGTAGGAGGCATTAAGTTTACTAGGACTTGGATTTTTGCTGGATCCACTTTAATTCCTGAAGCAGAAATATGGTGTCCCAGAACTATTCCTTCTGTCAACATTATATAGCATTTATCATTGCTTAATGACAAATTTGTTTCAATGCATCGCTTCAGCACTTTCTCAAGATTATTTAAGCAATCATTATATGTGTTTCCATAAACTGTAAAGTCATCCATATAAACCTCTACACATTCATGGATTAGATCAGCAAAAATTGCAAGCACTGCTCGTTGAAAAGTTGCAGGTGCATTACATAAACCGAATGGCAAAACATTATATGCATAAGTTCCCCATGGGCAAGTAAATGTTGTCTTGTCTTGGTCTTCTGTTGCTATTCTAATCTGGTTGTACCCGCTAAACCCATCTAAGAAAGAGAGGAATTTCTTTCCAGCCAATGAGTCTAACACTTGATCAATAAATGGTAGAGGAAAATGATCTTTAAGTGTAGCTTTATTTAGTTCTCGATAATCCACACATACCCTCCACTTTCCATTTTTCTTCGGAACAATAACCAATGGAGAAACCCATTGACTATCTGAAATAGGATAGATGAATCCAACATTTAACAATTTTTGAAGTTCTTCTTTCACTATTTCCTTCATCATAGGATTCATCCTTCTTTGAGGTTGTCTTACAGGTTTGATTTGATCATCTGTATAAATGTGGTGGACACATGTGTTAGGATGGATTCCTTGCATGTCAGTATAATCCCAGGCAAAAGCTTTTGAATATTTCTGTAATAATGCAATTACCTCTTGCTCCTGTTCTGATTGCAACTCATTTCCAATGTTTAAATGTTTTCCAGGACTTACCTCAATTGTTTTTATTGTTGGATTGGAGATTGTGTTTACAGGAAAGATGTCTATAAAAGATTTTCGCAAAGTTTGAACAGTACAAGTTTCCTGAAAGCATTGATTCAAAAGGTTACTTGCAGCTTCATATTGGACTTCTCTAAGCTGCTCTGAAATACTTGGTTCTGAAATGAAAAGATCCATTAAGTCTTCATTCTCTTCTTCTTCTCTCAAATCAAAGAATTTATTTATACTTAAAACTGATTTAGTTTGTTGTTTTTCTTGAGCTTCAAGTACTGATTCTAAAGAAGTTGATTGTGCAGGTGAATAAAGAGCAATATGTTTCCTTTCATCTCCATGTGAAATAATCATGCTTCCTGATCTGCATCCTATGAAGGCATCAGCGGTAGCTAACCATGGTCTGCCTAAGATTAGAGGATGTCCTCCCAAATTTGTTTTTGGTTGCAAGATAAGGAAGTCAACAGGATACTCCCATGAATCTAAAGAGACTATGATATCTTCCAATATCCCTTCAGGAACAACTTTAGATCTGTCTGCTAGTTCTAAAATTGTAGAGGTTGATCTAATGTTGTTCAAATGTAAAGTTTTCATTGTCTCTATTGTCATTACATTTATAGCTGCTCCCAAGTCTATTAATGTGTTTGGTACTGAGAAATTATTTATTGATATAGTAACCATAGGGATACCAGGATCAATATATTTTTCTATTTTGGTTTCTGTAGACATGAGACTTGCTAGTTTACCAATGACTTGGATTGTAGTAGGATCCTTCTTCTTTCTCTGAGTTTTCTTAATGCACAATTCCATTATTGTTTTAGCATATATTGGTATTTCTTTAATTGCCTTTAACAAAGGAATTTTCACATAAGCATTTTTTAACTCATCTAAAATATCAAATTCAGGAAGGGTTATTTCTTTTTGTTGTTCCACTAACCTTTCAGGATAAGGTGGTGTTTGAGTTATAATGTTTGTTTCTTTCTGAATTTGTATCTTAGTTTGTGATGTTTCAGGTGATTCTCCTTGTTCGGTTGGTTCTTCTATGATTGGAGGAGAATCCTTTTTAAGCACTTTTCCAGACCTTAGATGGACTTCATTAAGAGGAAGAATTGAATATGTGGGAAAACATGTTGCTTCCTCTACAGTATATACAGCTTTTTCCACCTTATTATTCGGATTTGAAATTGGTTGTGCTGGTAATTGAGTTGGTCTGGGTTGATTTGTGGGTAGCTTTAACTGTTGTGGTTGGGTCAACAACGGTGGAGGATTCTGCTGCGGATATGGCATGGATTGTGGATATGCAGAATGTTGTTGTTGAAATGGTATGGATTGAGGATATTGCGGATATGTAAATGGCTGTTGATATTTTTCCTGGTATTGTTGAGGTTGCTGGTTTCCATATCCATATCCTCTCCAACCTTGTGCAGGTTGTTGTGGATATTGTTGTGGAGGCCAAGCTTGCCATGGCATTGGAGGTGTCCAAGGATTTTGAGGTGGATAAAGGTAATTTTGTTGAGGGAATTGCTGTTGATTTTGCCGAGGCATTCTAGGTTGCCATGGTCTTCGTGGTGCTACATAATAAAAACCTTCCATTCCTGGCACTTCTTCCATTGAATTCATTTGTAATTCTTTCAATTTTGAACAATTTTCTGTGGAATGCTTTTCCGTACAAAGACCACAAACCTGAATACTATCTAAAGGACATTCTCTTAATGGATGTTTGTTTCTACACTTGGGACAAAAGATTGCTAAAGCTTGGTCTTGTTCTTCTTTCCTCTTATTTGCCTTTAGCACATCTACTTGTGTCCCTAATGTACTTAAAAGATCTGTTTTGAAATTTTCCAATAAACTTCCTATTTCAGCTCGTGTTATCCCTCCTGCAGCTGACTTTGCTGCTTTTGAACTTACTTCTCTTCTTCCTGTTTTTACTCTTCCTCTAGAATATTTTTGACATAAGTCAACAATTTCTTTGAATGGTAGGTTTGAGATATCTCCTTTACCCATCACATTCAAAATGTCAAGGTATTCATCCCTTATACCCTTGAGAAAGATTGTTCGAATGGTTTCTTGATTTAGAGAATGTTGTTTAGATTTCTGCAAATTGTAAAGAAATATTTCCAACTATTCCTCCAAAATTTCATCTTCTTGTTGTGTCATTCTAAAAATGTCTTATTTTGAGTCTCTAGCCCTGCAGTAATCTTGATACTTTTTAAGAAAAAATTTCTTCATATCATCCCAAGAAGCTATTGTATGTTTTCCTAAAGCCATAAACCATTTCAAGGCTGCTGCTTTTAATGTTGCAGGGAAAAGACGAAGTTTATGGATGTCATCAGTATATCCATATGTTCTACATAGAATATCAAATTCAAACATAAATGAATCAGGATCTTCTGTTGACATTCCATAAAAATTTGGCAATACAGAAGGTGGAATATTTTTCATTTTCACTTCTTCTCCTAATATTGCACTTGTGTCAATTATTGAAAAGCCAAAGGTAGTCTCATCTTCTTGTCTTTTCTGATCATTTTTTATTTTTCTATCATTTTCTTGTTTTGCATCTTCCTCTCTCTTTCTTCTCCATTCCGCTTGTTGTCTTTCATATTGAGCTTGTTGTTCAGGAGTGAGAATAACAGATCCATGTCCTTCTTCTGCCATTGGTTGATTTGTTTCAATTTTAAGTGGAGTTTCAGGTTGGTCAAAGATAGGAGGATTTATGGATGGAAATAAAGATTGTTTTCCTTTGATAATTTCTTTTTGTTTTCCAGAAGTTGAAGATTATTTTTGCTTTGCTTCCCAAGCTAACAAAGTTTGTCTCTCAATCAAAGTTAATCTTTGTCCACTTCTTTGTTTTTCTGCCAATTCCTCAATGATTGGATTACCAGTAACTGGGGTGTTTGATGATCCTATCTCTATTTGTGGGGGGTTTTTAATAAATCTAACATGAGGATCTCTATGTCTAGGCATAAAGAAACATAACTAAAAAGTGTAACTACTGTTTTTGTGTTTTTTTTCTTTCTATTGACTATGTCGATATTTGCCTCCCCGGCAACGGCGCCAAAATGTTGAGCTAATTTATGTACCTAAACTAACACAATTATTTATTATCAATCCGGGTTGTTTATGCTTTGAGGCAAGTTCACTATATGTGAAGATCTAATATAATCAAACTTTGAAAGATAATTTCATTCAAAAACAATACATCCTACAACTCTAATTCAACTTGTTCAAAGTAGAGGAAAAACATTGAGATGGTTCTTGACTCAAGAAGTCCACCTTTGCCTCAACTATTCACTTAATGAATCAGAGATTAAAATCAAGAACTTAAGATGGATAAATTGTTAATGAAAGAAGCTCTTAACTTAAGAGACACATAAAGTATTTCATCATAATTTATTCATCTCAATACTTAAAATCACAATAAGAAACTACTTGCATGCAAACCAAAGAAACTAGTTGTAATTCATCATTTTAGTAGAAGGGATGTTCAACTTGAACACCTGTTTTTCCAACTTGATAAAGTGATGAATAAGCTATGAACTAATGAAATCAATCATTATGCATGAACCATGAAGCAATCTGAAATAAAGCTCTGAAAAACCAGTTCTACAATTATCAAATTACAAGGAAATAAAACTAGTTAACAAGAAAGTGTACTTAGCTTGGAATGGGGGCCCTTCCACCCTTGCCTTGCACACTTGATAAATGATCTCAAAAGCTTAACTTAAGTTACACATCCATAGCATTGAACAGCAAAGTAATAGCAACACAAGTCTTCAAATTAACTTCTCAATCCAAAATTGTCACAATATAAAAGTATAATAAGTCAATAATAATCATAATCCATAAGCCATCAAAGCTTTGGCTTTAAATAAGAAGTCTCATGAAACAAACTGATCTATTTTTACTCAAACAAACCCATCTAATCTCATCCACCTATCTAAGTCGAATTCATTATTCTTATCCCAAGAAATATGGCCAATCCCATAGAATCTCAAAACTGCCCTATTTCTATGGGATTTCTGAATGACTAGTCATGATTGACTAGAACCAAATGGGCCTAATAAAGCTTGTTCTGTTCGAACTAAGCATAGGTGGCTTAATCCTAGTTGCCAAGCTGCCCATCCATGCATTCAATTCGTGCCCAAGTGTCCTGCAACCACATCAAACATAGAGCTATTACGGGAATTTCTGAATCTGCCAATTTTGCACTAAAAACCAAACTTTCATAAAAACTTTAGAATTTGAAAAATTAAAATTAAATACCTGAATAGATATCAAATATATGTCAAAATGGAATAAATGAATGGAAAATGGATGGAAAATAGATGGATAAATAAGTTTCTTTGAGCAAAATAAGACCAAAACTAAGGCCCAACACGTGCCAAGAGGCATGTTTGTCAAAAATATCCTGATGATATTTTCCAAGTACAGATCCAAAACAAACACCATCTTGGCAAGATACCATAGGAATACCTGTCACCATATTTTCTTTACATAGAGTTTGAAGAGAGAGATAGTTTAAGTGACCAAATCGCTCATGCAAATGTTTGTTCACTTCATCATTATGAGAAAAAAAAATGGAGGGAATACATGATGACCCAAAGTTGTTAAACTTATACAACCACTTGGAATCATCAGCAATGCTAGTAGCTAAAATATGTCTAGGAACTTTGAGTTCCTTAATTACAACATCATGAGGTGAGAATTCTATTGTTTTCCCTTCACCTGAATGAGTTATGTGATAAACAGATAGAAGGTTGCAGGAAAAGGTAGGAATACATAATACATCATCAAATTCACCATTATCTAGATGAATGGTTCTGGAACCTACAACACTAAGAGATTTTTCGTCACCAACATAGACATTTTTTGTGTTACATATAGTTTGCGGCTAAATTAATTAAGACCCTTTTTTAGTTTAGGGCCATTCTTTTTAGGATGCTTCTTAGGATTATTTTGGTATGGTTGCTACGTGGATGCTAAGGCTTTCTTAGAAGAGTTTCCAGTATTAATAAGACACTCCTATCAACCCTCATGATTGATCTTGTTTGTTTTCCCATTTAGCGGCTTTATGTCCACCGATAGGTTTAGTTTATTGTCCTGTGGCTATTCTATAAATCCCTTTACTTCTATGTAATTCTATCATGTAGGACCATTGGAAATAATTGGTGTTGTTAAGAATAATCAGGCATGCACATTCCATTTAAAAAAAAAAAAATGAAGCTGAAAGGGCTGAAACCAACTAGTTCAATGGAAGGATCTCGAAAAATTAGGCTGGTTGAAAAAAATGGCTTATAGATGAAGAAGTTATGGCTTTTTGAAAAAACATTGTAGTAGATGTTGAAGAGGTACGTGAGAGGTTGAAAGATGACGACGAAGATGTACTTTTAAACCACCCCAAAACAACCCCCCCCCCTTCCAAACTCAATACAATAAGCTCACTTTTAGAAAAAAACTACTTAGTGTCACCCACTTTTATAAATAAGTAAGAGTCACTTTTACATGTGCTTTTTAAATTAAAAAAACTCTTTTTTTATAAAACAGGCAACTTGCCAAAATGATTTTTTTAAGGAAAAGTAACTTGACAATTTATTTTTTTTAGAAAAAGAAGCTTTCCAAAGAGACTTTAACACAAGACCTCTATTCGCATAAAGTAACTTTACACCAAGTGAGCTAGTAAAAGGATTTTGTAATTGTTTGAAAGGATGAAGGGGTTTTTTATTTCTTTATTTTTTTTTCTTCGATGTGCGTGATTTTTCCTGCAAAACAAAACACAAAATCAATGTAAAAAAAAATACAATCCTTACGGTAGAACGTTATATTTCCGGTTAGTCTTACTCACAACTATCTTTTTTTTTGCTATTTCTGATTTCCCGAGATCATACAATGACACGGCGAAAGGACATATGTAGCAGAAAAATTTCATCTTCCTATTTCTAATTTTCCAAGATCACACACAACGTAGAACAAAGAGAATACACAGAGAAGAGGGTATGGATCCATCTATAAAAAAAAATATAAACCGAAATAAACAGAGGGAATCGAAATAAGATACTTTATTCCTCCAGATCTAAAATGACATAACTTAGGCAACCAAAAACCTTTGCACATGAAACAAAAGGGGTTCCTCAGTGTAATAGACACTCCGACATAACAGAGTAGTTCTCTCTGATCGAAAGTGCTTAGAAATAGTCGATTTGGAAAATGGTAGTTGTATGCAGTTAAACCAATTTCGGATTTGGATCAACAAAGGATGCAACCCTCAAAATGGCTCTGATACCATGTAGTAATTTACAGGGTAAGTTCCTTAGAATAAACACCAAAGGTCACCACTCACAAACATATCACAAATCAATACACCAGTATTTGACGTGGTTAAAATCCTTGAAGAGGGAAACAGTGCATGGCCTCAGCTAACGCAGCCACTTAAGACAATTTATTAATATAAAGAAAGAAAATTTACATAATCTTCTCTTATAAATGGTTACTGAAAAAATGACCCTCCATGCTATTTAAATAGAGATACGGGACCTGTTATCTCTCCAGTAAATTCTTAAGCTGTGGGAGTTTTGTTTTTATTCAAAGAATACTAGAGGTAACCACAAACCTACTTCAAACTCTAGGATCTAGCCTTCCTAGGGTTCAGAGAGGGCTCTCTCTTTCAATTTTAACTTTGTTTTAATTTGTGAATATTAGGCTAGCTATGAAAGTTCAATTTTGGTTTGGTTTTGTTGGATTTGGTGGGAAAATTTCACTTGGAGGGTAGATAGAGGGAAATATACTTGTACATTGAGCTATGGAGTCTAAGTCAAGCTAACAGAACTGGGATCAAGGCCTAAAAGGTTAAATGTCTGCAGGGAAAGATAGATAACCCTTGGAGAGCTTGGAAAATTTGTTTTTGAGATGGTATGATCGGGAAAAAGGGCACTTAAGAATCCTTTGATCCCGAAAAGGGAAGTAGAAAATAGAGGTCAAACGGGAGAGGGAGAAATTAAGGATTCCCTACACCCGAAATCAAAAGAAAACAAATAAATGATAACTAGTTAAAAATAGGGTGCTATTAACATGTCCTGTAGTAATAATCCTAGTTATACATTCATATTTATAATTAAAACACAAATGTATGTATGCAACAAAAAAAGATAAAAATGAAAAGTTTAAGAGAGTACTTCACTCCATATAGCTTATCACAGGGATCCTGAAGTATGATGCCAAGTAGTTGATCTAGTCTGCTACTCAAAATCGAAATCAAAAGCCTTCAAGTCAACAAAATATCTATAGTAATCTCCAACAATTTTATTCCAGACCAAAATACTTCAAAAGAGTGAAGTACTTATACATAATGTTTGAAAAAATATCCTATATGACTTCTAAGAATTAACTTAGGAAAATAAAATATCTTACGACAATAATAGTGACAACTTCTCAACAAATTAGAAATTTATCCTGTTTTATTCAAAATAAATAGAAATTGTTTTAAGATAAGAAGAAACTGACTGCTTATGTTTCCTCTTTGCTGGCTCTTTAGATATTCCTTAGAATCTAAGCTGCCTTCACTGCTACTCTTTTTTACTTATACTCTTTCATTTCAGATACTCTTTAACCTTCAGTAAAACTCCTTTACTGCTGTAAAATCTATTTTGATAGTGAAATCAACAAACATATTTTTTCTTTTTCATTTGCTTGTATTTCTTTCTTCATAGAAAATCAGTCAATGCTTTCCAATGCTCATTTTTAGGAATTTTAATATTTTTGAGTTTCCTAAAATTCTCATAAGCCTTAGTGTACCTAGAAAATGTGGGCTTGATGAAAAATAAGTGCTTGATATCATACTGCAAATAAAACAAATCTTCAAAACTTTTCAGCAATACTTTTCCTGTAAGAATGCCTTGACCTGTTGGCTTGTTCACCTTATCCTTGGCATATTCTCTTATCTTTTTGTCATAATCATTTTGAGGCATTAGCTTATCATTAATAACCATGATATGAGGAAGTCCCTTTTCCTTAAATTGGTGAATTTAACCATGAATCTAGTTATAACAGTATTCATACCTTCAAATTTATGTTCAAGCTGCCTCATTAAATTTATTTTGGTGGTGACTTTCCTAATTTCTAGGATAGTTGTTGTCCTGTCATTGATTTTTAATTCTTCCAGTTCCTATCTATTATTGCTATTGAGGAAATTGATTAACCTTACAGTCTGTTCTGTTTTATTAGCTAAATCAACTTGTGTTATTTGGATCTCTACTTGGGCTGCCAATAATAACTCTCTCTGCTCAAACATCACCTGAATTGAAGGCCATACATCATGGATGGGTTCAATTACATTATTCCATAGGTAATATTTTATGTAAGATATCTTATATTTGAGAGTTAATTCTTTTTTTAGCTTCTTTACCTCTTCACTCAATCTGTGGGCATTTTGTTCATGTATTTTAGTATCTATCTGATTTTATTTGTTTTTCTTCTCAATATTTTCAATTATGTTTGTCAATGTATTGATTTCATTTGTCTTCAAAGGCATCCCTTCCATTTATTTTAATAGTTTTCCACTTTCATCTGTAGGTGGAAACACTGTTGTAGAGGATTCAGTTACTAACGCTGTTGAAGAAGTCACTGGCACTATAGTGGCCAGTTTCTCTTTGGGTGCTAACTTTTCTCCAAAAGTTGAAGGCACTGTGGCAGTGATGACTGGGATGAATGTGGGAATAATTGGTTCTTTAACTGTCTCCTTTTCTTGGACAGGTTGGTCCATTTGTACCTCCATTTCCTTAATTTGAGCTGTCAGTTGAGGTATCAAACTCACCATTTCATCTTTTTCCTTTTGATCCTGTAAAAATTCCTTTGTCTGAGGATACTCACTTTGAAGAAGTTTGAGTTGTTTCCTCAAGGCAGCTATATCCTCATTTTTATTTTTAACCGATGCTTCTGCTACTTTGATGTTTGTAGGATCATATCCTACCTTTAATAATAAATATTCTAAACAAAGGGGGTCTGGTTGAAGGTGAAACATTTGGTTTATTGACTCTGCAGTGATGGTAAATAGGACCTCTTTATTTGCATTCACAATAGCTCTGTGTTCAGGAATATAGTACTGGTGACAGAATCTGATAATTTCTTGACAAGGGTGAGTCAGGGGGACTACATATTTGGGTAAATTGAATTCCCAAATATGAAATTCTTCACGATCATTTAAAGATTTTTCAAAACACCAGTTGTGGATATCTAAAAAATTGAATTCAACTATAGGATCAACTATTTTGTAGTCAATATCAGCTAGGGGAATATGCTCAATATAAAAAACTGGGGGTTGTAATGGGTTGACTACAATTACAGAATTTGGAGTCATGACAGGAGTAGATTTAGGAGTTTTTGAACCTTCAGGCTTACTTACACTCTGTTTTTTAGGCATGTTGATTGGCTTCTGCAAGTTTAAACTGTTTGCAGAGGAAATTTTACTATAACAGAGGCTTGATTGGGCAAATTTAGCAAGATAGAATGTCTTTTTCTATTTTATGCTCAATTAGGTTTCTAAAATAAGTTTTGAGGCTTTAAAAACTGGTATAAAACAGAAAACATGGGTTTTCTAAGTTTTTTGACTGAAAAATGGGCTAAAACTTAGTTGAAAAAGGATTTACAGAACATTAGGGCACCTGAAGAGGATTTGTGGGATTTTAGAGCTTGAAATTGATCATTAAACTGTAAAAAAATGATAAATTTCCTTGAAAATATCGTGCAGTAGACAACTAGGGTACCTGGGAAAATTTTGCTAGAGTTTGGCCTGTTTCTGGAATTTTTGGGCAATTTGATTACTTAATTTCTTGACTTTCAAATGATTCTTTTTCTTTAAAAAGGTATTTTCAATTTAGTTGCAGGTTTAAAACATGGAAAAATACTTGTTTTTATGCAGGTATCGACTTTAAAATGGTTTCTTCAATTTCTGGTTGTTTTGATAACTTCCGTGGTTCATCTGGAGCAGGTGCAACCCCTCGACAGTCTTTACGAGTTTCTTTTGATGAATTTCTAGGTTCTGGGAGTTTTAAAATGGCAACTAGGGGCTTTAGCAGGATTATACATTCGGGGAAGTGAAACAATGGTTAAACGCAGAAGATACATGAATTAATGCATTTACCAAATGTTTTATCAAAATGTATGAATTTGTATTGAATGCAGGTCTTGTCTGGCGGGAGGCGGTTTCAGAGTTTGAATGGAAGAAAATCGGTAGCTATCACGTGGATAACGAATTGTAAGTGGTTTTAAACAAAACCCATGCTATCCAATTAGGAGAAGCCACGTGGAGGGGAGGGGTCAATGGGAAACCACCCATTTCACGTGGCTTTGGTTGTCAGGCGGTCTTGCACCTTTTCTATGGGATATTGGATCAAGAAGTTCAAAGTGAACGACTGCAATTGTTTTGAGAGTTGCATTGAAATGGAAAGGTGGGACCGGGTCTAATTATATGCAGCGGAAGGGTTATTATGTGGCGGGGGCTATACTAATTTTAAACCTTTACAATATGGCCAAGGGGTAAATGATATAAAACATATATGACATGTTTTAATGATGGTATAGGCAGGTTTAACATTTTTTTTATTTAAAACATTTGTTAAATGTTTTTAATAAAATATAAGCACTTAAGATGGTATGATTGGGATAAAGGGCACTTAATAATCCTTCTACAATATTTGTGGCAAAATTCAATCATTTTCTTGGATTTGAATGCTGCTGCATTGTCAATAATTATCTTTTGAGGGCATCCAAATCTTGAAAGAATTTTTTTTTCTAGGAAGGAAATAATCACAGTATCTGTGGATTGTCTAGAGGTTATGGCTTCAATCCACTTGGTAAAATAATCAGTGGTTGTCAAAATCCACGTATGTTGGCCTGAAGTGGGAGGTTGAATTTCACCAATGAAGTCTAAACCCCATTGTTGAAATGGCATTTTAGTTGAAATAGGTTTTAAAGGGAGGGGTAATAATTTCTTCTTACCCTAAAAAATTTGGCACTTATGACATGAAGAAGCATATTTTTTGACATCAACAAACAAGGTAGGTCAGTAAAAACCAGCTCTCAGGATCTTGTCTGCAGTATTTTTCCAGTATAAATGTCCTCCACAGTCACCTGCATGAAATTCTTCAAGTATTTTCTCAGCTTCTTCCTTTAGTAAAAAATTAATAAAATCCCACTATGGTCTCTCCAAAAAAGTATATTATCTAATATAAAAAATCTTACTGCTTTAAGTTTTGAAAATCTAACTTTGGGTCTTGACAATAGAGGAGGAGCTTGTAAGTTTTGGAATACCTAAAAATGCTTGTAATTCTTTCATGTTTCTTGGTGGGTTGATGTTCAAAATTGCTTCTATCCTAGCAGGATCTATTCTAATTCCTTCTTTTCAGATTATGTGTCCAAGTAACTTACCTTCTTCTAATCCAAATAGAATTTTCTTAGGATTTAAAGAGATGCCATATTTCCTACACTTAATAAAAACTTGTCTCAAATGATCCAAGTGTTCATTATCTGTTTTTGAAAACACAGTAATTTCATCTAAGTAAATTACTAATAACTCATGTGTTTCCTTTGCAAAGGCTATGTCCATAGCCCTTTGAGAGATTGCTCCTGCATTCATTAGACCAAAAGGCATTTTTACATACATAAAAGTGCCCTAAGGAGTAGTAAATGTTGTTTTAGCTTGGTCTTCTTTGTTGACTAGGATCTGGTTGTATCCTCAAAAACCATCTAACAGTGAAATCCTTGAAGAACCTACTACCCTTTGTAATATGTGGTCCATTTTAGGTAAATGGTAATTATCCTTTAAGGATACTTTGTTAAGATTTCTAAAGTTGACACAGAATCTAATTTCTTTTGTTTTCTTTCTTGTTGGGACTAGGTTAGAAACCTAATCAAAATATGTGATTGGTGCAATGATCTGGGCATCATACATTCTTTTAACTTCTTTTTCAATAAAATGTAATAACACAAGGTTAATCCTTCTCAAATTTTGTTTGAATGGATTTTGATCTTATTTTATTGGAATTTTATGTTGGATTATGTTTGTATCATAAGATTTTAAATCTTCATAACTCCAAGAAAACACATCCTTATATTCCTTTAAAAGCTCAATATATTTATTCTTTTCTGGTTGACGTAAAATTTTGGACAATTTGATTATTTTTGGTTTTAACTTTGTACCAATGTTACATTCTTCTATGTTAGATCTTACTGGCTCCATTTTTGGTTTTCTAGCTACATCATTGGAGTAAAAAAGATCCTCTAAGGGGGTTAAACCTGTAGGTAAAAAATTATCTTTAAGATTCAATATGTCTGATTCATCTTCCATAATTTCTTCAATCTCTACTTTCTCTAAGCTATCTATATCAGTGTGACTAAATCTAGTAGGTTTTGTTAGATTCAGCCTTTGCAGCCTTCCTCCAGTGATCAAACATGCTCTTACAAAGTGATTTTAAGGTGTCAAGGTCAAATTTTGTCATTTCAAAGAGTTTTCAAGCAAAATTTGGTCACTAGGCATTAGGTCTAGGGGTTGTTTTCACTCTTTTCAAAGTTGTCCAAATGTCGGTCCATGTCACTATTCAGTTGAGTGTACCATCATTCAGAGGGTTGTCATCATCATGTCAAGTTCCATTGGGTTATTTTACAACTTGTTCATGCTTCAGTTGTGCCTAGGTAAGGTCCATTTCCCTCTCCTAGGGTTTTGGAGGTAATTTCTCTTGGATGGTCAAATCATCGGAAAAACTTGTATCCTGATGTTCAAACACCTTCCCCTATCCTTAATATACCTTATTAAACACTTCCCATCACTGAGATCCCTCAAATTCCTCATTTTTGCACAAACCCTAGTTTCTTGCCACAACTTGGCAATTTTCTAGGCTAGGCCTGTGTTTTGCCCTTTTGAACCCCTTCCCCTCACTCAATCTCTAAGATTCCACTTTCCCCTGCTTCCTAACATCCATCCCTACTTCCAAAAATTTCCCCAAGAATTTAGAAGCCCCTTATCCCCTTCATTTCGCTTCATTTCGACAAAATTCCTTGTTTCACACATTGGGATAAGTTTCACTCAAAAGATGTTTCAGAGCAATAAAATATGAATTTTGGAAAACTGAGAGAGGTTTTTGTCCAAAAAATTCCAAGGAAGAAAAACCTCCTTCACGTTTTACACAGGTGTCATGGTTTTAGAGAAATGTCACAAATACCGTTGTCTCAAGAGAATTGATGCACCTGTTGGGAGTAGTGTTGGGAGATTTGCTTCTGGACAGGGCAAATGAGCTCCAAATTGGGAAATTACACTTGGGTTGGATAGCCAACATCCAGAGCTTTCCAACGAGCTATCCTGAGCTCAATTTGGATGCCGGGAAGTACCTCCAAAACATGTTGAAAGGCACGTGACCCACTTGTTTCATGGGTGAGACCCACTTAAATTTTTGGCTGAATTTTCAACTTCCAGCTCAGAGTTTCGGCCAGTTTGGACCAGTTTTGCTTGGGGATGAAATTTTTGAGTTATTATGATGTAAATTTATGTTTGGCATGTAACTTTGGTTCATTTTTACCTATTCTAGAATATTCACTCTTACAAAAGTGAAAATCATGTAAATGAATCAGTTTCCACTCTTTTAGAGGCAAGTTGTTAGCTGCCTAGATTTTAGTTCCTTGATTAGAATTTGGTTGAAACTGACCCCTAAAGGAGGAATTCGACCCCTAGAGGTGTGGGAAGGGGTTAGGATGATCTATATGATGTAATTTCTCAATCATTTTCAGAGGTGGAGAGGTTGGACTCTTGGGAGACTTTTGGCACCATTGTACATATTTTTTCATATTTTGGCTAAGGAAAGATCAGAGGTTTTGCGGCACTTGTTGGGATCCTTGTGGTGTTTTGTTCTTGATGGTGTTTTCTCTCTGTTTACTGTAAGTTCTTCATGTTTAATGTATGCCATTCTTTTCATATGCTTCTGAACTAAATTGAATGAGTAGATGAGGTTGAATCCATTGTTTACCGTGCTCTGCCTTTGAATTCATTTAGTTCTATATGTTTTCGACTGTTTGGAGAGGATCCAAGTTCTTCTTTGCCCTCTTCAGCTCCTCGTCAGTCTAATATGTCCGTATATCCAATCAAAAGCATCAAGACAATCACCTACCTCGCCCCAACTCGAAATCTGCAAAGGTCTGACCTTATCCCCGGACCCAAAATTTGTTTTTCCCATTTCTCCAGCGAAAACCCAAAAATCAAAATCAAACATACCTATCTCTTTACTAGCCTAAAATCAGTTCCCATTTTGAGTCATCTCGCACCCTATTGCTCATTTTATCGAGATTGACGGAGAGAGCCCTCTCCTGTCCTCGTAGGGCTAGCTACGAGGCTGAGCGTGGTTTGATGTAGCCTTGAGTTTTACCTCATTTCAGCCTGAGGTAGATTTGAGCGCCAACATAGTGGCGACCATACTGGGGAAGAAAATGGTTTGCTTGTTACTGTCATTTGCTATAGACGGAGTCTGAAGTCACGCCAGGTAGCCTTCGAACTGCACATTGCTCTGCGAGTGCATAGTAGATAAAAGCTGCTTCAGTCGATCTCCGGTTTAGCTTGTGAATGTGTCCCTTGATTTGCGAATTCCCCCAGTACATGTATCAAGTTTAGATCTGATGGTTGATCGTGAACAACGATCAGACATAAGAAGGCTGAAATCATTCACCTGGCGATTTCATTCACTGAACAATCCAGAAATTGATGCTTCATGGTGATTTCACTGCAAGGAGGTCAGTAGCTGTGAGATTTTCAAGATGGACCGAATCACAAGAAGATATGCTCCCATGAGCTGAGATCACATTCCAGGTTTTCCGAATAAGATGCCCAAGGTAGATTGGTCCAGGAATCTGCCTACGTTTAACAATGATGGTAAGAAAGATGCTGCTTTACATCTGATTAGATTTCATATGCATATTCGCAAGTTGAAGGTGGATTTTCCTGAAGATTGTTTGATGAAGATATTCCTAGCCACTCTGGAAGGTGAAGCCCAATCTTGGTATGAAAATTTGCCGCTGGCCTGTATTTACTGTTTAAAGGATTTTCATGCCATGTTCATTGAAAGATATCAAGTATCTTATCCATCATTAAATTTAGTTCATGACTGTTGCAAGCATGCTTCTACTTTTATTGAAAGCCTTGAGAAATATTATGAAGATGATAATTTCATGGATGATGAGATCATGGAAGCCCTATATGAAAATCCATTTCAGCAACATGAAGAGAACCTAGGGGATACCCATAAAGAAGATCATGAAAATTTGCAGCAAGATCAAGATCTTAGTGCGGTGGAAAATGAAGCCATTTTGCATGTTGACAGTGAACAGGAATTACATGAAAGGGATCAGCAGTATGAGGAAAATTTGTATACTCCTTCACTTGAAATCAATGAAGACAATCACTATTTGAGCAAAAGAAAACAAAGGGTATTATCTCCTCTATCTGAAGACGAGATAGATCAGCTATTGAAAGGTCATGTTCCAGCTCAAGTTAACGCAGATCTGCAGTGTGCACATGGTCAAGAAGGTGATGGTGGAACTTCTTCCTTTTCTGAAATGGATGATAGTCCTGTAAGCAGCTTTATAGATCAGCAGGTTGAAGATGTCTATATGGCTGAAAGTGATGAAAGAGAAAGTGTCATTTCAGATCTGCCCACAGAAGAAGACAGCATGCTGGGAACTCAAGTTTCAGTTTCAGATTGTGATAATGACCAGCCAGCTATTTCAGATCTACATTCAGATTGTGATGACCAAGCATATCTTGTGCTGAAACCCATCAAGGAGAATTCTGCTGTTGAGATCATCCGGAAAGAAGAAAACAAAGGTATGGATTCAAATGTTTTCAATTCATTAGAACACAACCTTCAGAAAGAAGTAATTCAGTCAGTTCATGAACAACGAGATGAAATCTGTGTTCAAGTAAGTGAAACAGTTCCTTTGGATGAATTTATGGTAGATGATAGGAATGTCATGTTTGGGTTTCAAGAATCATCTAAATTTGATTTTCTCATGATTGATGAATGCAATGAGGAACATGATAATCTGACTGTCATATCATATGAAGATGAGCTACAGTACATTCATACTATAGAAGATCAAAACATTCAGGATTTCCATTCAGATTCTTCTTCATATGTCTCATGTGTTGAAATGTTTTCTCAAGAAGAGATTTGCTCACCTACCTGTTTAGAGTTTTTTGAAGCCCAGGAGCATACTTTTACTGAAGTACATGATAAAGACAGATCAGAATCAGAAGAGAAAGACACCTTGTTTCTTCAGCAGGAGGTAAATCTTCATGTTTTTCAGGATCCAATGGCAGATTTGTTACAATCAGCAGTGAAAGTGATTATTGCAGTGTTCAGTGATGAAGGAGATCATGGTCAGCTATGTTTTTCGATGCCCAGTTACCAGTATTTGCTGTTGACCAGGAGATCTGATCGGGAGAATCAGTCAAGAAGCCATCTGCTTGACTGGTTACATTGGAAAGCCAATTATACATGATTGTACATATTTCATTAGTATGCAGGTGGTTGTCATCATGATTCCAAATCTTGATGGATTGCTGCCTTTTTTCTAAAAGCTTGGTAAAGTTTTGTTTTAATTCAGTCATGAGTCATTTGTGTTTGGTCTGTTGAGTCAGTTTTTTTCAAGTTATTTCAGTTTGCCATCGAGTCGGTTTGAGTCAAGTTTCAGTCAAGTTTCAGTCAGTTTTCAGTCAATTTTGCATTCAATAAATGTGTCAAAGGTTTTGTGTTATCCGTTCAAATAATGATTCCATCGCCCAATGGATGAAGGCACTGGTCTGCTCTCCCAAAGATCTGTCGTTCTTGGCACCTCCAAGGAGCTACCATCCCCATTGGAGCCAATGTTAGATTCAGCCTTTGCAGCCTTCCTCCAGTGATCAAACATGCTCTTACAAAGTGATTTTAAGGTGTCAAGGTCAAATTTTGTCATTTCAAAGAGTTTTCAAGAAAAATTTGGTCACTAGGCATTAGGTCTAGGGGTTGTTTTCACTCTTTTCAAAGTTGTCCAAATGTCGGTCCATTTCACTATTCAGTTGAGTGTACCATCATTTAGAAGGTTTTCATCATCATGTCAAGTTCCATTGGGTCATTTTACAACTTGTTCATGCTTCAGTTGTGCCTAGGTAAGGTCCATTTCCCTCTCCTAGGGTTTTGGAGGTAATTTCTCTTGGATGGTCAAATCATTAGAAAAACTTGTATCCTGATGTTCATACACCTTCCCCTATCATTAATGTACCTTATTAAACACTTCCCATCACTGAGATCCCCCAAATTCTTCATTTTTGCACAAACCCTAGTTTCTTGCCACAACTTGGCAATTTTCTAGGCTAGGCCTGTGTTTTGCCCTTTTGGACCCCTTCCCCTCACTCAATCTCTGCGATTCTACTTTCCCCTGCTTTCTAACATCCCTCCCTACTTCCCAAAATTTCCCCAAGAATTTAGAAGCCCCTTATCCCCTTCATTTCGCTTCATTTCGACAAAATTCCTTGTTTCACACATCGGGATAAGTTTCACTCAAAAGGTGTTTCTAAGCAATAAAAGATGAATTTTGGAAAACGGAGAGAGGTTTTTGTCCAAAACATTCCAAGGAAGAAAAACCTCCTTCACGTTTTACACAGGTGTCATGGTTTTAGAGAAATGTCAAAAATACCGTTGTCTCAAGAGAATTGATGCACCTGCTGGGAGTAGTGTTGGGAGATTTGATTTTTGACAGGGAAAATGAGCTCCAAATTGGGAAATCCCACTTGGTTTGGATAGAAAACATCCAGAGATTTCCAACGAGCTATCATGAGCTCAATTTGGATGCTGGGAAGTACCTAAAAATCAGGTTGAAAGGCGCGCGACCCACTTGTTTCAGGGGTGAGACCCACTTAAATTTTTGGCTGAATTTTCAACTTCCAGCTCAGAGTTTCGGCCAGTTTGGACCAGTTTTGCTTGGGGATGAAATTTTTGAGTTATTATGATGTAAATTTATGTTTGGCATGTAACTTTGGTTCATTTTTACCTATTCTAGAAGATTCACTCTTAAAAAAGTGAAAATCATGTAAATGAATCAGTTTCCATTCTTTTAGAGGCAAGTTGTTAGTTGCCTAGATTTTAGTTCCTTGATTAGAATTTGGTTGAAACTGACCCCTGAAGGAGGAATTCGACCCCTAGAGGTGTGGGAAGGGGTTAGGATGATCTATATGATGTAATTTCTCAATCATTTTCAGGGGTTGGAGAGGTTGGACTCTTGGGAGACTTTTGGCACCATTGTACATATTTTTTCATATTTTGGCTAAGGAAAGATCAGAGGTTTTGCGGCACTTGTTGGGATCCTTGTGGTGTTTTATTCTTGATGGTGTTTTCTCTCTGTTTACTATAAGTTCTTCATGTTTAATGTATGCCATTCTTTTCATATGCTTCTGAACTAAATTGAATGAGTAGATGAGGTTGAATCCATCGTTTACCGTGCTCTGCCTTTGAATTCATTTAGTTCTATATGTTTTCGACTGTTTGAAGAGGATCCAAGTTCTTCTTTTCCCTCTTTAGCTCCTCGTCGGTCTGATCTGTCCGTATATCCAATTAAAAGCATCAAGACAATCACCTACCTCGCCCCAACTCGAAATCTGCAAAGGTCTGACCTTATCCCCGGACCCAAAATTTGTTTTCCCATTTCTCCAGCGAAAACCCAAAAAATCAAAATCAAACTTACCTATCTCTTTACTAGCCTAAAATCAGTTCCCATTCCAGAGTCATCTCGCACCATATTGCTCATTTTATCGAGATTGACGGAGAGAGCCCTCTCCTGTCCTCGTAGGGCTAGCTACGAGGCTGAGCGTGGTTTGATGTAGCCTTGAGTTTTACCTCATTTCAGCCTGAGGTAGATTTGAGCGCTAACAGGTTTATCAAACTTTATTCTATTTATGTTTGAGTCATTTAAATCTATTTCACAATCCAAATCACAATTTATTGTACAATCTGTATCTATAATACAATTATGAAATTCTCCTTAATTGTTCATAAACTTGTAAATCTGTTCATTCTGAGAAAAAAATTGCCAATACTTAAGATTATTTGGAATTATTGGCCTATGTTTGAATTCAGTAGTATATCTGTGATTAGGTTGGAATGGTAAATTGAATGTACTAGAAAAATTTGCAAGACAATGAGCTTGTATATTTTGTTTTCTAGGTATAACAGAAAACTTCCATTCCAATAAATCATCAGTTAAATCTATGACAATGTCTCTATATCTTCTTAGTCTATGATTGTAAACATAATAAAATCCCTTTACTTGTTTTATGATCAAATCTGAATCTCCCATGATTAAAATTCTTTTTCCTCCCGAGTTCCTGATGATTTGGAGTCTTAAGATGAGGGCTTCATACTCAGCCATATTGTTTGTACATTTTAAATTTAGCCTGAAAGCATGACCTTCAGAATGATTGGTCTCCTTATTTATTATCTAGACTCCTGCTCCTGCTTCTAACTTATTCACTGAACTCTAAAAGTCTAAATTCCATTGAGATTCATGAAAAATGTTATCATTGTTTGGTGCTCTCTTTTTATCTACTAGTTCAGTTTGGATTTCATTTGTTTCAGAGTTACATAGGATAAAAGAATCAAGGTCATTGGTGTAGAATAAATTGGGTAGTTTATAGATATTTTAGCGCTACTGACCATGTACTTCATTAATGTTTCCCTATATAACTTTTTAGGCTGGCCAAACACTGATATAGTAGCATAAGACATGTCCAATTATAGAGAGCCATGCAACTTTTCCCCCCATGAGAGAGAAAGTAGCATATCATATTTTGGTGGGATATCAGCTACTACAATGTCCATTAATATACTCTTACCAGGGTTTTGAATTATTGTTACACATAAATCCTTGATTAAACCTAAGCATTTAAATTTACTGGAATCAAAATAAAACAAATCTTTGTATGGCGTTGTAATTTCTAGATTCATAGTTTCCATGATGGCTTTAGGCATTATATTATGGGAAGCTCCTGAATCTAGCATTGTGTTATGTAGAATTTGATCATGAATAGTGAGACTAATATAAAATGGAGGAACTACTCCATCTGCATGTTTTCCATTTACATTTAGGCCAAAAATAAACTCTGGTTGATCATCATTTAGATTTATGGAGTCTTCTCCATAATTCATATTTAATGTTTCAGTTATGGTTGATTTATACAAGTCATTTTTTACCAATTCAGTCAAAGGAAATGGTATTTTCAGTTTTGCGATTTCAGACTATATGTTGAATTTAGGTTGATTTTTACTGATTTGAATTAGTTCTTCTTTAGTAACTGTAGTTTGTGTTGGTTTGTCTTGCTTTTCTACACTTGTTTTTTCATTTTCAATTGTTTTAGGATTCTCTGTTTGTGTTTCTTGTGTTTTATTTATTCTAACTTTCTTTTGAGGGGTTGTTTGTGAAGCAGTAGATGTTGTTTCTGACTTAGAATTTTCAACAGATGTTTTTGAAGCAATAGTTTTCAGATCTACTATTTTAGGATTAGCAGAAGATTTTTTGGGATATAAATTTTTTGTTTTTACAGAATTAGAAGCTTTAGCAGTAGTGGATTTTTGTGAATATTTTTCAGCTTGAGAAACTTCATCAGTAATATCAAAAATTTTAGGGCCTGATGCTTTCTTAGGACTAGAAATGTTTTGGGAAGAATTTGAGTTTTTCTTATTTTCCCTTGGGAGAATTTGTAAAACTTTTGTTTTAGGGGCTTCTATTGTTTTCTGATTCTGAGTTTGGGAAGCTTTCTTAGTATAAGACTCATTTTTTTTCTTATTTATAAGGTTATATTGGCTGTGTATCTCATTTATTGCATAGTCATAACCTTTCTTATAATCAAACGATTCACTAGAATCTAATTTAAGTTGTTGAAGTTCAAACAATTCCTGATCTTCCTTAGTTAGGAAAATAGTATTATTGTCATCTATTCCCATTAGATTAATAGTATCCTCCTCATCATCATTATTATTCTGAGAACTTTCAGCATAGCTCTCTTGGAATGGTGGCCTAATTGTTTGGTCTGGGGTTGTTTCTTTTGTTTTTCTAGAATTTATGTTCTTTTAAATTTGGGATTTCTAATCTGTTGTTGGCTATCCCCTGAGGTCTTATCTCTATATTATCTACTCTATCAATCACTCTTTCTAAGGTTTTAGATATAACATCCATTTTTGTGTCTGAATTAGCATTTTATTCTTTAATGGTCACTCTTCTTTCATTTATAAGTCTAGGTTTTCTAGCTACTATGTTCACTTCTACACTAAATGCATTAGTTTGAATTTTTTCTAAGGTGTCTGCATCTCTTTCCCTTAATTGGTAAGCCATATCTGTATCAAATCCATCAAGTAATTTGAGCAGAACGGAATAAGGAGTAGGTTTTAGATTTGCAGGGATAGAATTATAGACACTATTATATCTGGTGTAGTAATCTTGGATTGACTCATTTGGAGGTCTTTTCAAAGAATCAAATTCAGAAAAAATTTGGAGGAGATTATTTTTCTTTTCCAATTTTTTTAAAAACAAAGTAAAAAAGACAGTTAAATCAGTTACACTACCAAGAGCTAAATCTTTAAACCAATTCTTAACTGCTCCTGTTAAAGTTTGAGAAAACATTCTCATTTGAACATCTGAATCATCAATTTCATAGATTTCAAAGAAGTCTATCATCTTATAAATGTGTTTTTGAGAAGTATATTGAGTAGTGCCATCAAACAGTGGTATTTTATTTTTATAGTCTTGTGGCATATCATGAAGCTACTATGGTAGGACAAGGGGAGCATATATAGCAGGCATAGCTTGAAGCTTAACTTGACTAGAAGGTAAGGTAGAATTGCTTGGAGTTGTACTAGAAATGATAGTGGATGAACTAAAGATTGTATTTTAAGTGCTGGGAAATGAGGATGATGTATTTAAGATATCAAAAGGTGAACTAATTGATATAGTGGATGAATTGATTGGTGGAAATAATACTCTAGGTTGTAGAGGTAACTTACGGATAAATGGATCTGTAGATGAACTGGTGGTAGAATTTATGAATGATGTAATAGCATATAGAGATGAATCTCTAGCTAGAATTATTGTAGTGTGTAATTGAGAAACTAGAGGTATGTTTACATAAGTCAATAAATGAGCTAATTCAATAGCTTCATCAATATCCTTTTGAATAGTAACATTAATTTCTTCAACTTTCTTAGATTTAGAACTTATTGCAATAGATTTCTGTTTTGCATTCAAAACTGAAATAAAAGTAGGCTCTAAAACAACAATTTTTAAATCAATTTCATATTTACTTTTAAATAAGGAATGCTCAAATTTCATATCAAAATCAATATCTTGCAGACTTACTAATTCAATTGGTAATGAATTGACTCTTATTAATGAGATTTCAGCCTCTAAGTTTTCTGTTTGTTTTTTTCTTTTTACCAATTCAGTCTGGGTCATCTACTATAACAACAGGCTTAGGATTTGGGTTAGACCTAGTATAATAGACTTTAGTAGAAGCCATAATTACAATTTTTCAATACCCACAACCTATAAAAACAATCTTAAAGTAAAAGGATGAATTAAATGATTCCTTTAAGACCAATTTTATGACTGAGGACTGGTTATTTCCCCAGTATGGTCGCTAGTAATGTTATCTCTCCAGTAAATACTTAAGTTATGGGATTTTGGTTTTTAGTCAAAGAATAGTAGAGGTAACCACAAACCTACTTCAAAATCTAATATCTAGCCTTCTTAGGGTTCATATAGGGCTCTCTCTTTCAAGTTTAAATTTGTTTTAATTTGTGAATATTAGGCTAGCTATGAAAGTTAAATTTTGGTTTGATTTTTGTTGGATTTGGTGGAAAAATTTCACTTGGAGGGTAGATAGAAGGAAATATACTTGTCCATTGGGATATGGAGTCTAAGTAAAGCTAACAAAACTAGGATCAAGGCCTAAAAGTTTAAAGGTCTGTAGGGCAAGATGGATAACCCTTGGAGATCTTGGAAAATTGGTTTTTGGGATGGTATGATCGGGATAAAGGGCACTTAACGATCCTTTGGTCTGGAAAAGGGAAGTAGAAGATAGAGGTCAAACGGGAGAGGGAGAAATTAAGGATTCCCTACACTGAAAATCAGAAGAAAACAAAGAAATGATAACTAGTTAAAAACAGGGTGCTATTAACATGTCTTGTAGTAATACTCCTAGTTATACATTCACATTTAGAATTAAAACAAGGACGTATGCATGTAACAAAGGAAGATAAAAATGACAAGTTTAAGAGATTTATTCACTCTAGATAGCTTATCACAGGGATCCTTAAGTATTATGCCAAATAGTTGATCCAGTCTGCTACTCAAAATCGAAATCCAAAGCCTTCAAGTCAACAAAATATCTATAGTAATCTCCAACAATTTTATTCCACACCAAAATACTTCAAAAGAGTGAAGTACTTATACATAATGTTTGAAAAAATATCCTAGATGACTTCTAATAATTAACTTAGGAAAATGAAATATCGTACAACAATAATAGTGACAGCTTCTCTACAAATCAGCAAGCTATTCTATTTTATTCAAAATAAATAGAAAATATTTTAAGATAAGAAGCAACTGGTTGCTTATGTTTCCTCTTTGCTGGCTCTTTAGATATTCTTTAGAATTTAAGCTGCCTTCACCGATACTCTTTCTCACTGATACTCTTTTTCACTTATACTCTTTCATTTCAGATACTCTTTAACGTTCAGTAAAACTGCTTTATTGCTGTAAAATCTGTTTTGACAGTGAAATCAACAAAAATATTTTTTATTTTTCATTTGCTTGTCTTTCTTTATTCATATCAAATTAGTCAATGCTTGCTAATCCTCATTTTTAGGAATTTAAATATTTTTTAGTTTCCTAAAATTCTCATCAGCCTCAGTGTACCTATAAAATGTCGGCTTGATGACAAATAAGTGCTTGATCTCATACTACAAATAAAAAAAATCTTCAAAACTTTTCAGCAATACTTTTCCCGTGGGAATGCCTTGACCTGTTAGCTTGTTCACCTGCTCCTTGGCATATTCTCTCATTTATTTTTCATAATCATTTTGAGGCATTAACTTATCATTAATAACCATGATATCAAGAAGTCCCTTTTGCCTTAAATTGGTGAATTTAACCATGAATCTGGTTATAGAAGTATTCATACCTTCACATTTCTCTTCAAGTTGCCTCATCAAATTTCTTTTGGTGTTGAATTTACTAATTTCTAGGATAGTTGTTTTCCTGTCATTGATTTTAATTCTTCTATTTCTTGTCTATTCTTGCTATTGAGGAAATTGATTAACCTTGTAGCATGTTTTGTTTTATCAACTAAATCAGCTTGTGTCTTTTGGATCTCTGCTTGTGCTGCCAATAATAACTCTCATCTGCTAAAAATTTACCTGAATTTAGGGCCATACATCATGGATGGCTTCAATTACATTATTCCATAGGCAAGTTTATATGTAAGATATATGATCTTTGAGAGTTAATTCTTTTTGTAGCTTCTTTACCTCTTCACTCAATCTGTGGGAATTTTGTTCATGTATTTTAGCATCTATCTGAGTTGATTTGTTTGTCTTCTCAAAATTTCCAATTATCTTTGTCAATCTATTCATTTCATTTGTCTTCAAGTCCATCTCTTACATTTCTTTTACTAGTTTACTGCTTTCATCTGTAGGTGGAAACACTCTTGTAAAGGATTCAGTTACTGAAGTTGTTGAAGAAGTCACTGGCACTACAGTGGCCAGTTGCTCTTTGGGTGCCAAATTTTCTCCTAAATTTGAAGGCACTGTTGCAGTGATGACTGGGATGACTGTGGGAATAACTGGTTATTTAACTGTCTCCTTTTCTAGGACAATTTGGTCTGTTAGTCCTTCCATTTCCTTAATTTGAGCTGTTAGTTGAAGTATCATACTCATCATTTCATCTTTTTCCTTTTGATCCTCTGAAACTTTCTTTGTCTGAGGATGCTCACTTTGAGGAAGTTTGAGCTGTTTCCTCAAGGCAGCTATATCATCATTTTTCTTTTTAACCAATGCTTCTGCTGCTTTGATGTTCGTAGGATCATATCCTACATGTAATAATAAATATTCTAAGGCCTTTATCCTTAGATCCTTTGCATATAATGAAGCTTTATCCATCTTCATTTGATCTTGCATATTAGAGATGGTATTTTGAAACTTATGAACACTTATAGCTTTTGTTGTGACTGTGGAATACAATATCTCTGAGGTTTTCCTATGAAACTCAATTTGATCTAATTCATGGATTTTGTCAGTAGGTACTTCCATATCAACTTTATTATAGTCAGCAACTATCTTTGGCACTGATACTGTGGATTGTAATACTGACATAATTGATTTTTTAGTTAAATAATCAAATGCTGATAGGAATTTGCTTTGATTACCTATATTTTGCTTTAAGAAATGAGAATATATTTTATATTTGATTTCCTTATTCTTCAACTTGATTTTCTTGTATTTTTCCTTAATATCGAAATCCTTCTCCTCAACTGAATGAAAGGAAGAAGCCTCCATACTTTGCTGCCTTTCAATTAATTGAGCATCTTCATTATTCAGTTGTTCTTCATTCTGGTTTGGCTCACTGATAATTACAGTAGCCATATTGGTCTCTGGTAAATCAGTGTTGGTATTCAAGGGTTGTGTTTCTTCAACATCTATTGTTACTTTACCTTTAGCTCCTGTATCCAGTTTTGGCTTCTTGTTGTAAATGATCTTAAACTTTGTTTCTGTTGTAGTGTCTGCAGTATAAGCTCCTTCATCTTTGATTCTCTTCATGGATGTCTCTGGCTGTATGGCAATTTCCAAAGTGTGACTAGTATTCCTTTGGTTTACTGCCTCTGTTAAAGTGCTTTCAACCCACTTAATTTGATTAGAAAAATTCTCTATTTTTGGCTTCGATTCATGGATAAAGGGTGTAAATTTACATTTTACCCTTATTTTACTTAAGATCCCTTGTGGATCATAATTCCATGGGAAAATTTCTTCTAATTTATATTCTAGTATTTGATTTCTTGCTTCCTTTTCTGCATCTCTGTGATTACATATGAAAAGCCTAATTTGATTTTTGAGTTTGAATTGGGTCTTGTTTTTGGCTACCATGAAATTAATTTAATCTGAATTTAGAATCTACCTAATGTACTCCAAGGCAAATATCATCATTTATCGATGCTTGGGTAACTTGTAAGGCAACAAGATAGACCCAAAAACTCTTATTTCAGTGAATTTCTCATACAAATACTGTTTAGTCTCAAAATAGTCCCTATTCTCACTCCATTATTCACCAAATACCTTCATAATTACTTCCATATTACCTTCATGTCACCTTCATTCCACCTCTACATCATTACATTTACCTCATCATTGGGTTATAACTATGCTTTTCCAAAGTTTATTAATTCTTAACATTTTTAAGTTAATTTATGGTTAAACTTTAGAAATTTATTCTTATACTTACACCTAACAATTAGAATGAGTTTGTAGACATGTGTAGGTACAAAGGAAGCTTCCAAGGCATCCTTTTTTTTTCTTTTTCTGAGTAATGATAAATCTATTAATATGTAACATATAAGTACAAAACTGTCGCTGCCTCAGCTGAAAGAGCCTGAGTGCAGGGCTTGACTGCTGCAAAAAACAAGAGTTTGGACTGCCCATAGAGGGGAAACCAGTCCCTGAAAATTAAGATTTTTCGCCCTCATAGGGGAAACCGACCCTTCAACCAAGTAGTTTATCAAAAATAAAGATAGTAAAACTGACCACTCTGCAAGCAGAGGGTGAATAAACAGAAAAGCCATAATTAACCTAGAAACATTGTGCATAAGAAAAAAAAACATTTGTGGTTTTTTCAGACTACTAATCATTAGCTAGAGAAGGTGGTTCCTCCAAGATTCTGCATATGTACTCATCGCTGCATCCACCTTCATCAGTTGAGGGAAGTGCTTTGCTTTTGTCCCCGCCTTCCTTTGTCTGATCCTGCATTAAAACGTCACGGGTAATGTTCAACTGAGCCAAGGAGACCTTGGCGTTTTCAACAGAAGCGGGGTCAGGAGCACTGGGGCTATGGAATGCAACAGAGGGACCAGGGACAGTGACTGAAGGGGGAGCAGGACGAGCAGACTCTTCACGAATGGTGACCATGACATACGCTGTGAGAACTGGCCTTTCAAAAGAACAATCAAATCTAAACTCCGCTCGTTGGGAGGTTTGGCGCAGGGTTGTGGAGGAAGGTGGAGGGGGAGCAGGAGGAGCATCGGAGTGGTCGACTTGAGGCACAGAGGAGAGCACATGAGGAGGCAGAGAACATAGAATTGGATGAGAAAAATCATAGGAGTGAAGCCGACCTCTGCGACTCCTAGTTTCCGGAATGTGGTCACAGAGGAAATCCTTAGAGGAGGAATCTGAACTGGGAGAGGACCGAGATTGAATTACATGAAGATGGCTAGAACCACGACGACAGCACATGCGATGGCGCAATCTAGGCATGGCGAAAGGGAGAGGCTGATGGAAAGGGCAGAGGAGAAGCGACTATGGAGGGTTGGAATAAATGCACAAAGAATTCGAAAAGAAGAGCTTACTATGCGAGTAATGGAACTCAGGAATAGTCTCCAAGTAGCAAAGAAGCTCACATCGCCTGCCAGTCTATGTTCGAGCACTAGGCTCAGCGCAGGAGGGCGGGCAAGAACTTCGGCATTGAGAAATGGTGGTGCAGACAGAGCAATCACCATACAAGAGACCAAAATCCATATCAGAAGTCGAAGTGAACTAGGTGAAATGCACTGAGTGTCGACGGTTCCAGATGATGGCGTTAATGACTTGCGCGGTGGCATATTGAATTCCCTCGTAAATGCACTTGTGGGAGGCCAGATGGCCAGCCCATAACGACGGCCTCGAGAGGTGGCAAGGGACGAGTGTCCCATCAAATGCTAGTGGCATCTCCATCCAGAACTGAGGTATCCTGATGCACAAGAGTACTGCATTCCTGAAGTTTGGCATCTTCATTGATAGTGTTGAGTAGGCCATGTCTGAGAGTAACTGTGCTTTCAACTCCCAGATTAGCAACGTAGTGAGCAACCTTGCTTCCAAGGCATATTTATGTGGCACTCCATGATCAAATTCGAATTTGAGGAGATCATGGACCTCATGGAGGAGATCATGGAGGATAGGGTTATGTGTCACCATTGGTTTAGAAATATGTGGGTCAAAGGAGGAAATAGTGGATTCACATTTATGAGTTTGTTATCATAGCTTTTTTATAAATAGGAGTGTTATCTCCTTCATTTGTATTCTTCATTTTTTGTAATCTTGATTTGTAATCTTAGTATCTCATAGGTTGGTAGTGAGAAGCTAGATTGGAGAATCAATGCAATGGTTGCACTTGCAATTTGAAATTGATGATGAATAGGACGGAGCTTCTTTGATCCTCTACATTTGACTTTTCTTTTTGTGTGCTTGTGAATCCTTGGTAGGATCCCCATTTCCTAGCAAGTACACTTTTATTTTAGTAAGCTTTTATTTTATGTTGTTTGTGAATTTCATTAGATTAAATTATAAGGTTCATATATTTGAAATATTAATGAATGACCTTTTGTAAGAAAATATTAATGTTTCCTTCAATGAATCTGATTTGTTATTTAATGTTTGATTTCATTAGTTTAAGTTTATGATTCATATGCTTGAGATATAAATGAATAGTCTCCTGTAAGAGAGCTTTAAAATTTCATGCAATCAATCAGAATTAGATTTAATTGCTTTAATTTCATTATTTTAAATAGTTTGTTGATTAAGATGATTATAAATACTAATGAAAGACCTCCTGTAAGGGAGCTTTGACATTTCTTGACCTACCTTAGTTTAGTTTGTCTCTAAGTCCATATATTTTGGATGATCCTCGAAGTTTACTTACCCAGATTAATAGTAAATGAAGCTCTAATTTGCATCCACATTTTAGACCAAACATTTTGGTGTCATTTCTGGGGAGGATGATTTAGAGATAGACTTAGGACGTCATTTTTATTGCAATTTCTTTTTATGGACTAACTTGTGAAACTTGGTGACAGCAGGATCTTCATAAAGGATTTCAAGTTGAACTTTTTTATTTTTCTTTTTATACTTAGTTAGTTTCAAGTTTATTTTTTAAACCCCCCATTTCTTACTAATTCATCTGCGGATGAGAAATTTGAAGATGTTAAACAAGTGCTTCTTGGAGAGCAAGAACAATAATGAAGACTGGTTCAAAAAGAACCTTGCACAAACTCCAAAAATAAAACAGGTTACTCACATCCTTGCAAACAATCACGTAAAAATTTTAAATCTTGATGTGACCATTTTTGAATTTTTTGTCTGTAGATGGCTTCACTCGAAGCATTCTTTTACCTAGGAAATACAAAATATTTTAAACAACTTAGATAGAATAAATTAGGAAAATAAAACGAGCTCGTTATCGTTAGAAGTCGTTAGAAGTCGTTATCGTTAGAATTTTTTAGTATTATTTTCAAAAATAATAAATAATAAATCATCGTAAATAAATGAATAAATTCAGTGGCACAGTAAGAGCTGCTTCATCATCCCCTTTTTTTTTAGAGATAGGTTCAATTTCTTTTTTTTTTAAGATTAAAAAAAAAAAAACACACAAAACAAAACAATAACAATTCAAACTAATACAACAAATAAAACACAACAAAATGAAAATTTTTAAGCAACACAACAACGCACAACAAAACATAACAAAACTTTAAACAAAACGAAAACACGAATAAAAAAAATAAACGATAAAAATAAAAAATAAAAGAGCCAACCAACGTACTCATGGCACCAAACTCATTAAAACAAAAAAACAAAACATTCACCAAACGTAAGGCCGAGAGCATTAAAAACAAAAGAGGTTTTCTTTTGCGATCAGATAGAACACACGGAAACATGGGAGATCAACAAATAGTCCACCTCTAAGTGATGTGTTTGTCCACAAAGAAACCTCCAACCACAACCTCATTTAAAGGTTGTCACAGCTGGATAGCACATCTCCCATTTGGACCCTCTTGCTTTTCTATATTTTTCATACTGCATTAAGAATGTGAAGAGCACCCCCCTCAAAATGCACATATGTGGCGTTAAATCCAATGTTGAAAGAAGTTGACTTGCTCCACCTCTAAGAAACTTATGACATAAAAAAACCCATGTAACGGGCTTCTTCCTTGAAAAATGTATGTGGAATGAACTTCATATCCTCAAGACATGTGGCTACATCAAAGCAGGTTGATCCACCTTGAAAGTAATTCAAATCTCTGAAGTCATTCCATTAAAAAGAGTCATAAAGTATGCCATAAATAACACGTCGTTGGAGTTATTCAAACTCTGTAACTAGTGATTTCAATTTGTCCCAATGGTTGTATGCAATTCCAATTCTAATCTCGTCCAATTTAGTGTGTAAACCAAGCAGATCCTTTTTTTTTCGAGCACATATGAAATTTTCAAAGAAAATACATATCTCGATAATTTTGTTGAACAAATATGGATTCTGGGCAAAACTATGTGTTTGAATAAAAATTTGCAATGACATATTACTAATTTGAGGTGTAGAAATCAGATGGAAATCTTGGAATCTGTCAAAGAAAGCCGTGATTTCATCTCATGGCAGTTAAACATGCTATTGCGCTCCTTGTAGACTTGCCTGACCCTCTCTGGCTCATGAGAGTAGATATGGATGAGAATGAACATCGCGCCATCGAATCATTTTCTCGAGATTTCTAAGCCAAATCCCCAATGGATATTATACACGATGTTGAAGAAGCCATGGAGGTTGAGCAAAATTCACTAGTCATAACGAATTCAGTCCAGATTTGTTGAGCATCGCATGTCGTGCATCAAAGAATATAGAAATATTAATTTTGTTATGGATAGCTCGTTGCGTAAAGTCTGAATTCCGAGTTAGCTTGTTGTTGTGTGGTGCCATGCTGGCTGCTATGGTTAAGGTCGTGAAGAGATTTCTTATTCGTAACATTGTCGAGCAAGCTGCTATGCGTGATGTTTAGGAGGTGTTCATTAACGATGGGTACATGCTTCCAAATATTTATGCAATGATGTAGTATTGCATATTGTCTTGTGCAATACACTCCCATGTTGTATTGGGAGCCTCGCACTCTGCGCCACAAATGGGAGCCTCCACAACATTTTAGATGCTGAGAGGAAGGTCCTCGCCCTGGTGAGGGTCCAGTGCCATCTATGCTTAAACCTACAGTCTTGTCACGGCTTCGCTCTAATTCCAAGGGCTTGCATTTCTAACAATATTTTTCCAAGCTTAGGATCAACAGATAGAATATCATATAAATCAAGTTCCTGTCCAAAGAAAAGTCTATAAAAAGTTGTTGAGAGAGGTAAATCAAACCCCCAGTGCATTCATGGAATTGAAGTCGTAACGTTACCTAACCTGTCCCAGGTGACTGAGGAAGATCTCCAGAAATGGATAGAGTTGACTGGATTTAAACATTTCCATGCCCTTGGATGCCGTGGCCTTCATAGCCTGGAGGAACCTACCAAGAATAGACTTTGAACTCGAGAGGCCTCCTGTACCAACACCCTTGAAACTAGTAACATCAATAACATCAATAATAATGGGAATTGCGGATCTTCTTCTGCTACGAGGCTGTTGAACAGGTCTGGGTTGAACCTTTCCACTCATCTCGTGGTCAACGATGTCGACATCGAGCTTTCGCCTAGATGCAGTGTGAATAAAAGGAAGAAGGAGTTCTCTCTTCTGAGCAATTAAGAAGATTGTTGTCTGCATCCTTATTCTGATCATATGGACGACCATCATCAGATGGAGTCAACATGGGCTAATGATTTCACCTGTGTCATGAGACAGGCTTGTGGTCCTGTTACCGCAGCCAAGACTATATATGAGGAGGGACGAGTGGAGGAAGCATCCAATGCTCACTAATAACATACGTAATGTGACTCTAGGGCTTGAAATAGCTCTCGTCGCCTTCAACGTCTATATGTTCTTCGATGGAATGTATAGTAGGTTTTCCGAGAAACCCTCCAAGTCTTCTTACTGATCTAACCCGATTAGTTTTTCATTTTAGTGTTAGTTTTTTTTAAATATTTTTCTTGATTTTTTTTTAGAAAATAAATAAATCTATTTTTGTTCATTTTATTTATTTCTTTATTAAAAAATAAATTTAAAAAAAATCCTCAAATTAAAAAATTCATGTTTTTTTTAATTTTTTGTTAAAAAAGATAATAAAAAAAAAAAATCAACATAAATAATAATAAAAAATTGTGTCTTTATTTATTTATTATTTTTGATAAAAAAATAAAGAAATCAACAAATTAAATTTTTTTTTTTTCAATTTGTTGTTAAAGAAAAAAAAATGAACACCAATCATCAATGACAAAATAAATTTTCTTTTTAATTTTGTTATTTAAAAAAAAATTAAAAAAACATAATAAAAATAAAAAATTGTTTTCACTTAAAAAAAGAAAAAAGAAAAGAAAAATTTTACCCCACATAAAATTCATAAAACCAACTATTTCTTCCCCAAAATTCATAAAATGACTAAATTGCACGAGGACATGAAATATTTTTAGTTAAGGGAAATAAAAGTATGTTGGGTTTTTAGAATTGTCATACATTTTAAAGTGAATTTGTGGGCAAAAGTAGATGCATATACTAACGATTGAAATGAGATTGGTGTTATGTGTAGGTCAAAACGAGAAGCTTATGCAAAAAGCCTTAACACTACGATGCGACACCCTTTTCATCCATGATTAGTGTAACTTTTACAAATAATTAAAAAATGGACATTTCATAAATTCTTGAAAATGAGATAACTTTTTTTTGAGTCACTTCATACAGGAATGATTAGTAGAGATGGCACACTAGGGTAGCTTACCTAGCTGAGGAGAGTCCTCCATGGCCCCAACATTGTTTGATGTATGACAGAACAATCTGCCGTGCTCGTGCAATGAACTGGAACACAACTTCAAACAAGGAGTAAAATTACTTTTCATGGTTATTTATTTAAGAATGGGTTGATATTAATATCATGATTGAGTCAATTTTCAACACTTTTATTGTCCTTAATTTTTTTTATTTGGTACGAAATTTTTGCGTAAGAATCATGAAGGAACTGGCCATTTCTTTTTGAACACACTTATGTTTTCTTTCTACCAATTTTTTTTCGTAGGTTACAGGTAAATCAAGTGATCAGTAAGGAGATTATATTGTGATGACAATTAGTCTTCCAAGACTAATTTCATGAGAAATTTCAAAGAACCAATCCATGATTATAAATGAAATTTCCAGAAAATTACAAGTTCTTGCAACATGACAGATTAGAAAAATTCAAAGAGCTGGCATTTGTTCTTAAATGTACAAGGATGGTGAAATACCTATCCACACTTAAATTCGACATCTACAGGTGGCTGGTCAACGTTCATCAAACTCATCTATTTTAGTAGGTAGTCCAGAATTAAGGAGCAGATTTGCTATATTGAGAGTCATTATCTATTTTATTTACCAGCAAGTGTCATTATCCATTACCACATACACCTCATTTTCTTCAATCCTAACCCACCAATAAAACCAACAAAGGTCATCTACAAGCTGTTTGGCCCACTTTACATATTCATTGTCAGTTTCATTTTTCTTACACTTGCAAATAAAACCTTGCTTCCATACACCATTGATTCCATAGTCCTTGAGTCTAAATATTTTTCTAAACACACCTTGAAGCTTGCATGCCTTAAGGGCAAGCTATCTGTTGAGATTTTCTGTTTTGAATGAAATAGGAAAAAATCTCAGTAGGTGACAACAATAGAAATTTTGTTGCTAGATTAACTCCAGTTTGTTGGGAGGGAGTTAATGCATCCTAAATTTGATGTGAGAGGATTTATGAGGCAGTTAGATTCTCTTTGCTATATAACAGGTATCCATACGGATTGTTTGTAGAGTGTGAGAGTTTGTAATCTCCTGTTTGATAATAAAGATTGCCGATGCCTATGTTGTGTGGACGTAGCCCAGATTGGTTGGGTGAACCATGTTAAAAAGCTGTTGTCTTTATCTGTGTTTTGAATGCTGTGTGTTCTGTGTGTCATTATTTTTATATTTCCGCTGCCGTATCTCCAACAATTGGTATCGGAGCAGCAAAGTTGAGCGGTCAAACTTGTTACAGTGCGCTCGTGGTCCTTGGCTGCAAGGTTAAAACTCGTTTTTTGATGTCTTTTAAAGCTCGTGGTTCGTGGCCGTAGATGCCGATTGCAGATAGCCGTGGAAATGCGTCCAAGAGAGAGGCCGTGAGCCGTGCGGATTTGAAGAACAAAGATTCATTTTGTATGTGCATAAAAGAGCACAAAGAGCCGTGGAGCCGATCCGCTGCGTGAGACTGTTATGTTAACTGTGAACCGTAGTTGTACCATCGCTCACTGTGAGAGGAGCCACAGCAAAGCCGTGAGCCGGTTCAAGTGGAAGGGCTTGCCATTCAAATCGATTTTCTGGGCATGTGAAAATCGATTTTGGAGAAACTTTGAAGCAGAGGCGTTTCTGCAGGGTTAGTGCATCACTGGTTTTTTGTTTTAAATCGATATTTTTTTTTTAAAAATGCCGTAGTGGAGGCAGCAACTGCAAAACGTGAAAGATCAAATGGAGTAAAGTGAGTAGAATGCCGTTAATATATTGAATGCCTTTATATAAAATCGATTTTATTGCAATAATGCAAGTTTGTAATTAAAATCGATTTGCATTTTACCTCTATTCACATGCCTTTGTATCTGGCATATATATTTTAAATCGATTATAATGGTGGCATGTTTTTTAAAAACAAAAAAATAAATCGATTTGATATTTGATAATGTAATTACCATTTGCATATGGTATGAAGTGAAAGGCATTTTAAAGGTGAAGGGTATTTTTTTTTAAAGGGCATTTTTTATTAAAAAGAGCATTCTTTATTAAAAAGTTGCAATTGGAGGTTGTTTTTTTTGTGACACAATATGGCGAAAACTCAAAGTGCCCGTTTTGAAATTGAGAAGTTTAATGGCAAGAATAATTTCGAGATATGGAAGGTTAAGATGCACGATCTGCTGATTGAAAAAGGCGTGGCGAAAGTGCTGTTAGGGAAAAGCAAAAGGCCTTCTTCCATAACGGAGGATGAATGGGATGAGTTGGATGACAGAGCTCTGAGCGCAATTCGGTTATGTCTGGCGGATGACGTTCTGTTCAACATTGTGTCAGAGAAGACCGCCGCAGGCTTGTGGTCGAAGCTTGAGAAGCTCTACATGACGAAATCCTTGACAAATCGGATTCTCCTGAAGTGACAGCTTTATGGTTTGCGGATGAAGGAAGGTACCTCGATTACTGACCATCTGAATGTTTTCAATACTCTATTGGTACAATTACAAAGTCTAGATGTAAAATTTGGTTCAGAGGATAAGGCAATAACTCTATTGTGTTCATTGCCCGAATCGTGGGATCACTTTGTTACTTCCATAAGCTTTAGTACTGCAGACATCCTTGAATTTGATGATGTCGTCGGAGCTTTGTTGTCCGAGGAGACCAGGAAGCGGTCGAATGCTGACACCTCTACATCAGAGGCAATGATGGCTAGAGGTCGTTCTAGAGAAAGACGCTCTGGTAAGCACAGCGATTCGCGTTCAAAGTCGAAAGGGAAGAAGAGCAAAGTAAAGTGTTGGTTTTGTGGCAAATCAGGGCATTTAAAGAAGGACTGCTGGAAGCGACAGCAGCAAACTTCAAAAGCAGATTCTTCGACAGAGAAGAAGGAGGCAAATGCGACAGATACAGGTTCGACATCTGGTTCAGGTATGAGTGATGAAGTATTATCAGTTAATGTGTCAAATCATGGTCAACATTGGTTGTTAGATTCCGGGGCATCTAACCACATGTGTATCCATAAAGACTGGTTTAAGACGTATAGATCTGTTGATGATGGCGTCGTGTACATGGGTAATGATGTTACTTGCAATATTGTTGGGATAGGAAGTATACAACTGCAAATTTTTGATGGCACAACTAAATTGTTAACAGATGTGAGACATGTTCCAGACTTAAGAAAAAATCTAATTTCTTTAGGAGCATTGGATACGAATGGATATAAAACTGTAATTCAAGGTGGAGTTATGAAAATCTATAAAGGTATCTTACTAGTAATGAAGGCTAAGAAAGTAGGAAATTTGTTTCAATTAGAAGGAAGAACAGGGTCAGATCATGTGTCTACGGTGTCTGAACATGACAGTAGTTCCATTCGCCTATGGCATCAAAGGTTGGGCCATATGAGCGAAAGAGGGTTAAAGATTTTGGCTGATCGCAAGTTACTTCCAAATCTGAAGTCTGGAAAGTTAGATTTCTGTAAGCATTGTCTGTTTGGAAAACAAAGTAAACAAAAGTTTAAAACAGGCAAACATACTAGTAAAGGCATACTTGATTATATCCATTCAGATGTTTGGGGACCAGCCCCTACAACCTCATATGGTGGTTCGTCTTATTTTGTTTCATTTATTGATGACTTTTCTAGGAAGGTGTGGGTCTACATGTTGAAAAGAAAGTCTGATGTTTTTTTAGTTTTCAAGCAGTTTAGAGCATTGGTAGAAAACAGCACTGGTAGAACAATAAAATGTTTAAGAACTGACAATGGTGGTGAGTTTACTTCCAAGGAGTTTGAAAACTATTGCAAGGATGCAGGGATCGAGAGACATAAGACCACGGTTTATACTCCTCAGCAAAATGGAGTTGCTGAACGCATGAACAGGACTCTTCTAGAGAGAGAAAGGAGTATGCTGAGTAACGCCGGGTTGCAAAAGGAGTTGTGGACGGAAGCGATGGCAACGGCTTGTTATGTGATAAACCGATCTCCATCAACGGCAATAGACTGCAAGATTCCGCAAGAGGTATGGAAAGGACATCCTTGTGACTATTCTAAACTCAGAGTGTTTGGTTGTGATGCATATGCTCTAGTGCCTAAACATCAGCGAACTAAGTTAGATCCAAAGTCTAAAAGGTATATCTTTGTTGGGTATGGTGTTGGAACAAAGGGATATAGATTGTGGGATCCTAGTACCCGCAAAATCATCATCAACGGAGATGTAAAGTTTAATGAATCCTCTCTTGTACAGTTAGATGTAGATAGTAAATTGAAACAGGACGATGTATTTGAATTTCAACACATTCAGTTTGACAGCACTTCTAATGATAGTCATGATGACCATAGTTCAGATACTAGTCATGAACAGGTTTCAGAATCAGAACATGAACAGGGTTCAGGTTTAGATCATGAACAGGTCTCAGATATTGATCGGCAAGAAGTTCCTACAGATGGTAGTCAGCCAGAAACATCCTTAAGGAGGTCGACAAGAATCAAACGGCCACCGAGAAGGTATGATGATTATGTTACTTCGGTTGCATTTACTGCTAATGACAATGAACCTCTGTGCTATCAGGAAGCAATAGAAGGTTCGAATAGTGACAAGTGGAAAGCAGCCATGAAGGACGAAATGATGGCCTTGAGTAAGAACGGCACATGGGATCTGGTTGAGCTTTCGAAAGACAGGAAAACTGTGGGGTGTAAATGGGTTTTCAAGCTGAAACGGGGTGTGAATGATACGGAAGACAGGTACAAAGCGCGGCTGGTTGCAAAAGGGTTTTCTCAGAAAGCCGGTATTGACTTTCATGAGATTTTTTCACCAGTGGTTAAAATTGTTTCAATTAGAATTGTGTTAGCATTAGTGGCTTTGCTTGATTTAGAGTTGCAACAATTAGATGTTAAGACTGCATTTCTACATGGAGACTTAGATGAGGAAATATATATGGAACAACCGGAAGGGTTTGTTCAGCATCGCAATAAGAAATTTGTCTGCAGGCTCAAGAAGTCATTGTATGGTCTGAAGCAGTCGCCTCGACAGTGGTACAAGAAATTTGATTCTTTCATGTTGATTCAAAAATATATAAGAAGTGAATATGATCATTGTGTTTACTTTAAGCAGTTAAGTAATGGCATGTTCATTATCTTAGTGTTGTATGTTGACGATATGATTTTAGCAAGCAAAAGCATTGAAGAAATCAACAGGTTGAAGACTCAGATGGCAACGACATTTGATATGAAAGATCTAGGAGCAGCAAGACAGATTTTGGGCATGGAGATTTTCAGAGACAGGAGCAATGGTAAGCTGTGGCTATCACAACAGAAGTATATTGAGAAAATACTTTTGAGGTTTGGTATGAACAATGTGAAGCATGTGTCAGTCCCTGTAGCTTCCCATTTTAAGCTTTCTTCCAGTTTATGTCCTAATACAGATGAAGAAAAGGATTATATGTCTCGAATTCCATATGCTAATGTAGTAGGATGTTTGATGTATGCGATGGTTTGTACTCGACCAGATATTTCACATGTAGTTGGGGTTGTCAGCAGGTATATGGCAAATCCGGGTAAAGAACACTGGTCAGCAGTGAAATGGGTGCTTCGGTATTTGAGAGGCACAAGTAGTTATTGTATCACTTACAATAAGAGTAGTGAATTTGTTTGCGGGTATGTTGATTCTGATTTTGCAGGTGATTTGGATAAGAGAAGGTCAACTTCAGGGTACGTATTTACTCTTGCAGGTGGAGCTATTAGCTGGATGTCAAAGCTACAAAACATTGTTGCTTTATCCACTACTGAAGCAGAATACATTGCTGCTTCGCATGCTTGCAAAGAGGCGGTTTGGCTGAAAGGTTTGCTCAGTGAGTTTTGTAGGTTACAGGACAACATCAAGTTACTTTGTGATAGTCAAAGTGCAATACATTTGGCTAAGAATCCGGCCTATCATAGTAAATCAAAGCATATACCGATCAAGTACCATTTTGTAAGACATGTTATCACTGAAAGGGGAGTCACTCTTGAAAAGGTGCATAAAAAGGAGAATTGTGCAGACATGTTCACGAAACCAGTTTTGTTAGAGAAGCTACGCTGGTGTTTGGCTTCTCTTGGCTTGCAGAAAAGATAAAATAATAAAGAACAGGGCATCAAGCTAATTGTTGTCAAGGTGGAGATTGTTGAGATTTTCTCTTTTGAATGAAATAGGCAAAAATCTCAGTAGGTGACAACAATAGAAATTTTGTTGCTAGATTAACTCCAGTTTGTTGGGAGGGAGTTAATGCATCCTAAATTTGATGTGAGAGGATTTATGAGGCAGTTATATTCTCTTTGCTATATAACAGGTATCCATACGGATTGTTTGTAGAGTGTGAGAGTTTGTAATCTCCTGTTTGATAATAAAGATTGCCGATGCCTATGTTGTGTGGACGTAGCCCAGATTGATTGGGTGAACCACGTTAAAAATCTGCTGTCTTTATCTGTGTTTTGAATGCTGTGTGTTATGTGCGTCATTAGTTTTATATTTCCGCTGCCGTATCTCCAACACTATCTTGCCGATAAACAAAGGTAATAAACCAATGTCACTTGTTCATCGGATCTTCTAAGTATTTGAAAAGAAAAAATTCATTCATACTTAGAAAGATGTGTTTGGGGCATCTTGACTCTCATCCACATTAAATATGGGAGCTCTTGTGTTGACTAGTGGCATCCATAAATGGCCACTAAGTTAACAATTTCTTGTTATGTTCGACACCAAAACATTTATTGACATGAAAAGAATTGTGCCAATGAGTGTTGAAGACTTGAAGACCAATGATTTTGTAGCAGATGAAGCAGATTTCATTTCATTGTGTTTCAATTTTTGATGTAAATGACTTGAGGACAAGTCAAAAAATAAGGCCGGGGAGGGAAAGTGTAAATTCTGAATTTTTTATACCTTCCAAGCATTATACATTTTTAGCCGCATTCAACAACAAATTCCAAACATTCAACAGAAGATCCAACAACATATTTAGCAGCAGATGTAGCAACAATAAAAGATTCACTTTTTCGATTTCATCCACCATTTTCACAACCAAGTAAAGAAGACTATGAACAAAATTTTGCAGCCACACATGAACAACTCTCATCCATTTTTGAAAGGGTAAGTTAAGGTATGATATTTTCTAACTTTTAACCATTTAATTCCTTGAAAAGTTAGAATGATAATTTTTGGAAAAACTTCACTTCCTTTTGTTATTTTGTCAAATTGCCAAAACCATCAGTTGAGGGGGGAAATACATTCACATTCATCTGTTGCCACATTCATATAACATTCATATCACATTCAAAGCCCACATAATTTCAAAATATATTTACTATTACATCATAATGAGCATATAAATGGTGTTTCAAAAAGTATTTAAAAGATAATTGGATGCCAACACAATCATGGTTGTCACACAAGAACCAACCATGATGCAGTCCAACAAAAATACTCTGCAATAAAAATCACATTATAAATATGCAAAGATCATACATTAAAATTGAATGCAACAAAAAAAAATATGGTTGAAACAAAAGAACCAACCAAGTTGCAGTTCATCAAAAACACTTTGCAAAAGTTAAGTAAATGATATCATGCAGAGTTTAAGCCAAAGCTCAAGTATCAAAAACTAATGTAATAGATTGCATGACGACATGCAATACCCTTAGTTTGGGAGTATGTTTAGTCTCAAAATAGTCCTTATTCTCACTCCATTATTCACCAAATACCTTCACAATTACTTCTGTTAAGTCCCTATATTAATAGTGTAGCCCCTTATTATGTTAGTGTAGCCCCCCTTATCGTTATTATTGTACCCCTGTAACCCCCATATTGTTATTATTATGCCCTTACATTATTATTGTTAGGTCGGCTAGGATTACATTGTGGCCCCACTAGGATTACATTATGGCCCCATGGACTCCTATATATAGAAAGGAGGTTTTGTAAATTATATCATCCAAGAATTGTTCATTTATGTAATGTATTGGAGGTTTCCCCCTCGAAGTGGCTCATTTCTAAGGCGTTCATATCTCTTTTCTTCTCTTTTTGGAGTTGGTTACACAACATTTGGTATCAGAGCTTGGGATTTTAGGGTTTCGTTTCTCCAAACAGGTCATCGTGGAATTTTCGCTATAACTTTTTTTCTACGAAGTTTCAGAAGCTTAAATATTTAGGGTGTGAAGCTAAAATCCTGAGGAAGATTGTCTAAAAATTTTAGAGCTTGGTTCGTAATATTTTCGGAGATATCATCTGTGGAAGTTAGGTATTTTTTCAAGCTCCTAAACAGGTCATCGTGGCATTTTCGCTATAAATTTTTTTCTACGAAGGTTCAGAATCTGAAATTCATATGGTGCGAAGCTAAAATCCTGAGGAAATTCGTCAAAACATTTCAGAGCTTGGTTCGCAATATTTTTGGAGATATGATCTGTGGAAGGTAGTGCTTTTTCAGGCTCCTAAATTGCATCTCAAAGAGGTGATCGTGGGAAAAGTTCAATAACTCTCTCTCCGGGTAGTGGATTTGAGTGCCGTAAAAATTGGTCGCAATTAAACGGACTGTAGTTTCTTTGCTATCAATTTTAGAGACAAAGGACAAAACAGTGACACGTGGCAAGTCCTACAAGTTCGCTCTACTGAACCAGTCCATAATTAGGTCATTGTGGGCGATTGGACACAACTTTGTCTTGGAGAATCCAAATCAGGTCAGACCTGTGGCACTTGAAAGAAGATTTAGAGGGATACTATAGGGCTGAATTTCAGATATCTAAGATTTTCAATTACAGAGATAATTCAATTTCAATATCGAGCTCCTCAAAGCAAGAAAAAGGTGTGTATTGTTTTTTCCGAATTGCATAAGTCTTGTTTGAAGAATCAAGTTGAATTGATTCCAAGGGGATATTGAATAATTTTTGTCAGTAATGGGTTCTATTATTCCTCCAAAAAATAATTCAATACCCATTAATCCCTCAGAAAGCTATACTATGACGCATGAGGAGGAAGAATTGCAATATGAGATATCAAAATTACGGTACCAAGTGCAACAAAATTCGATCTTACGAAGAGCAACCGAAGATGAAGTAGATGGTTTAAAAGCAGAAATGGAGGCTAAGTTGGATGGTCTGAAGGATCAAATAATAGCTAATATGGATGATAAATTAGAGGAAGATCACAGCGAGCATCAACAACAAGTTCTCCAACTCTCAAAGGATAACCCAAATTTGGTGCAGAATCTAATGAAACAACAGGAAGATCAACATCATATCGAAAGAAGTTATGAAGCAGTCATAGAAACAAGAACTCAACAAGTACGATCAATTTCAGAGTATCTCAGCAAGTGGAAGAACTTTCCTGTAGAATATTTCACATGGGAGGATGAGAATTTTATACAAAAGCATCAAGAAATAATCAAGCGTTGAGGACAACACTTGTTGAAGGAGAGGGGCATGTTAAGTCCCTATATTAATAGTGTAGCCCTTAGTATGTTAGTGTAGCCCCCCTTATTGTTATTATTGTACCCTTGTAACCCCCATTTTGTTATTATTGTGCCCTTAAATTATTATTGTTAGGTCGGCTAGGATTACATTGTGGCCCACTAGGATTACATTATGGCTCCATGGACTCCTATATATAGAAAGGAGGTTTTGTAAATTGTATCATCCAAGAATTGTTCATTTATGTAATGTATTGGAGGTTGCCCCCTCGAAGTGGCTCATTTCTAAGGCGTTCATATCTCTTTTCTTCTCTTTTTGGAGTTGGTTACACAACAACTTCCATATTACCTTCATGTCACCTTCATTCCACCTCTACATCATTACATTTACCTCATCATTGGGTTATAACTATGCTTTTCCAAAGTTTATTAATTCTTAACATTTTAAAGTGAATTTGTGGTTAAACTTTAGAAAATAATATGCTTATACTTATACCTAACAATTAGAATTAGTTTGTTGACATTTGTAGGTACAAAGGAAGCTTCCAAGGCATCTTTATGCGACACTCTATGATCAAATTCGAATTTGAGGAGATCATGCACCTCATGGAGGAGATCATGGAGGATATGCTTATGTGTCACCATTGGTTGAGAAATATGTGGGTCAAAGGAGGAAATAGTGGATTCAAATTTATGAGTTTATTATCATAGCTTTTGTATAAATAGGAGTGTTATCTGCTTCATTTGTATTCTTTTTTTTTTGTAATCTAGATTTGTAATCTTAGTATCTTATAGGTTGGTAGTGAGAAGCTAGATTGGAGAATCAATGTAATGGTTGCAATTGCAATTTGCAATTGATGATGAATAAGATGAAGCTTCTTTGATCCTCTACATTTGACTTTTCTTTTCACGTGCTTGTGAATCCTTGGTAGGATCCCCATTGCCTAGCAAGTACACTTTTATTTTAGTAAGCTTTTATTTTATGTTGTTTGTGAATTTCATTAGATTAAATTATTAGGCTCATATGTTTGAAATATTAATGAATGACCTTTCGTAAGAAATTATTAGTGTTTCCTTCAATGAATCTGATTTTTTATTTAATGTTTGATTTCATTAGTTTAAGTTTCTAATTTATATGCTTGAGATATAAATGAATAGTATCTTGTAAGAGAGGTTTAACATTTCATGCAATCAATCAGAATTAGATTTAATTGCTTTAATTTCATTAGTTTAAATATTTTTCTGATTAAGATGATTAGAAATACTAATGAGAGACCTCCTTTAAGGGAGCTTTGGCATTTCTTCACCTAGCTTAGTTTAGTTTTCCTCTAAGTCCATATATTTTGGATGATCCTCGAAGTTTACTTACCCGGATTGATAGTAAATGAAACTCTAATTTGCATCCACATTTTAGACCAAACAAATACCAATCACCTACTTTTCTTTGTTCTGATAACTGCAATATTTTCTTCATTTCCTCACCTATTCTAGGCTTCTCTGTTTTAGTCAACATGGTGGTCAATGGATGTAAAAACAACTCTGCAAAATCTGAATAACTGAAATATGTGCCTTATTTTCTAAGTATGGATGTCCAAAAGATAACTGATAGAGGTTTTCCTTCTATATCCAACTTTTGAAGTGAAATTGGAAAGCTCTCTGATTGGAAGAAAAGAGACAAGTTGAAAAGATAGGAGGTATATCTGAATACTCCTTCAAGGTGTAAATTAGTCAATTGATAGTGAATACTATCAACAATGAAACCAGCATAGTCAAAGATAATTGATGGAAATTGACCTAGAGAAAAGGTGGACACAAATCCAAGATAGACTCATCAGTGTGCTCATCAGTGAAATACCCAAGTATGAAGGAAATCATGGAGATTACATACCTTGAACCTTCAGGGAACTTTGCAGTTGAATATGGAGGGTTTAACTTGGGAATTTCAACATGCAGGGGCATAAAAGTCTGAAAAATCATAAACCTTTTAGGAAAGTCCAAACCAATGTATAGCTTAGTGAGGGCTTCAATAGAAAAAGGGACTGCTTGGGGGTCTAGTTGAAGGTTCAACATTTGGTTTATTGACTTTGCAGTGATGGTAAATAGGACCTCTTTATTTGCATTCACAATAGCTCTTTGTTTAGGAATATAGTACTGGTGACATAATCTGATAATTTCTTGACAAGGGAGAGTCAGGGGGACTACATATTTGGGTAAATTGGATTCCCAAATATGAACTTCTTCATGATCATCTAAAGATTTTTCAAAAGACCAGTTGTGGATATCTAACAGATTGAATTCAACTATAGGATTAGCTATTTTCTAGTCAATATTAGCGAGGGGAATATGCTCAATATCAACAACTGGGGGTTGTAATGGGTTGACTACAATTGCAGTATTTGGAATCATGGCATGAGTAGATTTAGGAGTTTTTTATCCTTCAGGCTTGCTTACACTGTATTTTTTAGGCATCTTGATTGGCTTCTGCAAGTTTAAACTGTTTGTAGAGGCAATTTTACTATAACAGAGGCTTGATTGGGAAAATTTAGCAAGATAGAATGTATTTTTAGATTTTATGCTCAATTACGTTTCTCAAATAAGTTCTGAGGCTTTAAAAATTGGTATAAAACAGAAAACATGGGTTTTCTGAGTTTTTCGACTGAAAAATGGGCCAAACCTATGTTGAAAAAGGATTTACATAAGATTAGGGCAACTGCAGAGGATTTCCGGCCTTTTAGAGCTTGAAATTGATCATTAAAATATAAAAAACAGATAAATAATGTTGAAAATACCGCGCAGTAGACAATTAGGGTTCCTGGGAAAAATTTTCCAGAGTTTGGCCTGTTTCTGGAACTTTTGGGCAATTTGATTACTTAATTTCTTGACTTTGAAATGATTCTTTTTCTTTAAAAAGGTTTTTCAATTTATCTGTAGGTTTAAAACTCAAAAAAATACATGTTTGTATGCAGATATTGGATGTAAAAGGGTTTCTTTAGTTTTTGGTTGTTTTGATAACTTCAGCGGTTCATCTGGAGCAGGTGCAACATCTCAACAATCTTTACAGGTTTCTTCTGATGAATTTTGAGGTTTTGGGTGTTTTAAAATGGCAACCATGGGCTTTAGCATGCTTATACAGTCGAGGAAGCGAAACAATCTTTAAATGCGAAAGATACATGAATTAACGCATTTACCAAATGTTTCATCAAAATGTATGAATTTGCATTGAATGTAGGTCTTGTCTGGTGGGAGGCGGTTTCAAAATTTGAATAGAAGAAAACTTGTTGTTATCGCGTGGATAACGAACAGTAAGTGGTTTAAACAAAACCCACTTGATCCAATTAGGAGAAGCCACGTGGAGGGGAGGGGTCAATGGGAAACCACCCATTTCACATGGCTTTGGCTGTCGGGTGGTCTTGCACCTTTTCTATGAGATATTATATGTTGATCATTGGATCAAGAAGTTTAAAGCAAATGGTTGCGATTGTTTTGACAGTTGCATTGAAGTGGAAAGGTGCAACCAGGTCTAATTATATACAACAGAAGGGTTAATATGTGGCGGGGCATATACTATTTTTAAACCTTTACAATATGGCCAAGGGGTAAATGATATAAAACATATATGACATGTTTTAATGATGGTATAGGCGGATTTAACGTTTTTTTTATTTAAAACATTTGTTAAATTTTTTTAATAAAGCATAAGCGTGCGGGTTAATATATTGTATTACGTAGTATTTTAAACCTTTTTCGATAGTTTAAAAACTATAGGGTGGGATACATTAGAATAATGATAATCTTTTAGACCAAAGGGCTTTATAATTTGGGTATTTTATTTACGCACATGGGATAATAGACTTTGGTCAAAAGTTTATAATAGTGGGTTTTGGGGGTATTTAGATATAATGAAATTAATAAATATGGGGTGGTATTTATTAGGGATTTAATAGAAGTATGTTAAAGGTTAATATGAAAGGGTAGTGTAATAAAACAAAATGCATATTATCTCCAAGTATAGACTAAAATCAGGCATTTCTTACCTTTATATTTCTTTCACTAATACTTAGGATAAATGTGATTTTGTGGGTTTTTATGAATGCTTATGAAGGGATGAAATTAATTATTGTAGGGTTACAATTTTACTAAGTAAGAATGTGTCTTACTTAGGAAAAAAGGGTTTTAATGTATGAATGAAGGGAAAATGATGATAAATGATGATTTAACATAAGAACTCAATATTTTTAACTAACTAGTCATAGATCCTTCGTTTTGGTCCCAACAAAAGCTAGAGAAACGCTCTGAGCCTGTTTGACTGATAGCTTAGAATAATGAATACTCATAGGGGAGGGAAAATTAGTAATTTTTCCTGATGATGTATTATTTACATGATTTCTCCACTGCTTTCTACCTACCCGACTTCTATTTCTAACATTTTTTCTTCATTTTGCATGTGCTTTTAGGCTTACAACCTTAAAACATTTTCTTTCAAAGCATAAAAAATATCTAGATCTACCTTATTTCATCTGAGGGCTTAGATTAAACTGTTGAGTTCCTCATTATTCTCTACCTATCTACAGATTTTTCAAGTTTAAATTGTTTGAAAATATTTATTCTCTATCTAAAACATGAAATTGAAAACATGAAAAGTTAAGATTAATCATGGATTATGGCATTTATTAACACTGTGTACATAATCATTATTATTTCAGTAAATTTAAAAGTAGTGGCATTTGGATTTACTCACTTTTAGATCTTATTTCTTTTCTTTTGGGGTTTATATTTTTCTAAGTCCTTTTATCTTTCTTTTAGGACTTTTTACCCTCTTTTTGATTTTTTATTATTTTTCAATTTTTTAAAATATGGGAAAACAACTTGCAAAAAGCAAGGTATGTACATATTTACAATACTTATGAAAGTAAATTCAAAATTTTATGAACCCTATTATTATAGGACCCTAACAGGACCAATCGGGTGTTAAGCCGTAGATCAAGTGTCGGTAATACCGAGGAGACAGTGAACCGTCGTATCACTACATACTGTGACAGTCAGAATATAAGTTACAAATGTACATAGTAAATAAATGCACTTTACTTAACTCTACACTAGACCAAGCTATACTTAACTATTTCCTATGTGTCGGAATATCCTAGCATATTGCAGATATTTACTTTTGCAATATTTACTTCATTTGTTGCATTTCACAATCTCTTGTATTTTTTATTTTGGCAATTATTTAGCTCATGATTATTTAATGTCATTATCTTGTGTTACTTGAGCACTCTATTTATAATTACTATTTTCTTTATAATTTCAAGTGATTTTTGTATTTTTATCTTGGTCTAACATTTTCTTTGCGGGATTATTCATCAATGTATCTTGAATTTAATTTTGAGCAAGAAATTTCCATTTACCTTGACACACTAGTCTATACTTTGAATATATCATTTAATATTGAACATATATTTGTGTGTTTGTTTACATCTTGGAATTGAGTAATCTTTGATAAGTAACTCCTTCTAACATTAGTCTCCTAGGACCTCAAATTTCCTTCATTAAACTTCTCTAGGGACTCCCCTCTTAGCTTAACTAGAAGAGATATTTAATGGAGAGAGTTGGGAATATGTGATGACTCCATCTCTTAGCTTTCCACCAAGATCACACCTTGTATTCTTGAGGATTTTCCCCACACTAACCTAAGTTTGCATGTGAGGCAGAAACATTCCGACTTGCTTCTTCTTCTCAACCACACTCTTCAGCATGCCCTTTCTCCAACATTATTTATAGAATTTTTCTTCTTGCAAGTTTTCTTGTAATTTCCATATGCATAGCTCGATATACTTGCAAGAACAACACACCATCCCATGTGTGTGATTTTTTTCTCAATCTCAACCATGCCTTCTCCCATCAAGTAACATATCTTAATGCTTTTTTGTTAATTATGTGAATTCCTCATTTATCATCGTCCCTTTTTCCCTAATAACACTCGCATGTCCCTTGTGTGTTGACGAGTTAACATGAATCATGAAAATGCAGGAAGTATGAGATTTTTCTCCACTAGAGATGCCCATGCTCCACCTTTTTTCTTTTTGTTTAGGCCATTAAACCCAACAAAAAAAAATCGATAGCATTTAAATGAACACTGTTGGTTTGAATTGACTTTTCAAGCAACTCCTCTCCCCAAACTCTATCTATATTTGTTCCTCTTAGCCTAGTTGAAATATTACATTTCCATAATATTTACGTAATTTATGTAACAATGGTGAGAAAGATGGGCAAAAAAAAAAAAAAATTATTACATCTCTTAAATATTTAAAGCATAATAAAATTAATCTAATTTTAAAACATTAATCATTATCTTCATAAGAACAAACATTAATAATTAACATTCATATCATATTAATTAAATTTTAGTTATATAAATTTTTTAAAATTAATTACATAATAAATTTTTTTATATAAATATAAAATATACATAATTTATATATCTATTGTATTTATCTTAAACAATTTTATTTTCATTATTTTTTCCAATAAATATGTTTTCTTTTTCTAATAAATATGTACTTTTAGCACGTAACAACTTTCTTGACATGAATCTATACTGACTTATCTTTTTTAATTTGGCATTATGCTGTTGTCTCAATCGATATGAGACATTAACATACTTGGACATCTGAATTGAGACATACATAATGCATTCAATTATAGATAATATAAGAGTATCTTAATATAATTGGACATATAAAAGTTGATATGCACATTTAATTAAATTGAACATAAATACGGCTAAAGGATGTAGATTTTCAAGATTTTCACATGTAATTGTATTAGCATTATTATTTATATATATAATATTGATATGAAAAATTTGTAAATTAAATTTTAAAATTTAATTAAATTTTTTTAAAGTTTCAAAATAGATTTATTTTAATTAAATATTAACAAAAGTGGAGAGGGATTAAATTTCAGTTTCAATTTTTTTTTTTAGTATAAAAGTGACAAAAATTTCACATTCAATGATTTTATCTTTCTATGGACTTGATAGGTAATGGTTAAGATGAATTTCTCTCTCTATATATATAATTTTGCATTTTTCAAATTGTATTTTTGAAAGCATAAATTGATTCAACCCCTTGAAAATCCCTTAAATATATGGATTAAAATAGCTTAAACATGCAATTCTAATAAATATTTTCTCCATTAAAAATGTACTCTTCTTAAAAATGGTCAAAATGTAAAATATTGATAATAACAATAAAGATTTATTTTTTCAATTGCTTTATAAAATATATAGACATTTTATTATTATCATGAATATTATTATTATTATTATAAATAACCATATATATATATATATATAAAGTGTGTAAATTATTGGGAGTGATGGAATTTTCAAAGTTGATATAAAATTATGTTGTTTCATATGGACATGGAAATAAGTCACCTAGCTGCCACTCTGTACTAATGTTGACTGTCAGATCCATTGTTATATGATTGGGGTTTTTTCCACCATTAGATCTTAGTGTGTTAACTATCAACCAAATCTTGATTTGTGTAACCGTTCAACTTATTTATCTTTAAAATAAAAGTAATTAGAACTCATAAACATACTACCTAGTCAAGTTCTTTGCAGTTATTGGAGTTACCGATTCTCAAAAATTATGAATTCCATAATAAACTTGAAGCAACTGCAAGGTCGAGTAACAATGACCTATTAATGAAAATTTCAATGCAAGGACTGCCTTCATCTGTCCTAAATGGTTTTGACTCTACCCTGCTTCTTGAATGGAATTGAACAATGTTTCCTGAAGCGTTGACAAAAGAACATAGTAGTTGCTTACTAGTGAAACCTTTTCCTTGTAGCTACTTTTTGGGTGTTGAAACTTGTAGGACCTCACGGATCTCTCATAAATGTGTCTTGTAAGATATGTGAATCTATAGCAATTATGCCTATTCATATTAAGTAACCAATTGTGCTTTAAAAGTTCTTGTATTAATTTTCTTTCTTTGATAAACATCGTGATTTCTTTATTTGTAGAAAATTATGCAAGAAACTCGATGATACAATTGTTAATTTGTAGGATACATGCAGACTCCAAAAAGTGGGAATATTGCACGCTATGTAAACTTCATGAAATTCCATGTCAAGTTAGACATGTTAAATGTGAAGTCGCATTCGACAACGATGCTGAACCTAACCTCTCTGCCCAAAAGTCCCACCGACCACCGACCTCACCAACAAGCAACAACGTCGAACGTAACACGCCGCCCAACCATCATGATTGACTATGTGATAATATGTTTTTCACTTGTAGAATTATCCGTCTTCTGCAACTATAAATCTGTATTCCTGCCTCTACCTAAGAATGCCAAGCCAAGTAAGGCAATTCCTCTTTCTATAATATAAATTAGTTCTATTGTTTTATTCTCAGTCTTTGTATTAATTCCATTTCTCCATTCTTGTTTTCTGTTGTGTTGCTATGAGCACAACAACTGATATCAGAGCCTAGTCCCGGAGACCAGCGTTGAGTCGAAGGAGTGTGGAGACTACTCTCAAGAAAACATGGAGTTGTTGGTCCAAGACAGTGACTGAGCTACAAGTAATATTACTGTTTGTAGTGAGGTTAGTAGCAATTTTTTTCTGCTACAACAAATGCCAAGAATGGTTCTGGAGAATTTTTCCAACACTGGTTAAATTCCCGTGGATTCCCTACTACCATACAATTCAAAAAGATCAGTGTGGTATTCTCCAACGTTGGTTAAATTTCCATGGATTCCCTGCTGCCATACAATTTCAAAAATCAATGGGGTGGCCCATTTTCATAAGACCGTCTGGAGATTAACCTCCACTTGGCAAGGAAAGTGGTCTGCAGAAGTCACTTCGACAATCGATATTGGCATGAGGGCAGCCATTGCAACCCATAAGCCCATTTAATTTTATTTTGGAAATTGCCATAATTGATATTGTGTGATATTGTGTGAAGGCGTTATGTTTTATAATATTTTTTATAAATCTATGTTATTATGAAATATAACATATATGTTTTATAATAATTGTTAGATTTTGGACCTTTTTAAAAGGAAAAGGAGAAAAGTCAGTGTTTTAAAGAGATTGGTTTTGCATTTTTTTTTAAAAAGTGGATAATGTTGTAATAATTAAAGTTTTACTTTGTAAGGGGTATTTTGAGATTTTTGGGGTGTGAAATTTTATTAAGAATGGAGACAGTAGTAACTGATATGGAGAAGTTGAGTGGGGCTAATTTTTCCCTATGGAAATCACAGATGGAGGATATACTAATTTTAAAATATCAGTATTTTCCGATTGAGGGTGTAACAAAGAAAACCTCATCAATGGCAAATAAGGAATAGCATAAGCTAGATAGAAAGGCGATTGTGACAATCTGTCAATATCTAGCAAAGAATGTGTATTTCAAAGTGCCTCGAGAAAAGAAGGCAACAGGATTATGGAAGAAGCTCCATGATCTATATGAGAAGAACACGGCATCAAAAAAAGTGTTCTTGATGGAGAAGCTTTACAATCTCAAGATGAAGGATGGTGCTTCAGTTGTCGAGCACTTGAATGAATCCAATATTATAACTAGTTAGCTTTCCTCTATTAAAATAACTCTAAATGATGAAATTAGAGCTATTTTGTTAATGTGTTATATGCGAGACAGCTGGGAAAATTTAATTGTGGCTATGAGTACTTTAGCACATGTAGGGACCCTGAAGTTTGATGATATCAGCAACAGTTTAATGAATGAGGAGCTGCGACACAAGTCAATTGCAGAAAACTAAGGAGGAGAAGCTCTAACTCTAGTTGATCATGGTAGGAGGATTGATCGAGGCCTACAAGGGCGATCGAGAGGCCGATCAAAATCAAGGAGGGGCTGGATCATCTACTTTCATTGTGGCAAACACAGGCACATGAAGAAAGAATGTCGAGCCTTGAAGAAAGGACAAAAGGATCAAAGACCAACCAATACAAATTACAAGTTGCCCAACACAAATGAAGGTGAGACTAGTGCTGTAGTCACAGATGGTGATGTGTTATTTACTATTTTATTAGAGGATTCATGCTTATATACATCTAACGGTAGCTTTGATTGGATCCTTGACTCTGGAAAATCTCACCATGTAACCCCATGAAAAGATAGTTTTGTTTCATATAATCTCGGTGATTATGATAGAGTGCATTTAGGGAATAATCATTTTTGCAGTATTGTTGAAGTGGGAGATGTCCAAATCAAGATGAAGAATGGACAAGATATATTATTGAAACAGGTTAAGCATGTACTAGAAATGCGCATGAGTTTGATCTCTATGGGACGACTCGATGATGAAGGCTATTCCAGAAGCTTTGGAAAAGGAGGCTATAAAATTAGCAAAGGAGCATTGGTTGTGGCCAAAGGACCCAAGACAGGAACACTATATTCATTCAAGGAAATGATAGGAAAATCGGATTTGGTTGTTGTCACAAGAGAAGGAAATTTAGCAGATCTGTGGCATAAGCCCTTGGGTCACATGAGCGAGAAGGGTTTAAAAATCCTTGTCGATAAAAATTTACTACCAGGTTTGAGATCCTAAAATCTTGATATTTTTGAGCATTGTATATATGGTAGACAAAGAAGGGTCTCATTTCTTAGAGGTGGTCATGACAGAAATAAAAATGTGTTAGAATTGATACACTCAAATGTGATTGGACCAGTTAACATCAAGTCATTAGGACAAGCATCATATTATGTAACATTTATAGATGATGCACCCACGAAGGTTTGGGCCTATCCCACGAAAATTAAAAGTGAAGTGTTTGAAATATTTCAGAAATTCCATGTTGCTATTGAAAGAGAGAATAAAAAATTGCTCAAGTGCCTAAGAATAGATAATGGTGGAGAATATTGCTCAAATGCATTCGAAGAATATTATAACAGGTTTGGCATAAATCATGAGAAGACTATTCCTGGTACACCTCAACAGAATGGTGTTGTAGAATGAATGAATCAGACCATTATGGAAAAAGTAAGGAGCATGTTGTCCAATTTCGGCTTGGACAAGAATTTTTGGGTAGAGGCTGTGAGGACAACTTGCTACCTCATAAATAGATCTCCATCTACAGCCTTGGATGGAGGCATCACTGAAGAAGTTTGGACTGGTATGAAGTTGAATTATTCTCATTTGAAAATATTTGGATGTGAAGCATTTGTACATATTCCCGAAGAAAATAGAAATAAGCTAGATGATAAATCTATGAAATGTATTGTTTTGGGTTATGTGGATGAAGAATTTGGTTATCATCTATGGGATCCATTCAAACATAAAATTATTAGAAGCAGGGATTTTATGTTTAATGAGTTAGAAATGTTAAGAGGAATGTAGGTGAGGCAGAAGTCAAGAAATTTATTGACAGGTTTGAAGAGCAGCATGAAGACATCCCATCAATGAAAGAAAATGGACAACAAATTGAAGAGCATGAAGGAAAACAAGAGGAAAGTGATGAACACCAAGAAGAAGAAATCTTGCAGGAACCTTTACAGGAGAATCAACCTGATAATGCACCACCACAGTTGGTTCACAGATCTTCTAGGCCTCATAAGCCTTCACAAAGGTATCCTCCTTCAAACTATATCCTATTTACTGATGAAGGTAAGCATAGTTGTTTTCAAGAGGCTTGTAAAGTTGAGCACATTAAAGAATGGAAGAAATAAATTAAGGAAGAAATGAACTCTTTGCTAGAAAATAAAACTTGGGAGTTGATGAATCTCCCAAAAGGTAGAAAGGCTTTGCAAAACAAATGGGTATATAAAATTAAACATGAAGGTGACGAAAAGAAGGAGAGGTATAAAGCAAGGTTGGTGGTGAAAGGATGACTTCACTGAAATTTTCTCACCTGTTGTCAAAATTTCATCCATTAGAGTCATTATTGGTCTTGTTGCTTCTTTAGACTCAGAATGTGAATAGTTAGATGTAAAAATTGATTTCCTTCATGGAGAATTAGAGGAAGAAATTTATATGAAGCAGCCATAAGGCTTCATAGAAAAAAGGCAAAGAAGACCTTGTTTGCAGGTTAAAGAAGAGTTTCTATGGGTTGAAACTAGCACCTCAACAATGGTACAAGAAATTTGATTCATTCATGTTAGAACATGGGTTTCACAGGTTGGAAGCTGACTATTGTGTCTATATCAAGAGCTATGATCAAGGAAATTATCTCATATTGTTGTTATATGTGGATGACATGTTGATTGTTGGACATGATAAGAATATGATCAATAGGTTGAAGAAGGATTTGGGCAACAAGTTTGCAATGAAGGATTTGGGTTCGGTACAACAGATATTGGGCATGAGGATTATGCGTGATAGGGAAAACAGAAGGTTGTGGTGGTCACAAGAGAAGTATATCAAGAAGGTGCTCGACAAGTTTGATATGAAGGATGCCAAACAAGTTGGTACACCCCTTGCGGGCCACTTCAAGTTGAGTTCTGAGTTATGTCCCAGTGATTACAAAGAGAAGGAAGAAATGAGAAAGATTCCTTATGATTCAGTAGTTGTCAGCTTAGTGTATGCCATGGTATGCACACGACCATACATTGCATATTGAGTGGGAGTTTTGAGAAGATTCCTTTCCAATCCAGGAAAACAAGATTTTCAGGTATCTTAAGGGTACTAGTCATTATTGATTATGTTTTGGCCATAATGATATTTTTTTGGAAGGTTTCACAGATGCAGATATGGCTGGAGATATTGACACCAAAAATTCCACTATAGGTTATTTTTACACATTTGCAGGTGAAACTATATCTTGGGTGTCAAGGCTACAAAGAATAGTAGCTCTCTCTACAACAGAAGTAGAGCACATAGCTGCAAAAAAGGCTTGCAAAGAAATGTTGTGGATGTAATGACTCCTGGGAGAGTTAGGAATCAAGTAGGACAAGTATCTATTTTATTTTGATAGTCAGAGTGCCATTCACTTGGTGAAAAATCCAACACTTCACTCAAAAACCAAGCACATTGACTTAAGGTACCATTGGATTCGACATGTGTTGGAGGAAGGGCAGTTATCTTTGGAAAATATCCATATAGATAAGAATCATGTTGATATGCTCACTAAGATTCTACCAAGAAGTAAGCATGGGTTATGTAGAGGCATGATAGGAGTTGGTGTGACATGATTCAAGATTATTGATTTAGCTTCAAGTGGGAGAATGTTAAATGTGAAGTCGCATTCAACAACAGTGCTGGACCTCTTCTCTCCGCCCAGTAGCCCCGCCGACCACCGACCTCGCCGACAAGCAATGACACCGAACTTAACACGCCACCCAGCCATCATGATTGACTACCTAATATTGTGTTTTTCACATGCAGAATTATCCCTCTTCTGCAACTACAAAACTATATTCCTGCCTCTCCCTGAGAATGTCAAGCCAAGCAAGGAAATTCCTCTTTTTGTAGTATAAATTAGTTCTATGGTTTTATTCTCAGTCTCTGTATTAATTCCATTTCTCCATTCTTATTTTCTACTGTGCTGCTCTGAGCACAACAAGAAAAAATCCATTTAATTTCCCCGATGACAGCATGCTTGATCAAAACTCATTGTTCTTATACAAAAATGGGAAATGAGACTAAAAGTTCAATAATTCGCTCCAACGAAATTAGGTTAGTTCTTGCGCAGCCTCCTTCTTCTGGTCTAAATATTTCTTTCTATATTGTGCTATAGATATAGTAATAAAGATATCAACTTCAACGTAGATATTAGCTAGTCCAAGAGCTAATAATTAGTGCATTTTAATAACAAATAAACCCAAAAATCTCTGCAATTGGAAAAACTAGTATATTAAACTTCAACCAACGATGAATGTGTTTTCTTATTATTTTGAAGTGGTATATAACCTAGGTTTTACCTTATTATACTTGTGGTCGATGCTCGGTGAATTTGGATCTTTCCTTTTCTCTTCTCTTTTATATCTAATATGTAATATGGTACGATCCAAGACGAGATTCATAAACCCTCGCTACAATGGTAAAAGCACCAGCGAGCTACAACAAACAAATAAAAATCAAACCTAATATGAAATTTCATGGGCTCAATCTGTTTTTTGACCATTTTGACCGTTTTCTTTTGATGATTTCCCACCTCCTTTTCCTTCTTCACCGAGTAGTTTCTCCCTTCTATATGGAAGGTTTATGTAGGATAATACTAGGTGTACTTCCAGGTCAATTTCTAAGAAATTACCAGCTCATTTCCAAGTTAACATAGGATAATTGGCCATTATATATATATATATATATATTGTTGAAATATTAAAGTCACCTGCCGTGCCTTGGGCAGGAAGAACAAGGAACAAAGGACAAAGGTAGTAGCAGCAGAAACCGAGGTTGAGTGCGCGGCACTCTGTATTGAATAATGTTGGTGAATCCGTAAGGAAGAATTTAATTCTTGATGGGGCCGCAACCAAAATTGCAGATGAAATTAACAGGTGATGGATAGAGCCGTTCTTCACAATGGAAGGACGAAGATTTTTGTAGATCTTTTCTACGGAGGAGCAGACTAAATTAAAAACAATCGTTTCGGGCTTTAAAGACTTCAACAACCATAATAAAGAGAAACAGGCAAAAGTCCTTTTATTTTTGAATTGGCGGGACAAGTGGTCCCCACCACTTATATGCCAATCGGAATCGAAAAGTAATGTTGGAGCAGTGTCTTGTTGATATGGAGCTGCGATGCGATGCGATCCAATCGCGATCGCATATCGTAATGTATACATATTATAAGTCAAATGTCTTGCAGATGTGGAGTTTCGCAAAGCGGAACGTTTAATACATTGAAACATATATAAATCACCCCCACAGCAGCGGAGGCCCGTGGGTCCACAAGACCACGTGGCAGAAATCTATTGAATCGATTGACTTCAATCGGAAGGTTCAATCGGCGGGATTTTATTGTGCGCCCCGATAAGGGCGGATCCGATCGCAATCGAAGGATCGGAGGCTTGTTTGTTTGGTCGCGCGTTTTGTTTAAAGCGCAGATCCGACGGTCTTATACAGCGGATTTAATATCGGACCATCGAGTCCATGATGTGATCGCAATCGAAAGTTTGGGTGGATCACAAAGTTTGTTGTCAAGACTTTTATCGATTGCCGATTGCCGACTGCGTAGTGGTCCCTACTCGTATGTTCGGCAGTTCATATTTTTATAATTCCGCGAAGGTTTTCCTTCGTATTTGGTTTTATTTTTGTTTTAAGTTTTCATATGGTTTTTGTTGTAATTTTTAATATATGCGTGGTATATATAAAAGGAAAAGGCCCAAGAGCCAATTATAACGTAATACATTGTATTGTATTGTGAACCGCTGTGAGAGCCCGCAGGCAAGAAGAAAACACAGTAAGAAGAACAGAGAGCACTGTTAGTGCGTTCTTGAAGAGAGACAGAGAGTTGTTTGTTTTGCATTGCGTCTGTAGCAGTCATACATCTTTGTTGCTATCCCTCACAAAAGAGGAAGAATTTGTATCAGTTTTTGAAAGTAATAGAAGCTTGTTTTAAAATTCTAAAAAGTCTGTCTCCTGTCAAGTTGTTTAAATTAATCTGTGTTGTAGAGGGGAGTTTATATTCTCTCCACTGTTTTCTTGGAATTTCCCAAAATTCCAACATGGTATCGGAGCTTATCTAGGCTCTTTGAAGATTTCAAAAAAGCTGAAGAAGAAGACCTGTTGCAGCATTTTCTCTCCAGCAGCGTGAAAAGCTCAACAGAAGTCAAAGGTCAGGTATTTCTCAAAGATAAAAGTGCATTTGTTTATTGTTTAAAGTCTGAGTTCAGTTTAAGAAGCAATGGCTGGACCAAGCACTGGTATGAATCTTGGAAGTGTTCAGCTTCCACAGTTTAATGGAAAGAACTATAATTATTGGGCCATTACCATGAGAGCCTTGTTTGTCTCACAAGACTTGTGGGAACTAGTAGAAGATGGTTTCGTAGAACCAGCTGATGAGTAGGCTTTTAATGCCTTAACTCAAGGAGAGAAAGATGTGTTGAAGAATAATAGGAAGAAAGATGCTAAAGCTCTCTTCTGTTTGTATCAAGCTGTAAATGAGAGTGTGTTTCCAAGGATAGCAGCAGCTAAGAAATCCAAGGAGGCATGGGAAACTCTGAAAGTTTCCTATCAAGGTATGGAGAAAGTTAAAACAGCAAAACTTCAATTGCTGAGAAGAGATTTTGAAACTCTTTGCATGAAAGAGTCATACAGTGCTGACACATTTTTTACACATGTGATTGGGATTGTAAATCAGATAAGATCCCATGGAGAAACTCTTGAAGATAGAAGGATTGTGGAGAAATTTTTGAGATGCTTACCCTCAAAGTTTGATGTTATTGTAACCACCATAGAAGAGACCAAAGATCTCTCACAGTTCACAGTGGATGAACTTCATGCCTCGCTGATAACTCATGAACAGAGATTGAGTAGAGATGAACACTCATCTCTTGAGCACGCCTTTAAGACCCAGATGCCTTCAGGAAGAGGAAGAGGTCAAAGAAAAGGAAGAGGAAGAGGCAGAAGCCAGAATAGAGGTGGAAGAGACAGCTCTTCACATTCACATGGAAGGAGCAACAGTCAAAGCCAGAGCCACGGCCAATGCAACAGCCAGCAAGGTGGACATCAACACCAACATGCTCATGGACAAAGGTATGACAAAACCAATGTACAGTGTCATTATTGCAAGAAATATGGGCACTATGCCAATGAATGTAGAAAGAAGCAAAATGACATGAAGAATAGGCAGAATGCTAATGTAGCAAAAGAAGAAAAGAACCCAAGTAATGTGCTGTTGGCTTGTAATGTAACACAAGATAAAGTTGATGATGTTTGGTTCTTAGATTCTGGATGTAGTAATCATATGACTGGCAACAGAGCAATGTTTGCCAATCTTGATGAAGAAGTTAAATCTGAAGTGACCACAGGGACTGATACTAAAATCTCTGTCAAAGGGAAAGGCAGAGTAAGTATTCGAGCAAGGAATGGGGAGCAAAAATTTGTTCCTAATGTGTATTATGTTCCAGGTCTGAAATGTAATCTTTTGAGCATTGGGCAGCTCATAAACAAAGGTTACAATGTTATATTCAAAGATGATGTGTGCACCATAAAAGATATTCCTCCAAGTAAGAAAATTATTGCTGAAATTCAAATGACCAGCAATAGAATGTTTCCGCTCAAGCTCAACATTGACTTGAAAGGAAAAGGAAAGAATGTAGCAGCTGTAACTCAAGAAGCCTTCCAGAAGGAAGAGAAAGATGAAAACTGGTTATGGCATTTGAGATTTGGACATCTCAATTTCGGAGGATTGAATTTGCTGCACAGAAAAGGAATGGTAAGAGGCTTACCACTGATTGAAAAGCCTGACAGCCTATGTGAAGGCTGCATCTTGGGAAAGCAACACAGAGAAAATTTTCCTTCAGGGAAAAGCATAAGGGCGAAAGCACCCTTGGAGATAATCCACTCAGATTTACGTGGGCCGATGCAAACAGCATCTGTTTCAGGTAGCATTTACATGCTGACCTTCATTGATGATTTCACACGAAAAGTGTGGTTTTATTTTCTGAAATACAAGAGTGAAGTCTTTCAGAAATTTTTCCAGTTTAAAGCTCTCGTAGAGAAACAGAGCGGATTGTATATTAAAGTCCTCAGAACTGACAGAAGAGGAGAATACATATCAAAAGAATTTCTGCGTTTTTGCAGAGAAAACGGCATACACAAGCAGTTTACCACCAGGTACATGCCGCAACAGAATGGAGTTGCTGAAAGGAAGAATCGAACCATAATGGAGATGGTGAGAAGTATGCTAAAGGCGAAACACTTGCCGAATGAATATTGGGCAGAAGCAGCAAACTGTGATGCGTATATTTTGAATAGATGCCCTACAAAAGCAGTGATGAAAAAAGTTCCAGAAGAAGCGTGGAGTGGCAGAAAACAGGGAGTCACCCACATGAGAGTTTTTTGGGTGTGTAGCATATGTACACATTCCAGACAAATTGAGAAAGAAGTTGGATAGTAAAGGGGAGAAGTGCATTTTCCTTGGATACTGTGAAGATTCCAAAGGATACAGACTGTATAACCCATCCACAATGAAGTTTGTAATTAGCAGAGATGTACAATTCATCGAAGAGGAAGCGTGGGATGGAAGCATTGAGAAAACAGTCAATGTTAAAAACTGTTTATCTCATGATGAAGATGATGCAGATGTGGTTGAGATTAATAACCCATCCATTGCACAACCTCCAGTAGCGCAAGGCCAGCAAGGGATGCCTCAAGCGGCAGTGAGAACACCCTTGAGAAGAAGCGGCAGTGGTTCACCGGGTACACCACAAGGAGCAGAATCGAGTGCTTCATCAAGCACGGTTACACCAAGTAAAAGAGGAACAAGATTCAGAAGCCTTAGAGAAATCTATGAGCAAGGACAAGCAAACGAAGGTATGAATTCCTTATTTTCTTTGTATTGTCAAGTTGATGATCCTATTCATTTTGAAGATGCTATTAAAGATAGAAAATGGATAGAAGCTATGGATGATGAAATTAAAGCCATAGAGAAAAATAGAACATGGGAGTTGGTAGATCTACCAGAAGGTAAAGAAGTCATTGGAGTTAAATGGGTATACAAAACCAAAAGCAATGCTGAAGGAAAAATAGAAAGACACAAGGCCAGACTTGTTGTCAAGGGTTATAAGCAGAAGCAAGGGATTGATTATGAAGAAACTTTTGCACCAGTTGCAAGAATGGAGACTGTAAGAGCAGTGCTGTCAATAACAGCACAAAATAAATGGAAATTATATCAAATGGATGTAAAATCTGCATTTTTAAATGGAGTGTTAATGGAAGAGGTATATGTGGAACAGCCTCTTGGATATGAGAAGAAAGGCCAAGGGCATAAGGTCTGTAAATTGAATAAAGCTCTTTATGGGTTGAAACAAGCACCAAGAGCATGGTACAGCAGAATAGATTCTTATCTATTGGAGAATGGATTTGAAAAGTGTGAGGGAGAACCCACCCTCGACATCAAAGAAAAGGATGGTAAGTTATTGATTGTTGTTTTATATGTTGATGATTTAATTTTTACAGGTAATGATGATTACCTTGTTGAAAATTTTAAAACAATCATGAAAGATGAATTTGAAATGACTGACATGGGTTTGTTAAGATACTTCTTGGGAATAGAAGTGGAGCAAGGTGAGAAAGGAATTTTTATTTCTCAAGCAAAGTATGTGAATCAAGTTTTAGAAAGATTCAACATGTAGGAGTGCAAAGCTGCAATTACTCCCACAGTAATGGGATTGAAGTTGAGTAAGAATGACAGCAGCAAGGATTTCGATCCAAGTTTGTATAAAAGCATAGTTGGCAGCCTCATGTATTTGACTGCAACTAGGCCGGATATTATGCATGCTGTTAGCTTAATTTCCAGATTTATGGAGAAGCCAAAAGAAGCACATTGGCAAGCAACAAAGAGAATTCTGAGGTATGTGAAAGGAACAAAAGGATTTGGTATTTTATATACTACTTCAGAAAATTCAGAATTAGTTGGATACACTGACAGTGATTGGGCTGGAAGTGTAGATGATCGGAAGAGCACTTCCGGTTATATTTTTCATATGGGTTCAGGAGCCATTTCATGGGCTTCTAATAAACAGCCTATTGTAGCATTGTCTACAGCAGAGGCAGAATATGTGGCAGCTACAGCAGCAGCGTGTCAAGCAATTTGGATGAGAAGGATGTTGAGAAGTCTATGTCAAGAACAGGTAAAAGGGACAGTGATTTATTGTGACAATAGCTCAGCTATTGCATTGTCAAATAATTCTGTGTTTCATAAAAGAACAAAGCACATAGACACAAAGTATCATTATATCAGAGAATTGGTGAATAATGGTGAAGTTGTTTTACAACATTGTAAAACAGAGGAGCAATATGCAGATATTTTAACTAAACCATTGGGACAAAAGACATTTGAATTTCTAAGAGAATGCCTGGGTATGATGAATAACCCAGCAACTGACTTTAAGGGGGAGTGTTGAAATATTAAAGTCACCTGCCGTGCCTTGGGCAGGAAGAAAAAAGAACAAAGGACAAAGGCAGCAGCAGCAGAAACCGAGGTTGAGTGCGCAGCACTCTGTATTGAAGAATGTTGGTGAATCCGTAAGGAAAAATTTAATTCTTGATGGGGCCGCAGCCACAATTGCAGATGAAATTAACAGGTGATGGACAAAGCCGTTCTTCACAGTGGAAGGACGAAGATTTTTGTAGATATTTTCTACGGAGGAGCAGACTAAATTAAAAATAGTCGTTTCGGGCTTTAAAGACTTCAACAACCATAATAAAGAGAAACAGGCGAAAGTCCTTTTATTTTTCAATTGGCGGGACAAGTGGTCCCCACCACTTATATGCCAATCGGAATCGAAAAGTAATGTTGGAGCAGTGTCTTGTTGATATGGAGCTGTGATGCGATGCGATCCAATCGGGATCGCATATCGCAATGTATACATATTATAAGTCAAATTTCTTGTAGATGTGGAGTTCCGCAAAGCGAAACGTTTAATACATTGAAACATATATAAATCACCCCCATAGCAGCGGAGGCCCGTGGGTCCACAAGACCACGTGGCAGAAATCTATTGAATCGATTGACTTCAATCGAAAGGTTCAATCGGCGGGATTTTATTGTGCGCCCCGATCAGGGTGGATCCGATCGCAATCGAAGGATCGGAGGCTTGTTTGTTTGGTCGCGCGTTTTGTTTAAAGCGCGGATCCGACGGTCTTATACATCGGATTTAATATCGGACCATCGAGTCCATGATGTGATCGCAATCGAAAGTTTGGGCGGATCACAAAGTTTGTTGTCAAGACTTTTATCGATTGCCGATTGCCGACTACGTAGTGGTCCCCACTCGTATGTCCGGCAGTTCATATTTTTATAATTCCGTGAAGGTTTTCCTTCGTATTTGGTTTTATTTTTGTTTTAAGTTTTCATATGGTTTTTGTTGTAATGTTTAATATATGCGCGGTATATATAAAAGGAAAAGGCCCGAGAGCCAATTGTAATGTAATACATTGTATTGTATTGTGAACTGCTGTGAGAGCCCGCAGGCAAGAAGAAAACATAGTAAGAAGAACAGAGAGCACTGTTAGTGCATTCTTGAAGAGAGACAGAGAGTTGTTTGTTTTTCATTGCGTCTGTAGCAGTCATACATCTTTGTTGCTATCCCTCGCAAAAGAGGAAGAATTTGTATCAGTTTTTGAAAGTAATAGAAGCTTGTTTTAAAATTCTGAAAAGTCTGTCTCCTGTCAAGTTGTTTAAATTACTCTGTGTTGTAGAGGGGAGTTTATATTCTCTCCACTGTTTGCTTGGAATTTCCCAAACTTCCAACATATATATATATATATATATATATATATATATATAGATATATGCTTAATATTCTGCTTAATCTACTACTTAATCGATCTTTGCGTATTATTATGATGCTCGATTAATTGGATCAATTTAGTAAATTTCTTTTATATCTACCTCCGTTGCTATTAGCGCTTATAGGTCTTGATCTACTATTGTTTTTCAAACTGGTCATGGATCGGCTTCATCTGCTCAATCTACACCTCAAATTCCGCTTGCTTCGCTCAGGAGATGCAAATTTATTTATATAGATTTTTTTTGTTCTTTATTGAATTACTTAAATCAGCCTTTCAGAGGAAGCTTTGCCTTTGAATTTATGTAAATTTGTTAAAATTAGACAACAATTTTTATATTTAGAACAATATTTAAATATTAGGAAGATTTTATCAAATTTGGTAAAATATTGAAATATTTTTTTAATATATTGAAAATAACACTAATAATGGTAAATTAATTTTACAATAAGAGAAAATAAATTCTAACCGGTATAAGCAATACAATCTATTTTTCTTTACATATCATACCTATCATGTTCCATGTTTTAAATATTCAATGGTATAGTCAAGCATATTTTGATCATATAAGCCATTCATCTATGGTTCTAACTTGTATATTATACTACTCATCACTTGGAAATTGATCGGCTATGGTTTTATTGTGGTGCATGTTTAGCGAGATTAGCACATTCTTCTTTCACAATGTTAACATATTTTGAGTTTATAGAATTGGATTTGTGAGTAATTGAGGTGTAATCTAGGTAAAAGTGGAGAAATGTCCATAGATGATGGGTCCTATGGGTTCACAGGAAAGGTTAAAACTACTATAAATAATAAAAAATATTATTGATAACAATATGTCAAACAAAGAGATGAAGAAAAACATTTTAAAACAAGTTGCAACATAATAATTTGATTGTGGAGAAAAATTAGCATCACAAATTCTATAATCTTATTATCAAATATCATTCATAGACCATCTCCATGAAATTTACAATAAGTTACTCAACTTCAATTTTCTTTTCGAGCTTCCATAGAAAGATACCTTCAATAAGGCACCCATGTTATATTAAATGCGAGTCAATTTAAATAAGATATTTTCTTTTCTTCCTCCCTACTTCATGTTTCTACAAACCCTGACTAATATTTCAAAGGAAATACTAATTTTTACTATGTTATTTTAAAAAGAAAGTATAATTGTAGTGTAAACAAGCCTCGGTCTAAAAAAATAGTGGTGGCCTTTAACATAAATATAACTTATAATAATTGATAGATGTCAATTTGTAGTAAGTTATTGGATTTATATTATATAACACATTACAAAAATTTTAAAAATAATAAAAATTAATTAAATTATGAATTTAATTTAAACTATTTTATTATTATTATTAATTATAATAAAATTTAATTTATTGATGCAGAAGTATCCTCAGACACGTACTTTTATTGATTATGGAAAATAAATTACATAAAACGCCACATAGTTTACAAACATAAACTTCTACTAACTTGCAAATAGGAGACTTGTTAGTGTCAGTTTTGTCATACTGCCATCAGTGATCAAATTTACTCTTTTACATTTGCATAGTAGGAGTCCCATACTATAAATTTTCATCATTCCATTAGGTCATGGATTCATTGATGGTAGTGGTATTTCATCAATTTTCCCTCATGTGAGAACTTGTTGATTCTCCTCTCTATGGTCTTGAGTCATGATTCACTTTCACTCCGCAATTCATGTTATTAGGTCATAGGGTTGGTCTCATTAGGTTCTAGGGTCTCACCATGGTCAAATTAATAAGGAAAGTGTCAATAAAAGCAACAAAGACATGAGGATGCCTAATAAACTCAAAAGCATGGTATCTGGAAAAATCAAAGAAGTTTAATTTTTTTTTCTTTCAGTTGGATGCAATTGTCACCTCAAAAACATGTTTTGAGGTGATAGCGGGGTAATATGTTTTGATTATGATCTTTTATGTAATTTTATGTCTCCATATGTAATAAGTTGAACTTTCAAAGTTGATATCTCCATAAAGCCACTATCAGTCCTTTGCAGCCCATCACTAAAGGGTCAAAGGAGATTTTTATTTGCTTGGATTCCAGAGGTGATCTCCATAGGATTTTCAGTGTAAATCACATTTTAAGTATGTTCATCAGAAAGAGCCCGAAAAGAGCTTTTCAATGATATATCATGCTCCCAAAACTGACTTCTGGATTGGAATATATGCCTAAGTGAATAAAAGCCCCCAAAAGCCTAACCTTACCCTTCTTTCTCATTTGGCCCTTTAAAATTTAAAATTTCTAACTTTTCATATGATTTTAAAATATTCATCGCAAAGGTCCTTTTGTATTTTCCTTACCACATCCTACAAATCCCGATGCGATCCCATCGCATCGCATAGTCCATGGCCGATTGACCCACCCCCGATTAAACACCTCCGATGCGATTGAGTCACCTCCGATCCAATCACACCATCGCATCATAGTCAATCACATGATCATAGTATTCCCTCCCAACGCTTAAACTCCGATGCGATCACTCCCCTTCCTCCAATGCGATAGTTCTTCGTCGCATCGCGCGATCGCAATATTCATTGCAACATTCACCGCAACATTCACTCCCAACCCGCCGATGCGATGAATCACATGCCGTTCATCGCATCGTGTGATTGTCCTACCAGCATTTTGGTCCCGCTCCACTCCATCCCGCTGATGCAATATCCCCCGGTCCCCCCATAAATTCTTCTGCTCATTCCAAACCAAGGGGCTTTTCCCTGTGTTAAAACCTTATTTCCATTTTAATTTATTTTAAAGGAATTTTCCCTCCATCGCCCCGTTCATCCCCCATCACTTCGACAACCCTCCGTTCTCATTGCATTGTCTCCCATTTCCTTATCACTTCATCGCATTGCATGGCCTCCCATCGCATCGCTCCATTATGCAATGCACCCTCTCCCCCTTCCAATGTGATTTGCAATTACGATTTGGGCCCACCATCCTTCCTTTCACTCTTTTCAATATAAAAAGAGATTTTTTGTTAAAAGGGTCAATGTGATTTTAGTCGGTTGCAAAGGCATTTTTCTTTGGAAAAATGGTTTTTCTTCAAGATTAAAGGAAAATAAATTCTATTTTGGGCCACAAGTTATTATGAAACACAGAGATCATTATAGCGTTTACCACGGAACGACAACAACGATAAAAGAAGAGAATCTGTCCCAGATTTGTCTTTCTTCTCCTTTGTTTGAGTAACTGTAACAAAAAATCCTCTAGATGGTCAAAATGTATTTTTTCTTCTTTTTTTTAGAGGCATTCTATTGGTCTCTTTCCTATATTCGAATTTTATTTTCTGGGCAGGTGAAACAACTCCTCCTTCTGTGGATTCGCCCCCCCTGAAACTGATCTATTTAATGTAGTTTTTCAATCATTTTTGAGAGGGGGATAACGGGTGGAATAAGTTGAAATCATTTGAGGACGCTCTATGCTCCATTTTGTAACAGTTCGGCAAGGAATTAATAAATAAATGCATCACTGATTTATGGGATCCCTGTGGTATGGATTTTAGCATTGTTCTTTCCTTTGTGATCATTTTTTAATTTTTCTGTTTTCCATTCATTCATTCATATTTCTGTTTGGATGTTTTTAAGATAGATAGGTAGAATCCATTATATAATTCTCTCCCTTGGGAAAATCATTCAATACTTTACGTTTGAAGAGGATCCATCTCCTATGCCCTTTTCAGCTCCTCATCAGTCTTAAACACTCCATCATCATTTCAATCAAGTTGTTAAAATCCCTGCCTACCTTGCCCCATAGAATACCCTGTATCTCTGATTTAATTCCCCATATTCAAACTTCCCAGCCCCATCTGATCCATACAACCTAGAAAATTGATAAAACATTTCGAGCTACTATACCTAGCCTAAAATCAATTTGCAGTTATATTTCATTGAACATTTTTCACAGAGAGAGCCCTCTCCTGAACTTGTAAGGCTAGCTACAAGGTTGAGCGTGGTTGGAGGTTACCCTGATTTTCCTTTCTTCAGCCTAAGGTTTAAATTAGGTGCTAACATTCTGGCAACCATACTGGGGAAGTATTTGAAACAAAAGACTGATCATCCCAGTAATATCTTCCATATAAATTCTTGGACTCTGGATGATGAGGTTCAGAGTTCGCTAGGCTTAAATAAAACATTGTAAAGTAGAAAATCAACCACACTCGCTTCAAGGAAATATATAAGGACCAACCCTGATCCAAATCCTCCCCCTATATTTGAAAATCCTAATCTAATTCCACGAATAATCAAAATACAAGGAGGTTCAGTAAGCCCTAGACCTATTTTCAGATCCCATACCTAGCCCAGTGAGTGCTTGTTTGTAGAAGACCTCTCTTTTGATGAGTGTTTTGAGCTTTCTCTGTTCAGAAAAAAATCTGAAACTACACTTGACGACATATTTTTAGACCTTGATTTTCTTGTGGATCTTGAAGTTCAAAGGGCTAACACATCGATTGATGATTATATTTTAAATTCCCCTCAGAAATATATTACTATAACCAATACCCCTGAGCCTTTAGAGTTATCAGAAACATCATTTGTTACCCTTAATTCAATAGCATTCCTATCAGTTTCAGAAGTCAATTCTCAGCTTTCAACTCCTCCATCAACAACTCCCTTGAATCCTAATAGCACAAACGCTTTTGTAAATCCACCTCGAGTCATGGCTACTCGGTATACACCCCTGGTTTTACCTCAGAATCTGAATGATATGCTTGTTGATTACCAAATTAAAATACCTTTCTTTAATGCCACTCAAAACATCACAATCCAGCAACATTTTGATAAGATGAATGACTTCTTTGACCTTCATGAGGTAGAGGCGAAAAATGTGACCACGAGATTGTTTTTCCAAACCTTTGGAGGTGAAGTTCGAAAATGGTTTAGAGCCTTACCAGTAGCCTCTATCCACACTTTTCCGGAGCTACATAGACAATTCTTAGACCGGTGGGAGGTAAAGAAAAACCCACTCCAAATATTGTTTTAATATGAAAATATTAAAAGGAATGTGGGTGAAAGTGTACAAGATTATCGTGTGAGATTTAATGCTGTGTATAATGCTATTCTGGCCAACCTAAAACCCCCCTTGGTGTTAGCTTTTCTCAAATTTCCGGATGGTTTCTATGCTAATATGGCATATCAGCTACGAGAACGAGATCCTACCACACTTGAAGATATGCAGAAAATAGCTATGAGTGTAGAAGAAAATTTGCTGGGCAGAAGAGCGCTGACAAGAGCCGAAAAGAGGGTAATTGTAAAAGAAGAAGCATCTCATTCAGATACGAAGATGGATACTTTGATCCAAACGGTGGAGAAGATGGTTGATCGGTTACCTATTTCAGATAGACCTGAAGCACAAATCAGGAATCCAAATTTCAGAGGACAGAAGAAGACCCAATTCCAAATTAAGAAAAGGGAACATAAAACAAAAGACCAAAGAACACAACAACTGCAGCTCAGAACTCCTTTGTGGAAAAATTATGTTCAGGGAATGGAAACAGATGATGATGAGGATCTGGTAGTTGAAGCTAATCATTTTTTCACTGCCGATGGTACGCCCATTTTTCTGACAGAAGATGAAGAATATGCAATGATTCCAGACACTCGAAGAGATGATGATTTCATATTAGCCAATGGTGTAGTGTTAGAGGAATAATCCGATGATTACCAACGAGGATATATGAATGCTTTGTCAACATAATAGAAGCAGTATTATTTGAGGAGCAGAGATGTGACAATCAATCCCGTTCAGAAAAGGAAAGAGCTGCAATCAAAAAATGACTCCTCAAATACTCAAAGGAAAGGGAAAGAGCCTGCCAATCCCTCTCCCAGCAAGGCATCCTCATCGAGTAACATTGCAAATGAAAAGAATCAGCTTAACGCAACAAAGGAGCAAGTGGAGAAGAAAGATCGTCCCATCAAAGAGATAGAAAAAATTCCATTTTTTAATTTAGAAAATGAAATTGCTAAGCTGAAGGTGTCCATGCCCTTGACTGAGTTGATAAAAAACAACACTTATAAACATCAGGTGTCTAGAATTTTGCAAATAGACTCTATATTAGATATGGTAAATGTTGAAGATGACTATCCTGGACTCATTTTTGGTCCAGCCATAGAAGGCGAGTCTGAAGACTGTGAAGTCCCCCCCTTCTACCGGAGTCTTAGATTACATGAGTTCATTTTACATAATGTTATGTTGGACTCCAGAGCATCGCACAAATTGATGCCCAAAGCCATTATGGAGAACTTAGGTCTTGATATTACCAAAAAATACCATGATCTGTATTCCTTTGACTCCGATAGGATCCATTGTATTGGTATTATCAAAGACTTGGTAGTATCTTTAGATCAAATCCCAGCCAACAATGTTTTGATGGATGTGGTTATTTTCGATGTTCCACCACCATTTTGAATGCTTTTGTCCAAGTCATGGGGTGAAAAACTAAAAGGAACCATACAGCTTGATTTATCTTATGCCACTAATCCCATGTTCATTCAGTTGAGAAAACTATACAGGGAGAAGAAAATGAAATACATGATCACTAGCAAAGAGAAGCCAATTAATCATCTGATTAATGTATTCCACATAGATTTAGAGACATTTGTATTATATTCAGATGGTGGTTTGAATGATGAAAATTTTCAGTTGGTAGAAGTAGATGAGGTACCTAAAATTTCAAAAAAAATTAGGGAAGCACTTAGATAGGAAAAAGATAAAGCAGCAAGTATTTCTGAGCTTTCTGCCTACAAGCAGTAAAAGGACAATGAATATTAGAAAAATGCAGAAATCAGTCAAGATAAATTAGAGAAAGAAGAAAAATTTCAGCATCTAGAAGAAGAAGAAGAAGGCCTTTGGAGCATGGAATTTGACGGAGCTGTTGGTAAGGACGGTGCTGGTATAGGAATATGGATTCAGAGCCCTGTTTTCCAGCCTAAAAAAGTTCCTAGTAATGTTAGAGTATGTGCTTACAAATTGGCTTTTGACTTCTCTAACAATGAAGCAAAGTATGAAGCTTTGATCGCATGTCTGAAAATTTTTAAGAAGCTAAAGGCAAAGAGGATTTTTGTCTATGGAGATTCAGAGTTAATAATCAAACAGGTAAAGGGAGAGTATCAATCAAAGCATCTGCGATTAAGAGCCTATAGAAATTCATTCCTAGACATCTTGAGGATGTTTTCTGAATACACTTTGACAATAGTACCCCAAATGCAGAATCTTATTGCAGATTCTCTTGCTACCACTGCAAGAAATTTGAAGATTCCAATGAATTCCAGCAACAAATTTGAATTTTATATCAAATATCAGCCTGTTGTTTAGGATAATTTAAGGTATTGGAAAGTGTTTTGGGATGACAATGAAATCAATTCTTTTTTGCAGAGTGAAGGAAAATTCAAGGATACTTCCATAGAGGGTGATTATGATGTCGATGATCAAGAAATCGAAGAAAATTAGATGGACGTATTGCAGCTGAAAGACAATGTAATCCCTAGAGGTCTCATACCTTTAGAGGATCTTTTTGATCAAGATGATGTTGCAAAGAAACCGAGCTTGGTGCCTACTGATAAAGGAGCTGAAGATGTTAATCTTGGAATAGCTGACAAGCCTAAGCTTGTGAATTTATCAAAAGCATTGTCGCCTGAGGTAAAGGCACAATATGTTAAATTAATTTCTGAATTTTCTGATGTGTTTGGGTGGGACTATTCAGGTTTGAAGGTGTATGAAAAAAATATAATTCAGCATACTATTCCCATCAAGCTGGATCAGAATCCATTTAGACAGAAGCTGAGAAGGATCAACCCAAAGTTGCTTCCATCCATTGAAAAAGAGGTAAACATATTATATAAAGCTGGTATCATTGTCCCAATTATATTTTCTGATTGGATTTCGAATTTGGTCCCGGTACACAAAAAGATAGGAGAAATAAGGTTGTGCATATATTTCCAGAATTTGAATAAATTATCCTTAAAAGATAACTATCCACTTCCGAAGATGGATCATATTCTGCAAAGAGTAGTTGGAGCATCAAGTATGTCACTACTCTATGGTTACTCAGGCTATAATCAGATCTTAGTGCATGAAAAAGACCAAGACAAAACTGCTTTCACAACACCTTGGGGAACTTTCCAGTATGCCAAAATGCCATTTGGACTGAAGAATGTCGGAGCCAGTTTCTAGCGAGCAATGGATATTTCTTTTGCTAATGAAAAGGATGTTTTTTTGGTTGTTTATTTGGATGATCTGACAGTGTTTTCTGGTTCTGATGATGAACATTTGTAGCACTTGAAAGTTGTATTTCAGCGATGCAGAAAGTTTGGGATTTCTCTCAATCCGAAGAAAAGTTTGTTTGGTATGGATGAAGGCAAGTTGTTGGGGCATATCATCTCTAAAGATGGTATCCGCATTGATCATTCAAGAGTGGAGGAAATTAAATACATAGACTTCCCACGTAACAAAAAGGAGATTTGGGCATCCGATGGTAAGATGAACTTCTTGTGCAGATTTATACCCAATTTGGCTGAACATTTCCGAGAAATGACTAATATGTTGAAAAAGGATAGCACTGTCAAAAGGAGCGAGGATGCTATTGAGTCATTTAATCTAGTAAAGTTTTCTCTGTCTAATGCCCCAGTCTTGATTAGTCCTGATTACACTCAATATTTTATTATATTTTCATTTGCATCGAAACATACCATGGCTGTGGTATTGATGCAAAAGAGAGATCAGATTGAACAACCCATTGCCTTTTTCAGTAGGACCATTTGAGATGATGCCTTGTAGTATAATATCATTGAGAAACAAGCATTGCCTCTTATAAAAGCATTGAAGGATTTTAGAGTTTACATTCTACATTCACATACCATAGCATATGTTCCTAATGCAGTAGTGAAAGATGTCCTGATGCAAACTGATCCAAAGGGAAGAAGTGGTAAGTGGATAGTAGCAATGTTGGAATACGATTTGGAGATTAAACACACAAAATTAATCAAGGGACAAGGCTTGCAAAAACTAATGTCACAATCAAACATGCGCTCTCTAGACATAAACCTCATAGCAACAATGTCAGAGTATGAGGATGATGGTTCGCTCGTTCCAATTTCAAAAAAATTTATACAATCACCATGATATTCAGACATAGTTTATGTTCTTCAACATCTTTCGCCACCTCCAGGGATGTCTAGAAGTAAAGGTAGATCAATAAAACTCAAGTCTGCTAAATTCTGTATTTTAAATAGTGCTCTTTATTGGAAAGATCCAGGAGGTATTCTACTTAATTGTTTTGTTGAAGATGAGGCTTAGCAAGTGATGCATGACTTTCACAAAGGTGATTGTGGTGGTAATTTGTTTTGGAAAATGACAACTAAAAAAGTGTTGAAAGCATGATATTATTGGCCCACTTTATTTTCAGATTTGTATAAAATAGTGATGAGCTACCATGAGTGTCAAGTTTTCCAAGGAAAAAGGAAACTGCTTCCTCTTCCTTTGAAACCAGTTCTAGTAAATGCTCCTTTTCAGCAGTGGGGACTTGATTTCATAGGGGAAATCCATCCCACATCATCAGCACAACATCGATGGATCTTGATAGGTACCGATTATTTCACCAAATGGGTTAAGGCCATTCCAACAAGGCAGGGCATGGATACGGTAATCATTCAATTTTTAGAATTAAATATCTTGTCTCGTTTTGGTTGCCCTCACAAAATCATAACAAATAGCGCAGCAGCATTTAGATCCAAGAAGATGGTGGAATTATATGATAAATACAATATTGTGTTGGGCCATTCGACAACGTACTACCCACAAGGCAACGGCTTGGCAGAATCATCAAATAAATCTCTGGTAAACATAATAAAGAAAATTTTGGAAGCAAACAAGAGGAATTGCCATCGAAAGCTCATCAACGCATTATGGGCAGATAGATTCAGCAACAAGAAGTTCATAGGTATGTCACCGTTTGAATTAGTTTATGGCACTGATTTTGTGTTTCCTACATCGCTTACGGTTCCGGTCATGAGATTATTCCAAGAGGCTGGCAGCAAAGAGGACGATAATCAACGAAGGATCAATCAAATGATCCACCTTCAGCAAACAAGGGAGAATGTTTCTCAGAACACTATTCAGTTGAAGGAAAAGATGAAGAAAATCTATGACCGTAAAACCAAAGCAGAAAAATTTCAGTTGGAAGATGTGGTGTTGAGATGGGATGCACAAAATGAGGACAAAGGGAAGCATGGTAAGTTCGATAACCTATGGAAAGGACCGTACAATATTTCAGCGTACAGGGGACATAATGCTTTCTTGCTCATAGAGATGGACGGCCAAGATTTCCCTGGAGGTCTAGTGAATGGTAGGCTTTTGAAGCACTACCAATTTTGAGATAATGGATCGAAAATTATGTCACAGTCATTGTATATATCATGCCATTACTGATCAGATTTCAAGTACACAGTCATCAAATTTTGGGGCTTGAGGTGAAGGCTATAAAACTTTAATTATATGTGTAAGGTTTGCCGGTTTTAATTTAGTTTTCAGTTATATTTTGACTCAGAGTCAATCTGCATTGTGTCAGTTTTCAATATTTTAACCGTATTTACCCAATGGATAAGGCTACTTGGTCTACGGTGTTCTTGGTACCTCTAAGGAGCTACCATCCCCATTGGAGCCAATGTTAGTGTCAGTTTTGTCATACTTCCATCAATGATCAAATTTACTCTTTTTCATTTGCATAGTAGGAGTCCCATACTATAAATTTTCATCATTCCATTAGGTCATGGATTCATTGATGGTAGTGGTCTTTCATCAGTTTTCCCTCATGTGAGAACTTGTTGATTCTCCTCTCCATGGTATTCAGTCATGATTCACTTTCACTCCGCAATTCATGTTATTAGGTTATAGGGCTGGTCTCATTAGGTTCTAGTGTCTCACCATGGTCAAATTAATAAGGAAAGTGTCAATAAAAGTACAAGGAGATGAGGATGACTAATAAACTCAAAAGCATGGTATCTGGAAAAATTGAAGAAGTTTTTCTTTCAGCTGGATGTAATTGTCACCTCAAAAACATGTTTTGAGGTGAAAACAGGGTATTTTGTTTTGATTATCATCTTTTATGTAATTTTATGTCTCCATATGTAATAAGTTGAACTTCCGAAGCTGGTATCTCCATAAAGCCACTGTTAGTCCTTTGCAGCCCATCACTAAAGGGTCAAAGGGGATTTTTCTCTGCCTAGTTTCTAGAGGTGATCTCCACATGATTTTTAGTGTAAATCACATTTTAAGTATGTTCATCATAAAGAGCCCGGAAAGAGCTTGCCAGCGATATATTGTGCTCCCAAAACTGACCTCTGGATTGGAAGATATGCCTAAGTGAATAAAAGCCCCCAAAAGCCTAACCTTACCCTTCTTTCTCATTTGGTCCTTTAAAATTTATAACTTCTACCTTTTCATATGATTTTAAAATCTTTATCGCAAAGGTCCTTTTGTATTTTCATTACCACATCCTAGAAATCCCGATGCGATCGCATCGCATCGCATAGTCCATGGCCGATTGACCCACCCCTGATTAAATACCTCTGATGCGATTGAGTCACCTCCGATACGATCGCACCATCACGTCGCAGTCAATCACATGATCACAGTATTCCTTACCAATGCTTTAAATTTGATGCGATCAATCCCCTTCCGCTGATGCGATAGTTCTTCATCACATCGCGTGATCGCAATATTCATCGCAACATTCGCTGCAACATTCACTCCCAACCTGCCGACGTGATGAATCGCATGTTGTTCATCGCATCACGCGATTGTCTCGTTAGCATTTTGGTCCCGCTCCACTCCATCCCGCCGATGAGATATCCCCCAGTCCCACCATAAATCCTTTCGCCCATTCCAAACGAATGGGCTTTTCCCTGTGTTAAAACCTTATTTCCATTTTAATTTATTTTAAAGGAATTTTCCCTCCATCACACCGCTCATCCCCCATCGCTTCGACAGCCCTCCGTTCTCATCGCATCATCTCCCATTGCCTTATCACTTCATCGCATCGCTCCATAATGAAATGCACCATTTCGCCCTTCCAATGTGCTTTGCGATTTCAATTTGGGCCCACCATCCTTCCTTTCGCTCTTTTCAATATAAAAAGGGGATTTTTGTTAAAAGGGTTAATGTGATTTTAGTCGGTTGCAAAGGCATTTTTCTTCAGCAAAAGGGTTTTTCTTCAAGATTAAAGGAAAAGACACTCTTTTTTGGGCCGCGAGTTATTATGAAACACAGAGATCATTACAGCGTTTACCACGGAACGACAGTAACGATAAAATAAGAGAATCAGTCCTAGATTTTTCTTTCTTCTCCTCTATTTGAGTAACTGTAATAGAAAATCCTCCAGATGGTCAAAATGTATTGTTTCTTCTTTTTTTTAGAGGAATTTTGTTGGTCTCTTTCCTATATTTAGATTTTAGTTTCTGGGCAGGTGAAACGGCTCCTCCTTCTGTGGATCTGCCCCCCTTGAAACTGGTCTATTTAATGTAGTTTTTCAATCATTTGTGAGAGGGGGATAAACGGTGGAATAAGTTAAAATCATTTGAGGATGCTCTGCACTCCATTTTGTAATAGTTTGGCAAGGAATTAATAAAGAAATGCAACACTGATTTATGGGATCCCTGTGGTATGGATTTTAGCACTGTTCTTTCCTTTGTGATCATTTGTTAATTGTTATGTTTGCCATTCATTCATTCATATTTTTGTTTGGATGTTTTCAAGATAGATAGGTAGAATCCATTATATAATGCTCTGCCTTGGGAAAATCATTCAATATTTTATGTTTTCTGCTGTTTGAAGAGGATCCATCTCCTATGCCCTTTTCAACTACTCATCAATCTTAAACACTCCATCATCATTTCAAACAAGTTGTTAAAATCCCTGCCTACCTCAACCCATAGAATACTCTGTATCTCTGATTTAATTCCCCATATTCAAACTTCCCAGCCCCATCTGATCCATACAACCCAAAAAATTGATAAAACATTTCGAGCTACTATACCTAGCCTAAAATCAATTTGCATTTATATTTCATTGAAAATTTTTGATGGATAGAGCCCTCTCCTAACCTTGTAGGGCTAGCTACAAGGCTGAGCGTGGTTGGAGGTTACCCTAATTTGCCTTTCTTCAGCCTGAGGTTCAAATTAGGTGCTAACAATTCTAACCTATTTATAAGAAATATGTCCTAACTTAATTTAGATATGGATCACTTGAAAAAACAACAAGTGTCCACTTACAGTAAATGACTTCCTAACCACTCTACTAACTTTATTCCTATTTTATAGTCTTAGAAACGACTCTATTCTAGAGTCCTATCTTTAATAACAAAATTCTATTTCTAATTTAATAAATATTTATTAAATATTCTAATTTAATAAATATTTTATCCTAGCTTTACATTAACATATTTTGATCATCTAACATTCCCCTCTATGATCCAAAGATACATTACAACATATACCAAGTTCATCTCTAAACTTAGTAAATTTTATTCTGCCAAGAGGTTTGGTGAAGATATCGAAGGTCTGATCTTCTCAAGGAAAATAAATCGGCTTGATAACATCCTTTGCAATGAGTGATATGATATGATGATACTTGGTGTCCACATGCTTTGTCTTTGAATGAAAAAATAGATTCTTGGTAAGCTTTATTGTTGACTGATTACCGATGAATAACGAAGTAGCTTCTACTAAAGGAATTCCCAAGTCCTATAAAACTCGACGCAACTAAACAATCTCACATGTTGCTTCCCATGCTGAAATGTACTCTGCTTCTGCTGAAGAAGTGGCCACTATAGCTTGCTTCTTGAAACTCCAGGAAACTACAGCTGACCACATGTTCATTAAATAACTTTAGGTTGATGCCCTATCATCAATACTGCCAACAAAGTCGGCATCTGAAAATCCACTTGTTATCACCTAGATTGACCTCAGACTGAAGGAAGGTAATCCAAGGTAACCAAAAACCATGCTTAACCTTGTAGCTAGCCCTACAAGGCATGGAGAGGGCTCTCTCCGTAAAAAATCTCAGTCAAGGATGACTGCGGAAAAAATATTTTAGGCTAGGTATAGTAGCTCAAAAGGTTTTGATAGATTTTGTTGGTGTTTGCTGGATCAGATGGAGCTGGGCAGTTTAAGTCTGGGAAATTAAATTAGAAATGTAGGGTATTATATGGGGAAAGGTAGCCATAGGCTTTAGCACCTTTGGCTTAATTATGTGAAGTGTTTAATATTGGTGAGGACCTGAGGAGGGCATATGAGATGAATCCTTCTCAAATAGTAGAAAACATAAAATATTGAATGATTTCCCAAGATAGAGCACTATAACAGTGGATTCTACCTATCTAACTTGAAAAAATTCAACAGAAATCAATGGAATGAATGATGGCATACATAAAACATTTAACAAATGATTACGAAAGAAGAAACTCTGCTAAAATTCCATACAACAGGGATCCCATAAAAATAGCTGCAAATCTTATTAATTCCCTGCCAAATTTATTACAAATAATTTACAATCAAGCATTCAGTGCCCAAGTGATTCCAAATTTTTTACAAATGACTCAAAAATTACATTAAATAGACCAGCCTCAGGGGGCGAGTCCATAAAAAGAGGAGTTGTTTCACTTGCCCCCAAACCAAAACCTTAAGATATAAAAACCCAACAATATACCTTTGAAAGAGAGGAAACTGTTTGTTCATTTTGACCATTTAGAAGTATCGTCTGTTGCATTTACTCCAGAAAATGGAAAGAAAACAAATCTGGAGCCGACCTACCCCCTCATTTATCATTTGCTGTTATTTCATGGTTGATGCTGTAATGATCTCTGCTTTCACGATTTTCTCACGGCCTTCACAGAGTGTCTACCCCTTTTAACCTAAAGAAAACCCTTTTCAACCAAAAAAAAATCGAATGTGCCTCATTAAACGGAGAAAAGCCCCTTTTCCTTAGAACAAAGTGGAAAGAAGTGGTGGGCCTGTAGGAATCGTAATTGCAAGCGGAATAGGAGTGGGAATGCTTCAGGCAGAGGAAATTGCGACATGTGATGAGCGATGGAGCGATGGGAGAATGGTGCAATGATTGCATTGGCAGAATATGGATGGCTGGTTGCAGTGCAATAGGAATTGCGATATGTGATGCGTGATTATCACATCGGCAGAGAATAGGAAGGCATAGTTAAGCGCTAGAGGGATATGCGATATGCGATGCGCGATTATCGCATCGGGGAAGATGGGAAAGCAGGAGCAAAGCACAATGTAAATGCGATACGCGATGACGTGATGCGATCACATTGGGGAAGATGGGAAAGCGGGAGTGAAGCACAATGGTAAATTTGATACACGATGACGCGATGTGATCGCATCGACGATAAGCGATCGCATCGAGGATGTAGGAGACGACAATACACATACTTTGCAGTAAAAGGAAAATAAATAAAAGGGTAAGAATTTTTAAATTTAAAGGCCAGTGAAGTAATGAAAAAAGGGGCAGAGCTGTACTTCTTAAGTCATTTATTCATTTGGGCATATTTTCCGGTCCAGAAGTTGATTCTGGGAGTGTGATATACCATTGGAAATATTTTTCCGAGCTCCTTCTGACGAACATATTTACAACATGTTTTGCTCTAAAGATCATGTGAAAAACATCTAACAAAACCAGACAGATAAAAAGCCCCTTTGACCCTGGTGATAGGCTGCGAAAGACTAACATTGGATTTATGGAGATAGCAGCTTTTGAAGTTCAACTTATTACATATGGAAACGTAAAATTACATAAGAAATGATAATAAAAACAAAGTAACCTATTTTCACCTCAAAACATGGTTTTGAGGCGAAAATTACATTAAGCTTAAAAGAACAACTCTTTGACTTTTCCAGATACTATGCTTTGAGTTTATTTGGCATCCTCATGTCCTTGCTAATATTTATTGATACTTTCATCATCAATTTGACTATGGTGGAACCCTAAAACCTAATGAGACCAAACCCTATGACCTAATAAAATGAACTACAGAGTGGAAAAGAATCATGATTGAAGACCATAGAGAGGATAGCCAGCAAGTATTTTTCATGAGGGTAAAATGAAGTGACCCCAACCATCAGTGGATCCATGACCTAATGGAGTGATAAAAATTTATAGTATTAGACTCCTACTATGCAAATGTGAAAGAGCAGGTTTTTGTCACTGATGGCAGTATGACAAGACTGACACTAACACCACCAAGTACAAAAATTTTAGTCTTTTTCTAAAGAAGACCAAAATCTTTTGTTCCTTGGATATAACAAAGAAATATTTTAACTAAAATCCAGTGGCTATCTCGTGGTTCCTGCATAAATGGGGAAATAATTATGATGGCATAAGAAATATCTTGTTGAGTAGTTGTTAGATAAATCAAGATACCAATCAACTGTCGATAAGAAGTTCTATTCACCATTTCGCCCCCTTCAAATTTTGAAAGTTTCAAGTTTTGTTCCATAGGGGTAAGGATGGGCTTGCAGTCTCACATTCCAAATCGGTGAAGAATTTCTGTTGCATACTTACTCTGAGAAATGAAGATCTGATGTGGACGTCATAATACTTAAACTCCAAGATAGTAGTGAAGTAGTCCCAAATCTGTCATCTTAAAACCTGCATGTAACTCCTTTTTCACCTGTGCAATGTGATCATCATTGTTGCCTGTAATAATCAAATCATCTACATACATAACTAAAATTACATGATTTTTACCTTGTTGGCGTACATACAAGGTATCATCAGATTCACTGCATTGAAAACCAATTTTTCGAAGGTATTCATCCATTTTGGCATACCAAGCTCGAGGATATTGTTTTAACCCATGTAAGGCCTTTATCAGTTTGCAGACTTTATGCTCATGTCCCTCAATTTCAAAACTTGGTGGTTGTGTCATGTACACTTCTTCCTGTAAATATCCATTGAGAAAAGCACTTTTTACATCCATTTGATGAAATTTCCATCCTTTTTGAGCTGCTAAGGCAAGTGTGAGTTGGATGGTGTTCCATTTAGCTATAGGAGAAAATGTTTCCTCATAATCTATCCCTTCCTGTTGCGCAAAACCTTCAACACCAAGTCTTTCTTTATACTTGTCAATATCACCATTTTTCTTGTACTTAATTCGCTAAACCCATTTCCATCTGATGGTTTAACATGTTGAGGACAATCAACAAGTTTCTAAGTGTTGTTGTCTTGAACTGCCTCATATTCATCAACCATAGCCTATTTCCATGCTTTATGTTTTACTGCCTCTTGATAAGAAGAAGGTTCGGTAAAATCATTTGCTATCAAAGCAAAATTGCCTTCATTTCATTTTGATACCCTTGTTCCTGTTTTATTCTGTTCATTAGGCCTTACTTCTTTGAAAAGTTGAACTGCCCATTTTGGAAATTGATGTTCACTGGTTTGAGCTTGTGAAAAATCACCATCATTAAAAAGAGGGTTGATGTAAACTTATGTTTGTTGATAAACTACATGCTCTGGAAGCGAAGAGTCATTGTCAGAAGAACTGCTGCTACTAGGAGAGTTGGATGAACTGCTAGAAGACCCAGATAGTGCTGGTGAAGAAGACGGATTGGATGAATCATCTTCAGATGAAGGAAATTCAAGTTCATACCAGTTTTTTGAATTTGGTTGACTTTGTAAATTTCCATTTATTTTATCAGTTTTTGTTTCTAACTTTTGAAGAAGACTTTCAAATTATTCAGCACTCTTACTCTCATTTTCATCAAAAATCACATCTCTGCTTACAATAAATTTCCCATTCGACAAAATTCAGTACCCTTTATTCTCATCAGAATACCCGATAATTTTGCACTTCAAGATTTGTGCATCAAGCTTATTCGTTTTTCCTTTGGAACTAAAGCATAACAGACTGCTCTGAAAACTCTGAGATGCTTAACCTGAGGTTTGAAGCCAAACCATGCTTCATAAGGTCTGATTCCATCTAAAGAAGCTCTGGGAGATCTATTTCTCAAGTAGACAGCGGTATGAATTGCTTCAGCCAAATATAAAGGACTTAACTTTTTGAAAGTTAAAATAGATCGCACCATTCCTAACAAGGTACGATTCATTCTTTCTACTACTCCATTTTGCTGTCGAGTGTAGACATTGGTAAGATGTTGTCTTATGCCACTATCCATGCATTAATTTTTGAATTCATTTGAATTGAATTCTCCGCTGTTGTCAGTTCTACAAGTGCCAATCTTCTCCTTTACTTCATTTTCAATAATTGACGAAATTTTTTTAACCTTTCAAATGCTTCTGACTTTTTCTTCAAGAAATATACCCAAGTCATCCTGCTAAAATCATCAACAAAGAGTAAGAAATATCTGCAACTTCCAAGTGAAGTTGGGAAGGGTCCACAAATATCACTGTGAACCAACTGAAAATGCCTGTTTGCGTGCCATGAAATTGTAGGAAAAGTCTCTCGATGTTGTTTTCCAAAGATGAAAGATTCACACTTTGCATTTTCCCTTTTGAAGGTTCGAAGTCCTTTAACCATTCCTTGTTTTTGTGACTGAGAGAGAGTGTCAAAGTTGATATGGCCATATCTTACATGCCACAATCTGATTGGTGAAATATCTGTACCTGATGCTCCTGCAAAGTCAGAATTTCTTGGAATACCTGTCCCTTTCATCCTTAACATTTTTCCATCTTCATAACATGTCATCACTATTTTCATGTTTTGTTTGATTGAGTTGATTTTAACTAAGCCATCTTCCATAATTACCATATGCCCTCCTTATTGAATTGTGACTAAAGACAACAAATTTTGCTTCAATGTTGGGACATACCATACATTTCAAATCATTCTTTCTCCAATTCCTGGTAAAAAAAACTTTAACTACGCCTTTTCCTGAAGGAGTATGTTTTTTTTTATCAGCAAGATAGATTGAATTCAGATGACATTCTTTGAAACTCCAAAATAAGTCACGTCGAAATGTCGTGTGTTGAGTTGCACTTGTATCAAGAATCCATGCATCTTCATAATCACTTCTGAGAAAGATTGAAACCTATGAAGCTATTGCTTCAGTGTTGGTGAAGACATATTTGGAACTATCAGGATCATCTTCATCATTTGTGAACTATGTTGAGTTTGGATGAAACTTAGAAATTTTCTCAATAGAAGTTCTACAATCTGCCACATAATGACCAAATATGTTACATCGCTTGCGAACAATTTGACTCAAATTGGTGCCTCTTCCTTGAGACTGTCATCTGCCTTGATACTATCCTCGGCATCTGCTTTGGCCTCCATTTTGAGTTTTTACTCTTCCTAGACTTTCTCCTGTGCCTTGATGATATCCTCTGTTTTGATTGTTAACTCTACCTTGAAAATTTTTTTTGCCTGAATTGGAGCCTCTGTTGGAATTGTTTCCTCTATTTTGACTGTGACCATGACCTTGGGCTGCTTGATTTTAATTGAGATTTTCTCTTCCTTTGTTTCTTGAACTATCAGCGGAGAAGTTACTTGAGCTGGGTTCGGTGAAGAAGACATCTTATCCAATCTGTTTCTTCTTCCCAAAGGTTTTATCATGTTGAGCTAACATGTCACTCAATTCATCAAAATTTAGCTTTTCTAACTTTCCAGTGACTTGCAAAGTTTCCAAAAAATGTGTATATGATGATGGAAATCCAAAAATTAGAATCGTGGTTAAGAAGATTTCATCAACAGCTTGAAAAACAACATTTATTATTTCTTTCTTGATAATTTTAAGTCGTGAAATATACTCAAGGACATCACCACCTTTAGTTAATTTCTGCTGAAGAAATTTTAATTAAAGATCAACCTTCTTTGATTCAGGTTGTGTATCAAAGAGGTATTTGAATGTACGTAAAGCAGTGCATGCATCTGAGGAATTTTCAATATGTATGTACATTTCATTATTAGCTAAAGCTTTTATAAGAGCTAATGCTTTACCATCTTTTACTTCCCGTTTTGCAAGTGAAGCTACATATGTTGGTTTATTTGGCTTAATGTTTCCATCACAAATTTTCATGCCACAATTCATTATAATGAGAGTGCTTTCAATTAGACATTTCCATGTCTTATAATATTTCACTCATTCTAGCTTATCAGATTTAGAGAACAAATTAATTAACTTTGACATTGTAGTGTTGAAGTAGTGCACCAAAAGAATCAAGCACGAAAATTGAGCAACTCATTACATGAAACAAGCCACACAAAAACGACACACGCCATGCAAAAAATGATCTATTTGGGCTTGGACTTGACCCTTGTATAGTCGTTAAAAAAGGAGAAAAATGACTGAGCTTTGCACTTGGATCTAGTCAATTTATCGTTGAATGTTTTACAATGAAATCTTTGCAAAATTTGACAATCCCTTTTAAAAAAATCTACCCCCCCTCAAAGTAAAAAATTACTTTGAGTTACAATATCACTCCTTGTTTCTCCAAAAAAATTGAAATAGAATCTCCTTATTACTCCAAAAATTACAAAATCCTTATTACTCGAAATTAAAAAAAAAATCTACTTATTCCTCCAAAAAAAAGTTCTATTTCACCATATTGCTCCAAAAAAAAATGTCAATTTTCATCATTGATAAATCAATCAACTTATGCAGTTCCAAAAATTTTATCACTTACATAAGCTTCAATTCTTATAATGGGCAGATAATTACCACTTTGTTATGCACAATGCATCATTCAGCAAGTGAATACAAGTGTGAAGTCTCGAAGACCTTCAAGCAAAGTTACGGGATGACACTCACTAACTTCAATGGTGCTGGCATGGGATTTGGTTTTGGTGCTACATATAGAACTCAGTATGTAACTTCAAAAGCCAGGTTGGAAGGCATTGACTATGAGAATGTGAAAACTATTCACGAGAAAGAGAAGTCAATGAAAAAATAGCGCTGCAAGCAATCGTTTAATATATGGGCATATTACAGAACAAGTGTAGGTTTGATGTGGAATGTATATGGTAGACATGTGACCCACTCTAGATTATCCGAAGAGATCGTCATATGACATTGCAGAAGTCGAATCAGGCCATTATCCACTGTGGCATATGAAATTCAATGTTGCAGAGACAACAACGCTTCAACTCAGTTCAGAAGTCGACTCAACTCGGTTCAGAAGTCGGTTCAATGCTTCCACTGGTAATCATTACAATTTCAATTCAAACCCAGAATGAAGAAAATGGTGAGGCTATCCTCTTCGAGTCCTCAATGCAGATGCTGAACGTAGAATTCATTCTTTAAATCTCCGAAACATATTGTTGCACAATTAACTTCTAGCATTCAACATCACGGAGTACCATTTATTTGCAGAGATGGCGTATCATTTATTTGCAGAGACAGTATCATTTATTTGCATATATCACCATACAAATAAAAAATAAAAAATGACTTTAGGACTGATTGATATCTGTATCGATTGTCTAGTGTATTAAAGCTCAATTTATTCTTTTACATAAGTGCAGAAACCCTAATACATGGATTCGATTCAAATGCTAATACACAGATTCGGTTCAATGTTTGAAATGGGCTTATATTCAGATTAAAAATCTAGAAATAAATCACAATTAAATTTATTTTCTAAAAAAAAATTAATAGATTGCATACCAATTTCTTTTCTCAAAAGTCTGCAAAGTTGAAAACTCCACCTTCACCTCATCTGCATTACTGATGTCTCTGATACCGCATTAATGCAAAAGTTTCCTCAGACACGTACTTTTATTGATTATGGAAAATAAATTACATAAAACTTTGCAGATTTTACAAACGTAAACTTATACTAACTTGAAAATAGGAGACTAACCTATTTATAAGAAATATGTCCTAACTTAATTTAGATACGGATCAGTTGAAAAAAAAACACGTGTCCATTTACAATAAATGAATTTCTAACCACTCTACTAACTTTATTCCTATTTTAGAGTCTTAGAAATGACTCTATTCTAGAGTCCTATCTTTAATAACAAAATTATATTTCTAACTGTCTCAAATATTTATTAAATATTCCAATTTAATAAATATTTTATCCTAATTTTACATTAACATATTTCGATCGTCTAACATTTATGAATTAAATATATATGTATAAACCATAAAATATGTTGCAAGATTGTGTTAAAGCTAATTCTTACATCCTATATTTTAGAAGTCGGTTTTTGATGGTTGACAAATTCTCTCAACCACTCTCTCTAAATTAGGAATAAGTTGGATCTCAAAAACTCTATTTAATAGAGTAATCTAAATGTAATCAGTGTGTGTGAGTGTGTTTACACATACACCATTTGTGTATAATATATGAGTGTGTTTAGTAATTGAGTGATTTTAGTTGTTTCTATCATGGTATTGGAGCATAGGATCAGAGCCATGTGTGTGTGTTGTGTTGTGAGGAAATTTCTAAAGCTATGTGGTGCTTTTTTGAGTGGCATTTTTTTTTATCCCTTTCCGCAGTGGTATTGATTCCACAGAGGCCAAGAATTTTTTCGCATTGCTGTGTTTAGCTGCAGTCGTGGAAGGAGTGTGGCCCGACGTGGAGAAGAGCCCGTGGATTGAAGACCAGTAATTGTCGTGGATCATTTAATGTGTTTGATCCCTTTCCGCGTTTCTCAGGATTTGCTGCGTCATGATCGACGAAGAGTTTGAGCTGACCTTCCATCCATATCACCATATTGGAATGCGATTTCTTGTGCTATGGATAATTTGATGCATGTAGATCCAGTTTTGTGGATTTTTCTATTACACAAGATCTTCTAGAAGTTTGTTGGAAATTCCATATATTGGTTTCAAACATGTTATCTCTACAACAAACATGTTCGATGCAGACCAGGGGAAATTTAGAAGTGTGATGTACAGAGGTTTTGTGTCTGAGATGTTTGTGCCTTACATGGATCCAACACAAGATTAGTATTACAAAACATTTATGGATGCTGGCGAATTTGGTACACTGGAGATGCTTCATGGCATCATATAGAAGTGGCGATTCCAAACGTGGTGGTTTTCAAGAGTTTCTTGGTGATATTCATTGGGGCTGATATTTTTTGTCTGTCCCATAAAATTCAAATAGAGCAAAATTAAAATTAAATAGAATTATTTTTTGTATAAATAAGAAGCTCATTTTGTAATACTGATTCTAGATACATTCTGTATCTAGACGTATTCCCTAGATTACTAGCGAGTACAGCGGTTAGCACTCATGTATCTCGGTAGATGGGAGCTCATCCATAGAATTACTAGCAGTTCAACTATTGAAAATATGTAATCAATTATGTTTGAAGATATCAATTGGAAGTAAGGCTCAATATGGACGGTTGTCAAGATAGTATGGCAGTTGCGGATCTATCTAAGAATCCCTCATTAGTCATAGACATTGAGTGGTCTCCTAATGAGGTTATGCGACAAATTGGGATGTTGTCTGATAGTTTACTTCGGGAGGTCCTTGATTCGGGAGTTGAGGAAGCGAACTCGGGAATCCAACTTGCCAACTACACCTTTACGAGGGTTATGAGGCAACTTGATGGAGCATCTAATCATAAGCTAAAGAATGATTGATTATTTTTTTTATTTATGAGTGATTACAATAAATTCATGTAATGTAATTATTAAGGGGGGATGTTGGAGTTAATGCTTACATCCTATATTTGAGAAGTTGGTTTGTGATGGTTGAGAAATTTTCTCAACCACTCTCTCTAAATTAGGATAAGTTGGATCTCAAAAACTCTATTTAATAGAGTAATCTAAATGTAATCAGTGTGTGTGCGTGTGTTTACACATACACCATGTGTATAATATATGAGTGTGTTTAGTAATTGAGTGATTTTAGTTATTTCTATCAGATCGTTAATCATGGAAATTTAAGTCCACTTTAAATAAGATTTGTTACAATACCATGGATTATCAATAACACATGTCTATAAAATTATAACTCATTTCATATGACATGTGGCCATATAACATTTGTTTATTAATCAATTTTATTAAAAAGGTAAAAGGATTATAACTAATTTTAAGATAAATAACAAATTTTAATCTATCTAGTACTAAGAAAAGAGATATCACTTATCTTCCTACCTACTTCTTGCTTTTACAAACCCCCACTAATATTTCAAGGGAAATAATATCGGTTACTATGTTATTTTGAAAAGAGAGCATAATTGTAGTAAACAAGCTTGGGTCTAAAAAGATAGTGGTGGTGTTTAGCATAAACGCAGAAGCATTTTACAATTCAAATTGTATTAATATATAAATTTAATTATTATTGTTACTAATATATAAATTCTAATATCTTTAATATATAAAATTTATATCATTTATGTCATATAAATTAAGTAATTTAAAATAATTGATAGATATCTATCCATAGTAAGTTATTGGATTTATATTCTATAACACATTACATAAATTAAAAAAATCATAAAAATTAACTAAATTATGAATCTAATTTAAACTATTTTATTATTATTATTAATTATAATAAACTTTAATTTATGAGTTAAACATATATACATTTAAAAAAACATAAAATATGTAACAAGCCTCATAATCATGGAAATTCAACCTTACTTTAAATAGGATTTGTTATAATATGATGGCTTATGAATAACATGTCCAAGAAACAATAACCCATTTCATGTCACTTGTTCATATAACTTTTTTTTATTAATCAATTTAATTTAAACTATTTATCATTATTATTAATTATGATAAAATTTAATTTATGAGTTAAAAATATATACATTTAAAAAACCATAAAATATGTAAGATTCTTAATCATGGAAATTCAATCGTAATTTAAATAGGATTGGTTACAATATCATGGCTTATCCATAACACATGTCCAAAAAACCATAACTCATTTCATATGACACTTTTTAATATAACATTTTTTTATTAATCAATTTAATTAAAAGGGTGAAAGGAGTATAACTACTTTTAAGATAAATATAAAATTTTAATCTATCTAGTACTAAGAAAAGAGCTATCACTAATCTATTTTATAAATATGTGTTATATTTTTTAGGGTCATGTGATTTGGCAGATTGGTAGACCAAATGACACAGTAACATGGAACTAGTATTTAGAGTCCTAGGACCTAGCCTTCCTGGACTCAGAGAGGGATCTCTCTATTGGGTGCAAAGGATGTGTTCTTTTTGCTCTAGGGTTTTGATTTTAGGCTATTTGTTAAGTGTAGAGTTTGTTGATTGTTTTGGTTGGGTAATCTGGTCAAGTGGAATAGGTGCAGTGAGATTATGTCAAAGCCATTGGGTTATGGAGTCAAATTAATTCAAGGGTGTCTAAATGATGAAATAGAGTGTGTTGCAGGGAAAATTTAGCAAGGTTAATGGATCCTTAAGGTGATGTATGAGGTGTAGTGAACATAAAATTTGAGAAAAACTAAGAGGTCTTAAACATATATAGTTAAAAGTTACAACTCATGAGGTAGGGAAAACCATTAAGCTCAATAAAAAATGCTTTAAACTGATAAACATCCAATAGAAACATTCCAGTGAAACATAGAAAGCATAAGAGCTTCTAACTTTAGAAATTCACCTTCAGATTTTGGGAAAAACATATAAGATAAAAAAAATAACTCAATTTATGAAGACAGAACTCCTAAACATCCTATCTCAAGATATTGGGAACTCTAAAACAAGTTGGTAAGCATGGACAAAGGGCAAGATTAAACGAGACCTCTTTGACTTAACCTAACAATCAATATTTCACAGAAATGCTTCAAGATAGGGTTTTGAAAGCTTCAAATAAGCAGGGCATACCATGAATCATACTTGTAAGCTAGCATACTAACCATACATGAAACAAAAAAAATCTTTGGTGGACCTAAGGAGCAATCAAGAATTCCTTAAGATGGCCAAAAGAAGAAAACATCAAAGCTATAACAAACAGGAGGACTGAGGTGCCTCAAAGAGCATGTCTCAACCCATACTTTTATGATTTATAGCAGCCAAGAAACATGAAACATAATGATAACAAAGGAAACAATAGACACATTAGGAAAACATCACCATTCATGAATCTATGGAATCCTGCAAACAAGCTTCTCCATCATCAAGCCAAACAAGCCATTCATCCACTTCACAAAACCAAATTCTTCTCCAAGCTCATGAAGCCATGTATATTGCTCTTCAAGCTCATCAAATGCCAACAAAATACATAGGGGCCTCATGCTCTATTTATGGAGAAAATTAGGACTAAAACCCTAAATGTGGTAGGAAAATGTCAAATATATCCATAAATGTCATTTATGGCCAAGAGACCATGCAAGGCCCAAGGCAAATGATATCCTAGGAAATAAATGCCAAAATAAATATTTGCACCTAATTATAAAGTAATTTTCGTTTAAAAACTCAAAAATATCTATTTGCAATAAATAAGTGTGTTTTGTTGACTTTTGGTCCAAAACACACTAGGCTGCCTCTGTGCGTAGCGCCACTTCAGCAAAAAATAGGGTCTCTTGTGGCTGAATTTTGGACCCCTTCCCGACACCGGATGTGGCTCCATGATGGCTCGTTGGAAAGCTGGATGAGTCTACTTTCCATAAATTCTTGAGTTGTGCTGAGTGGATGCTGTTTACCTATTCAAAAATTAATTTCTCCAACACTGCTCTGTGAGCAACGCCTGGTCTGAAAATGAGGCAAAAAGGTCAATTGTTTGATGTTTTTCGAACTTTTGGGGGGTCAAAAATGCTCCAAATGATCTAAAAATTGGTGATCAGACTATTGGTGATGTTAGGAATCCAAAAATTCAAACTTTGGGAGCTGAGGATGCACCAATGTTGTGTGTATCACCTAGGGTGCTTCGCAAAGAGGGGTCAAAATTTGAAAAAGACAATTTTTTGTTCAAATTTCCTCAAATTTGGTGGAGAGGTCCCTCAAGAGGTCTTGGACACCTTTTGAGAAGCCTCAGCCAAAAATCCAAGGCCATCATGCACTTTTTCCCTTTTTAGGTTTTCTAGCCCCATGAGGACCTCCTTTAGTTTGGCACAAGCAAGCATGCTTTTCCTCGCATAATGCTTGGTCATTTTCTTTTGTAGAGTAAGGCCCCTCTTTACCTCCTTGAAATGATTATGCTCCTATTTGTAATAGTGATTGACATGTTGTGCCATCTCAAACTCTATTTCCCACTCTTGAAGCTGTGCATCTTTGTCCAAGAGAAGCAATCTAGTATTCATCTCCTTGTCCTCATTTTCACTGTCTAGATCAATGAATTGAGGCTCTTGAGAAGTTTTCTTGATCATTTTTCTTCTCCTTACCTTTACCTACTACTCACCTTTTTCCATATTTTCCTTTCCTTTGTCCTTGGGCTTGATCGCTGAAGGGGAGATGGCCCTTTCCATTTTTGAGGCAGCAAACACATCTCTCTTTCCTCTGTAGTATGTGCATGTGAGAGGAGTGGTCATGGTAGATTTGACAGTGTCTTCTTCATTGCTTTGACCATTGTTATTATCACCAGCCTTTTCATCTTTGCTATGGATTTCATGATTTTCCTTATGCCCCATTGGGTCATTTATTTCTTGACCTTGAGCTTCATTATCATCTTCGTTTCCCTTACTGTTTTCCATACTGTCCTTTTGGCCTTCAAACTGATGAATACTCTCCTCACTTGCCTAATTTCGGGTTGGTCCTTCACTAAGGTCCTCTTCTTGGTTATTCCCTGCACTGTCACTTTGAGTTTCTTGTTCATTTAGAGGCTGATTTGTGTGATGACAGTCATGACAGCTTTCATGACTATCATGACTATTTCCTTGCTCATCATTGACTGTTTTATTTTTTATATTGTTGTGGTCAATGCCTTCATCTTCAAACCCTATTTCAGCGTCATAATCTTCCTGCTCTTGGTATTCCATCTCCTCATCATATACACCTTGTTCTGCACTTGAGATTTATTTATTGGTGTCATCATTATCACTAATTTGCTCCATTTCTCACTCTCTTCCTCTTTTTTACTGCCATTTTCATCACTCTCCACCATGCCATCATCATCCTCTTGGTCTTCTTTAATAGACTCTGCCTTTGCCTCACTGTCTTCTTTTTTTCCACTTCTATTTGTTTTTTCTTCATGTCTACTACCATCATCTTCTTCCTCAGCACTGTTGTCCTCTTATTTTTCTTCATATAACTATGTTTCTACCTCACAGTTTTCTTCCCTTTCACTGTTATCTACTTGTCCATCAAAGTTATTGTCAGCTACTTCATTTGATGCATCTGGAGGAGAAATAGGGGATACGTTTCCTTGTGGTGAAGGCATAGGTGGAGATGATGGTGGAGTGGAGGCAAGTGGATGTGAAGTGGAATGCAATTTTTTTTAATGAAGGCTTGGGGATTTGCAAATACATCATGTGAGATAAAAAAATTCCCAAGGGATTCCCTGTTGCTCCAGTTGGTGCAAAAAAATCATATTAACTAAGGAGTGGTGAAAAATGCTTTGCATTTGGTGGGCATAACTCCTCTTGTTGAAAACTGAAGCCATTTTTTCAATGCTCTGGTAGAGATAGTATGGTATGTTTATCAGTTTAACCCTGGTGAAGTGATTTAGTAGCCTTATGTGATATGAATAAACCCTGGAGTACCTCCCCTCATAGGTGAATTATTTCATAATATGTCTCATCAGTAGGGCATAGGAAAACAACCTTGTAGCCTTATTGACAGCTAGGTTTGAGGTAGGGCTCATAGTAGCTCAAGTCCAATTTCTTCTGTTTAAACCATCTCTCACCAATATCTGGTATTCCTGTGGCTTTAGAAATGGATTCAGATGAGAGTTCAAAATTCACTCCTACTAGGTTGACTTGGTGGTTTTTTAGGCTGAGAATGAACAACCTAATCAAGTCTGAGTGGCTTTGGACCTATCTAACCCTCTCATAAAACTTATAGCATCCAACATCTTGAAAACATGCAAGGATCATGGGAGAAGAAGTGATTTGAATGGTGTCTAAGGGCTCAAAACTATTAACCCTTCCTCCCTTGTGTTTTGGCTTGATAGGTCTTTGACCTTCATCATTGTTGGTACTGATTTCTTCCTCAGACATGGTGACTGGTCTAGAACAAAATATTTTTAGTTTGTTTGAGAGCCTTTAGGTCTAGAGAGGGCAATGAGTGATATGAGGGAAAATTTTAGCAAATGAGAGAAAATTGAAGCATTGAAGGAGTGTTTCAAGATTTTTAGAAGCAGGTTGTTGGCACTAAGTGTCTTTACACCTATGAAAACCTTTCACTTGGTATTTCCTTGCCCTAGAGGGTTAAAAACTTGATTTTCATGCAAATTAGGGTTTGGTCACATAGTTCGTTAAACTTCTCCATGATTATGCAAAATACCACTTGAAAAAAAGGAAGAAAGACCACCAACCTTGATTGATTGATGCTGGAGCTTTGGAGGTAATAAAATTGAATTTAGACCATTTTTTGAGCCACTTGGGCCAATTCTACTCGGTGCGTAGCACCGAGTCAGGTCGAGCCGATAAATGGGCCTGTCGGGCCCGTCAGAGTGCAACGCCGGTGTGCAAAGGTCAGCAGTTGGGCCATTCTGAGCTTGTGCGCAACACCGCCCTCCCGGTACACAGTGCAGTGTTAATTAACACTGCGGTTCCCCTCTCTGTGCGCAGCGCCGATGGCCAGGTGCGTAGCACCTGGAAATTTCGGCCAAGTTTTGTAAAGAAACCCTTAAAAACTTCTTTCAACGGTTTTCTTATTCTTTGCAATGACAAATGAGATGTGGAAGAGGTTAAGAAGACCTTTATAGCTTCTTTTTAAAATTATTTCAAGACCAAAACCCACTTTATAAGGTCTATTTTATATTTATTTTTCTCACTGTCTTTTTGGCCTGTTTTGAGCCTCTAGGTGGTAGTTTGACAAAAAATATGATTTTTTCTTTGATGAAATCCTCTTAATGTTCTTCTTGTATTATCACATTCAAACATGTGCCCTAAACCCACACTTGAAACCATGAGCCCTTTCAAAGAAGTTTATTTTGACTAAGTTTGATGAAAATAGACAGATGGTGAAATAAGTGCTTCTGTTTTGAAGGTTTTTCTTCACTTTATCCTCTTTATGAACTTCAACACTTGTAAATAGTAATCTTGTGTTCATGTTGGCACTTTTTCTGGGAGTCTTCAGTCCTGTAGGTTTATGCCTTTAATTTCTTGGTGGAGAGACTGAACAGTAGAGTTTTAACCTTCCTTCAACTGACATTCTATCATGTATCTCTTTGAGATAGTGAAACAAACCTTTTGGTGTGAAAAACCTTATCATTTTGGAACCAACAACCTTTTTAGCCTTCATGTGTGCCATCTTGGTGAGAAACATTTTTTTTGTTTGTCCTTACCAATCTTCCTGTAGGTAACCTTTTGTAACAATCCTACAGAAGTGTCACTTAGGGTTAATCTATCTCTCGGAGAATATGCTCTTGATAAGAAAAACATTTTGGTGGCTTTACTGCTCTCAGGCCAGCTATATGTTTGTTTCTTTGGCCATGTTGAAAATGATGTATCTCTGGTTGGGAAGGTGAGAAAATTAAACTATTTTTGTGTCTTTCCATGGCCACTTCTGTTCTTGCATGTGCCTACACAATTTCTACCTTTAATCATTGTTCTTTTGGAGTTTAACACCTCATTTTATCAATAATCAACCTATGCTTGTCATAATTACCTTCTTGGGAAATTTTACCTCATGCTTGCCTCCTTTGATCATTTGAAAAAGCCTCTGAATGTTCCTTTCAGAAGTCAAACTCTAGAACTGATATTTCTAGCCCTTTTTGTCCCTGTGGTGAAGCGGGATACAGTGTCTCTTGTATGGCTTCTTTGATCTCTTAAGACCTATGATTTTACCTTTTTAAGAGGTGGAATTAGTGCCTCTTTGCCAAACCTACAGGGTAGTTTGAAACCCTTTGCAGCCATCTTCTGTAATGAAGGAGGCTCTTTTTCATCATTTGACCTATTTTTCATTCTTCTCAAACTCCTAAGTTTTAGGGCTACTCAGAGAAAAGTAAATAGTGTTGTCTTCTAAGTTCTCAAAAACTTCTAAAAACTCATTAATTATTTCTAAAAGTCTTCAATGTGCACTTGAAGGAGTTGAGGTGGCCTTTTCCCTTGTAACCCTAGTACTGATTCCTTGCTTGGTCAAAAATGTCAAAAACCCTGATTCTCTTCAAACATATGCTTGTTTCTTTCTCTTTGTTGTTAATGATATTTTTGTGATGATTTTCTCATTACCTTACCTTTTCCAGGTTGATGGCCATTTTTCCCCTTTGCAGAAATGTGAACAAGGGGTAGTTGTCCCCTGTAAGATTTGTGATTTTAGACCAAAAGGCCTCCTTGAGTGACCTCTTTGATGAGTTTTGGAAAAAATCACTTATCCCTTTCTTCTTTGAATGTAGTTTCTTCATACTGGAAAAGTAGAGTTTTTAGGATACCAAATCCACCCTATGACTTTGTTAAGCCCTAGGTGACCCAGTGGAAGGTTCCTTGGACTTGCCTTTTGGACTGAAAGCTAGAATTTGGGATCATAAAGTGTAAGATAGAGTTTATGAGAAACTGATGTATTGAAGATCCAAAATCCAATGTACTTGATTTATCTAAGGAACATACTGAGATAGTTTGATACCATCAATGTGTGGGAGTATTTTGGGAGACACAAAATATCTATTTGATTGGTGGGCTTAGGTAGCAGTGAGGGGTTTTTAGCCAAAAAAAAACAAAGGATTTGGGCAAAATTTGAACACATATAGAAAGAAAGAGTGACATAAGCGTCTAATGGGTTTTTCTGGGGCTGGTAAGAAAAGCTAGACATTATAGAATGATGAAATAGTGAAACATTATCTTGAGGGTAATGAAGGCAGCGAGATTTCTAGAACTCACAATTTTTATGAACCTTGTTTCTAGAAATCTTGGGATAATCATTTAGTCATCAAAAAAGGAAAAAATTACTGATGACTAATAGTGGTTCGACTTGGGGAGGGATGCTCCTTTCAGGAGGTGACTAGAACTTTCAGATCTCTGGCTTTATGGAAACTAGTGCCTCATCCATTGGGAATATTTTTACCTATTTTTATTTGCTGATGTTTTCTTAAAGCTATGATCTCAACAATCTGAAAAACATGATTAGCTCACTTCATCCATAGCTACCCAGCCTACTTGCCTAACATTTTTTTCTTCTTTAGTTGCATTTTGACTAGCAACCTTAATATTTTCCTTTTGAAAGAAAAATAAACTATCTACTTCTACCTTATTTCTTTCTGGAGCTTATATTATGTTGATGAACTCCTTTTACTCTCTACCTATACTGTTGAACTGTCGAGGTTAAACTGTTTGACAGGATTTATTCACTAAGCCAAAAACATGAAACTGAAAACATGGCTAGATCAGGATTAGACAATCTAACTTACCATGGGTTTGTGGCATAAAAACAAGGTGCACACAAATGTTATTTTTGTTCAAAATAATACTATAAAAATTAGGGCTAGGAAAAATTGTTTGCTACTCATCCGTATTTTTCTCTTTGGTTTTGTTTTAAGCATGTGGAACCAGTATCTTTCCACCTAATCCATATTTTCACAAGCCAAGCTTGAATAATTTGACCAAATATATTTCACTAACTTATTAACAATAAATTTAAAACATGTTTCAACCATGATTAGGCTAGATGACTGAAAAAAGACTTCTTTATGCACTAGTAGTGGTATTTAGGCTTGCACACTTCCATTAGTACTCTTTTTTGGGTATGGGGCTATACCTCTTTTTTCAAATCTGCCCTCTTTTTTCATCTTTTCTCTGTTTTTGTATTTTCAAAACAATATATAACTAAAAGATGCTCAAAGGCTGAGCTTATTTTCATGCCTATCTATCGTAATCTAATTTATACATGATATATACATTCATTTGGTGAACTCTCTTTTCCAATGCAACCAATGAAGCATATGATTGCATGAGGGATCTTGGTTCAACTCTTTGAGTGTTTTGACAAAATTAAAAGGCCACTTCCTCCTCACTTGTTTTCGGCCAATAATGCTTAAAATTTTTCTCACACTTTGCAAAAGACTGTTATTGGAAAAACACACTCCTCCTTTAGATTTCTCAAGGAAAACAACAAATGGATCTTGGAATAATACCTGATCTAGAGGATTTTAGACATAAGCTTCATTCAAGACTACTCCTTCTTCCACTCGGCTATGCTTGGGACTCTTTTGGGAAAGAAACTCCACCTCTTCCTCATGATCTTCTGAACTGGTAGATTCATGATATATGCCAATGTTATCCTCTAACAAACGTGATGCGCTTTGATAGAGTGAGCTAAGCTCTGTGTGAGAACCACCATGTTGAAATTGAGTAGGAGCATTCCTTGGAAACAAATATTCTTGAGAAATAAGTGCAGCAACTTTCTTGTGATCATTAATTTTCATGCCTTCATTTGCAATTTGTACTTCAAAGGAACTTGGTGGCTACAAATATGGAGTTAAGGAGGATTCCATGTTCCAAATTATTTCCTTAACCATTTCAGGAGAAGCCTCCTCATTGAAAACCTGCTCAAGAAGTTCCTCATCCTCCTCAACCTCAACATCAAAGCTAAAAGACTACTAATTTCCAATTATGTGAAACTTATTTCTGACGGACTTAAGTGAAGTAGAGCAAAGAGTCAGAGACTCCTCACTTACTTCTAAAATTTCAAGGCTTTCCTCATCAGTGTCATAGGTGACCTGTATTGGCTACTTACTTTTTTCAAGCTGATGATAGTGAACTTCATCCCACAAATCAAATGTTCATTGCTCTACAAGGTTAGTTTCTGTTTGGAGGACATCATCATCAGACTGATCAAACTTTGGAAAATTATCAACATGAGTAACATCACCAAACATACATAATGGACTATCAGATTGTTTCTCTTCGAATTGATTTACATGTTCAGTTTCTAACTTATGGTGAACAAGATTAGTATGAGAATGAGCCGAAATTTTTTGTTCATATCAGGGTTTCAAGGTTGTTTGCATGTTTAGAAGCTAATTTATTTCTTCTTCAGTTAAAACATGAGGCATTTATTTTTCTCTTTGGAAATAACTATAACATTCCTCTTTCCCTTGTGAAAGCTGATTGGGAGGCTGAATATCTTCTTGGGCCTTACCTATAAGAGATGATGAATCAATACTTGGGCATTTAGAGAGATGATGTGGGTTTTCCTCTATTTCTTGATTGGGTTCTTGCTCAACTAACTCCTCTAGATTTGTGTTGATCAGGTGATCATGTCCTAAGTTGTAAAAATTCTCAACATTTGAATTGCTCAGAATTGGTTGAAACAAGAATGACATGATAGGTCTCGACAAAATGATCCTGAAGCCATGAACGAAACTCAAAACAGATACTGTATGTGGAAGATATTCAAGTTTGAAGTTTCTCAATTTTAGGGAAAAGCCCAATTTGACTCAGTTTTACTTTGAATAAAAAAATATTAAAAAAGGAATATTCTACAAAATATTCCAGGAATATTCCACAGAATATTCCATAGAATATTTTGTAGAATATTCTGTGTGGGCCAATCAAAGGGCGCCACGTGGCCCCAGGACTTCAAACAAATGCGCATTCAAAATTTTTGGGCATTCACCGGATTCGAACCCCGACCTCTTCACAAACATCACCCATGACTTACCGTCATACCACAAGTTGGTTCTTAATACGTATGGGGTGGAGTTAACAAACCGTTACATGTGGGCAGTCACATGAATTAAGGTGGAGGTTACGTTAAACTTTAATGCCACGGTTCCGAAAACATCGGCATATCCTCCGCATGTGGCCATGTCCAGCACTAACATTTAATGTCATCCTTAACCGTAGAGGAATAAATGGTGGAGTCCGCCTAGAATGGCGCCACCTCCGAAATTAGTGGAGCTATCTGCAGTTCCACCACATTTGGTGGAGGTATTCTAGCCCTGATTAGGCAAAATACTATTTTGGTCATAACTTTTGCTAGGAGAGACCATTTGGAGCAAATTATTTTTTGATTTTGGGTATTTTGAGCATTCTAGAGCCAATGGTGTAGGTTTTAGAGGCAAAATATATCATCTTTAGGTACTGTTTCACCAGAGAATCTTGGAGAGCCATCAGGATCTAGGGAGTGTTGGAGCTGTATTGGGCTATGGTTAACATTTGTAGGTGAAACAAAAGCCTATCTTTACTATTTTTAGTGTTATGAACTTATTTATACAACTATTTTTTCCTGTTTAGGCTTTCTTCACATTGTATAACTAATTTTGAGCATAATAAGAGCAAGTACATGCCCATTTGGGGGCCTTGGACCCAGAAGATGTAGCCCAGGAGGGATGAACTGCCTTATCATATGCTGTGTTATATTCTGTGATTTATTTGTTTTGTTTTATCAGATTTAAAGATGTTAAACAATAAAAATAAATAAGCCTCCTACACACAAAAAGACTAATAAATTCACCAAAAGCATTTTGTTCCAATTGCAAAACATATTAAACAGTTTGCACACATAATTTTATGGATAATGAATACCTTGCACCAGCAAAAAAGTAGTTTCATTTCCATATCATTAGTGATTACTTCTATTATTTCTCTAGGCAGAGTCTGTAAAGGGCCAGATAGCTTATGGATCTCATCGTTTCTTTAAAGGTGACATATTCAGTAAATGCCCCTAAAGTCAATATTTGTATTAGAAATAAGAAGTTCTCAAATTTTAGATTAGATTGGTATCAAAGCTAGGTTTGAACATAGACTTGAGCTCAAAAGTATTGAGTTTTGTGCAAAGAAATATTTTACTGTTTTGTAAATTTTATGCTTATTAGGATTAAACTTAAAAGAGGGGAAGGACAATTGGTTAGAGCACAAGACAATCCTCAACCAAGGAGGGCCAGGGTGCCATTATCTCCACCTTCTATCTCACCCTCAATAGCCTTAGAAGCAGCCACAAGCATGACTTCAAGAGAAGAAGAAGCTCATGAAGAAATGGATCCCAAGAAAGAAGAAAGGGTTTTTCAGAAAGCTTTCTTGGATATGACTGAAATAGTAAGGATCCTCTATCAAGAAAGAAATGATAGGATTGTTGGAGAAGGATCTAAAAACCAAAAAGAAGGAGAGGATTCCTTAGGAGGAAATAAGGACAATGATAAGTCAAAGAAAGGGAATGGAGGAAATGGTGATCCACCATCTCCATCGTCATCCTCTTCCTCAACATCATCCTCTTCAACTTCATTAAATCAGTCACATAAGTAAAAAACAACTGGTAAAAATCCTTTGTAAAAGCTTGATGTCAAATTTGAATTGCCAATGTTTAATGGTTATGTTAATGCAGAGAAATTAGATAATTGGATCAGACAACTGGAGGTCTATTTAAGGATTCAACATCTGCATGATGATGACACCAAAATACAATTAGCCTTACTAAGGATGGATGGAGCAGCATTGGTTTGGTGGGAAGCCAAAACCAGGGAGGAAATCAAGAAACATGGTAAGATTTATTTATCATGGATTGAATTTATTATTGCAATCAAGAAGACATTTTATCCTCTTGCTCGTCTTCAAAAGGCTATAATGAATTGGAAAAACTTTAAATAGTTTAAAGGACAAAGTGTTCAACAATACACTCAAGAGTTTAGGAGAAGAGCAATCTTGTTAGGAGTAGACTTACAAAGTCAAGATACTTTGTTGAAGTATATAGGTTGTTTGCATAATTACCTTATACATACTATCCTTATGTTTAATCCTACTAGTCTAGACAAAGTTTTTGTACAAGCTACGCATTTAAAGGCTAGAGGGAAAAACACTTTTGATGCACTGAATGAGGGTAGTGATTTTAAGAGAAAAGGAAGAAAAAGGATTTCAAATTCCATAAAGGAAAAAGGAAAATTATTTTGCAAGAACTGTTCAAAAACAAGCCACAATGAAGATCACTATTGGAAGCTTCATCCAGAGCCGAAACCAGGGAAATATAAAAACAAAGACAAAACCAAAGAAAAGGGAAAAATTGTTGCAACTATTGAACATGACTTAGGGTCTGAATAAAGTGATGAGAGAAAAAGTAATGCCATGGTATTAAAGAACATCAAGGGAAAAGAAGTTGTACGAGAAACAAATCCCAGTTCTAGCACATTAAACTGTCACAAAGAAACTCAAAATGAAAAGATGAGGATAGAGCTATTTCATGTGAGAATAATCTCAAACCACACAAAGATAGACACACTTTTTGATAGTGGGTCTCAAGCTAAGCTCATTTCAGAAGACTTCGTCAAACAGCTGAAACTTGAGACAATTGCACATCCAAAGCCTTATCCACTGGGGTGGATATGCAAGGATGCAAACTTACAAGTCTCAAGAAAGTGCATCTTGTGCTTCGCCATAACAACTCATTATGTTGATTGGGTTGAACTGGATGTAGTATCGCTTGACATTATAGGTGTTGTGTTCAGTAGTCCATATTTATATGACAAAAAGGCAATCTTCCATCACCATGAAAACAAGTATCACTTGTTCAAGGATGGAAAAGAGTACATTATGAGAGCACATAAGAAGAAGATAAAAGCTTCTTTAGTCCATGTAGGTAAATTGAAAAGGCTAGTTAATGCAAGTCAAAATCTAACTTTGTTAAAGATTAAATGACCAGATTTTGTACATTTACCTTTTCATGATATTTCTAATGATATGTCTGAGTCTGATAACAGTTCATATTTGAAAGAAGATGACAATTTGTTGCATAAGGTACCTTTGGTGTCGATCGGTGCAAGAGTCCATGAGGTGGAAAGGCATGCAAGAAAAGAGGGCACACAGTTCAGCATGGGTCAATGTTGGTTTCAGAATGGCACATTTATAACGCGAGAAAACTTGGTCGAGATTCGGCACAAGTGCATGGCTCACACAGCAAAAATTCGCCATGTGAACAGTTGGCAAGGTGAATCTCATTTTCAGTCTTCTTTGAAGCTTTACCATTTTAGACACAGTATGCTTTCTGCAAATTTCAAGAATTTTAGTCATGACTCAGTCAATATTAGGAATGGTTGATCAGTGGATTCAAGGAACAATTTATCTTTTTATGAGAAGCTCAATTTGATGAAGTCAGGAAGATTTTGGTGGTTCAAAGTTGCAAGAGTGGAGAATCAGTCTCCTCATCTTCATTTTTTGTAATTAGAGAGCTTTTGTGAGTCCAAAAGCTTCCTATTTAGGAGGTTTGATCAGGTGATCATGTCCTAAGTTGTAAAAATACTCAAAACTGGAATTGCTCAGAATTGGTTGAAACCAGAACGACAGGAAAGGTCTCGACAAAACGATCCTGTAGCCATGAATGACACTAAAAACCGATATTGTATGTGGAATATATTCAAGTAAAGGTCTCGACAAAACGATCCTGTAGCCATGAATGACACTAAAAACCGATATTGTATGTGGAATATATTCAAGTTTTAAGTTTCTCAATTTCAGGGAAAAGCCCAATTTGACTCAATTTGACTTTGAATAAAAAATTATTAAAAAAGGAATATTCCACAAAATATTCCAGAAATATTCCAGAGAATATTCTGTGTGAGCCAATCAAAGGGTGGCACGTGGCCCCAGGACTTCAAACAAATGTGCATTCAAAATTTTTGGGCATTCACCAGATTCAAACCACGATCTCTTGGCAAACATTGCCCACGACTTATCGTCATACCACAAGTTGTTCTTAATACATATGGGGCGAAGTTTTTATTTAACAGTTGTAATGTTTTCAAATGGCGGTAAAAGGGGGCCAACCCCCAGGGGCAAGCCCCCTAACCATATGACCCCAGTCCAAGAACCCTGGCCCATGTTTTAAAATGTGACGGATTAAATGGTTAACAAACCGTTACATGTGGGCAGTCACATGAATTAAGGCAGAGGTTATGTTAAACTTTAATGCCACGGTTCTGAAACCGTCAACATATCCTCCGCATGTGGCCAGGTCCAGCCTTAAAATTTAATGCCATCCTTAAACATAGCGGAATAAATGTCAGAGTCCACGCAGAATGGCGCCACCTCCAAAATTAGTGGAGCTATCTGCAGTTCCACCACATTTGGTGGAGGTATTCTAGCCCTGATTAGGCAAAAGACTGTTTTGGTCATAACGTTTTCTAGGAGAGACCATTTGGAGCGAATTATTTTTTGATTTTGGGTATTTTGAGCATTCCAGAGCCAATGGTGTAGGTTTCAAAGGCAACAAAGATCATCTTCAAGTATTTTTTCAGCAGAGAAGCTTGGAGAGCCATCAAGGCCTAGGGAGTGTTGGAGCTATATTGGGCTATGGTTAACCTTTGGAGGTGAAAAAAAAGACTATCTTTACTGTTTCCAGTGTTCTGAACTGATTTATACAACTATTTTTTCCGTTTTAGGCTTTCTTCACACTGTATAGCTAATTTTGAGCATAATAAGAGCAAGGACATGCCCATTTGGGGGCCTTGGACCCGGCAGATGTAGCCTAGGAGGGGTGAAATACCTTATCATATGTTTTGTTATATTCTATGATTTATTTTTTGTGTTTTATCAGAGTTAAATATGTTAAACAGTAAAAATAAATAAGCCTCCTACACAAAAAGAGAATCATAAATTCACCAAAAGCATTTTGTTCCAATTGCAAAACATATTAAACAGTTTTCACACATAATTTTATGGATAATGAATACCTTGCACCAGCAAACAAGTAGTTTCATTTCCGGATCATTAGTGATTACTTATAATATTTCTTTAGGAGAGTCTGTAAAGGGCCAGATAGCTTTTGGATCTCATCCTTTCTTTAAAGGTGAAATATCTAGTAAATGCCTCTACAGTCAATCTCGGTATTAGAAATAAGAAGTTCTCACATTTTAGATCATTTGTGAGAGTTTACTTGAGCATGGGATTCATGAATAGCTGCTAAGAGATATTCATGATGCCAATTCCCTTTCAAAATCTGAAATGAATTAAAGCATAAGGGTAGATATCCCAAAGGTTTTTACTTCTCCTCCATTTCAGATTTGATTTCATCCTTAACCAAATTTTCTTGATTTATGTGAGAGTTAACTTGAGCATGGGTTTCCTGAATAGCTGCTAAAAGATCTTCAGGATGCAAATTTCCTTTGGAAATATGAAATCGATTAAATCATAAGGGTAGATATCATAAAGGTTTTGAATCTTCCTCCATTTCATATTTTGTGATTTCAAGATGGCTGATTGATTCTTTAGAGCACTCCTCTCTGTTTTTATTTGAAACTTTCTTGTAATGCTCTCTTAATAGTGAAGCAAAAGATGTAGGAAAGTAACTAGTACCTACTTGGCAGCCTTCTTCACTCTCTTCTTTGAAGTCCTTCTCATCATGCATATTTTGTTTGTTGTTCTTGTATTGTAGTGATTTAGTTTGTTCTTCCCAAGGAAAATGTGTAATTTGTTTTGAATAAGCAGCACCAACCTCAACCTTGAAATTTTCTCCTTTCCTGTCAAGTAGTCTGCTGAATGTATCCAACAATCTCTCTAGCTTGGCCTCTCTATTCATACATGGATCCATCTTTGTTTATCAGAAAGAGGTCACTGAATCTTTTCAACCAGTCTAGATTTCTTTACCAGTGGAGTCATTAGGTCTATTGAGGGTTGTGGAGTCGCCAGGTGGAGGATTTCAACTTTATTGTCCTCCATCAGTATGATTGGGAATGCTTAATGCATTCCAAGGGGGTTTATGAGAAATAGTGGAGAAATAGGCCTACTGAAGACCACTGGAGTCACCAGGTGGATGATGTTTACTATTTTAAGGATGTTCTTGTTGTCTAGCATCAACAACTAAATACAAATCTAAGGATGATTGTGATTTTTCTGAGATCTAAGGAATACTTAGTTTGTCACTAACTCAAGATCCCACTGTGATCGCCAGAATGTTAATGTGGTGATGAGGTGGGAGATAAACCACTAGATACTATGAGTCAATGGTTTCTGAATATTTTAAGAAATGTTTAAGCATGAACTTACTTAGAAGGTCCCGCCGTGATTTCCAGAATGTTAGGGTTCCGTGATTTGGAAGATTGGTAGACCAAATGATAGGGTAACATGGAACCAATATTTACAGTCGTAGGACCTAGCCTCCTGGACTCAAAGAGGGATCTCTCTATTAGGTGCAAAGGATGTGTTCTTTTTGCTCTAGGGTTTTTATTTTAGGCTAGTTGTTAATTGTAGGGTTTGTTGATTGTTTTGGTTGGGTAAGATGGTCAAGTTGAATAGGTGGAGTGAGAGTATGTCAAAGCCATTGGGATATGGAGTCAAATGAGGTCAAGGGTGTCTAAATGATGAAAAAGAGTTTGTTGCAGGGCCAATTTAGCAAGGTTAATGGATTCTTAAGGTGATGTATGAGGTGTAGTGAACATAAAATTTGGGAAAAACTAAGAGGTCTTAAACATATATAGTTAAAAGTTACAACTCATGAGGTAGGGAAAATCGTTAAGCTCAATAAACAATACTTTAAGCTAATAAACATCCAAGAGAAACATTCCAGTGAAACATAGAAAGCATAAGAGCTTCTAACTTTAGAAATTCACCTTCACATTTTGGGAAAAACATATAAGATAAAAAAAATAACTCATTTTATGAAGAGAGAAATCCTAAACATCATATTTCAAGCTATTGGGAACTCTCAAACAAGTTGGTAAGCATGGACAAAGGGCAAGATCGAACGAGACCTCTTTGACTTAACCTAAAAATCAATATTCCACAGAAAGGCTTCAAGATAGGGTTTTGAAAGCTTCAAATAAGCAGGGCATACCATGAGTCATACTTGTAAGCTAGTATACTAACCATACATGAAACAAGAACAAGTTTTGGAAGACCTAAGGAGAAATCAAGAATTCCTTAAGATGGACAGAAGAAGAAAACATCAAAGCTATAACAAACAGGAGGACTGAGGTGCCTCAAAGAGCATATCTCAACCTATAATTTTCTGATTTATAGAAGCCAAGAAACATGAAACATAATGATAAAAAAGGAAACAATAGAAAAATTACTAAAACATCACCACTCATGAAGCTATGGAATCCTGCAAACAAGTTTCTCCATCATCAAGCCAAACAGGCTATTCATCCACTTCACAAAACCAAATTCTTCTCCAAGCTCATGAAACCATGTATATTGCTCTTAAAGCTCATGAAATGCGAACAAAACACATAAGGACCTCATGCTCTATTTATGGAGAAAATGAGGACTAAAACCCTAAATGTGGTAGGAAAATGTCAAATATATCCATAAATGTTATTTATGGCCAAGAGACCATGCAAGGCCCAAGGCACATAATATCCTAAGAAATAAATGCCAAAATAACTATTTGCACCTAATTCTAGATTAATTTGCCTTTAAAAACTCAAAAATATCTATTTGCAATAAATGAGTGTGTTTTTTTGACTTTTGGTCCAAAACACATTAGGCAACCTTTGTGCGTAACGCCACTTCAGCAGAAAATAGTGTCTCTTGTGGCTACGTTTTGGACCCCTTCCCGACACCAGATTTGGCTCCATGATGGCTCGTTGGAAAGCCTGATGAGTCTAATTTCCATAAATTCTTGAGTTGTTATAAGTGGATGCCATTTTCATATTGAAAAATCAATTTCCCCAACACTGCTATGTGCACAGCGCTTGGTCTGAAAATGAGGCAGAAAGGTCAAATGTTTGATGCGTTTTGACCTTTTGGGGGGTCAAAAATGCTGCCAATGATCTAGAAATTTGTGAGAAGACTTATAGTGATGTTATTAATCAAAAAATTCAAACTTTGTGAGCTAAGGATGCACCAATATTGTGCATAGTGCCTAGGGTGCTAGACACAAAGGGGTCAAAATTTGAAAAAGACAACATTTTGTTCAAATTTCCTCAAACTTGGTGGAGAGGTCCCTCAAGAGGTCTTGGAAACTTGTTAAGAAGCCTTAGCCAAAACTCCAAGGCCATCATGCACTTTCTCCCTTTTTAGGATCACTAGCTCCATGAGGGCCTCCTTCAGTTTGGCACAATAAAGCATGCTTTTCCTCGTATAATGCTTAGTCAATTTCTTTTATAGAGCAAGGCCTATCTTTACCTCCTTGAAATCCCTATGCTCCTCTTTGTAATAGTGAATGACACTTTGTGCCATCTCAAACTCTCTTTCCCACTCCCGAAGTTGTGCATCTTTGTCCAAGAGAAGCAATCTAGTAGTCATCTCCTTGTTCTCATTGTTACTATCTACATCAATGAATTGAGGCTCTTGAGAAGTTTTCTTGATCATTTTGATTCTCCTTACCTTTACCTGCTACTCACCTTTGTCCATATTTTCCTTTCCTTTGTCCTTGGGCTTGATAGCTGGAGGGGAGATGGCCCTTTTCCTTTTTGAGGCAGCAAATACATCTCTCCTTCCTCTGTAGTATGTGCATGTGAGAGGAGTGATCATGGTATATTTCACAGTGTATTTTTAATTACTTTGACCCTTGTTATTATCACCATCCTTTTCATCTTTTCTATGGCTTTCATGAGTTTACTTATGCCCCATTGGGTCACTAATTTATTGACCTTGAGCTTCATTATCATCTTCATTTCCCTCACTATTTTCCATACTGTCTTGTTGGCCTTGAAACTGATCACTACCCTCCTCACTTGCCTCATTTTGACTTTGTCTTTAAATAAGGTCCTCTTCTTGGTCATTCCCTGCACTGTCACTTTGAGTTTCTTGGTCATTTAGAGGCTGATTTGTATCATGACAGTCATGATAGCTGTCATGACTGTCATGAATATTTATTTACTCATCACTGATTGTATTATTTTTGTTATTGCTGTGGTCACTGCCTTCATCTTCAAACACTGTTTTAGCCTCATAATCTGTCTACTCTTGGTCTTCCATCTCCTCAACATCTACACTCATTTCTGCACTTGATATGGATTTATTGGTGTAATCATTATCACATTTTTTCTCGAATTTCTCATTATCTTCCTCTTTTTGACTGCCATTTTTATCACTCTCCTCCATGCCATAATCATCCTCTTGGTATTATTCACTAGCCTTTACCTTTTCCTCACTTTCTTCTTTTTCTCCATTGCTATTTCTTTGTTCCTCATGGATACTACCATCGTCTTCTTCCTCAGCACTGTTTTCCTCTTCTTTTTCTTCTTCTAACTCTGTTTCTACCTCATTGCTTTCTTCCCTTTCACTGTTATCTTCTTATCCATTAGAGCTACTGTCAGCTCCTTAATTTGATGCATCAGGAGGAGAGGTAGGAGTTAAGTTTCCTTGTGGTGATGGCATAGGTGGAGATGATGGAGGAGTGGAGGTAACTGGATGTGAAGTGGAAGGAAAATTTTGCTGAATGAAGGCTTGGCGATTTGCAAATACATCATGTGAGATAAAAACTTCCCAAGGGATTCCCTACTGCTCCAGTTGGTGCAAAACAATCATATTAACCAAGGAGTGGTGAAAAAGGGTCTACATTTGGTGGGAATAACTCCTCTTCTTGACCACTGAAGCCATTTTGTCAATGCTCTAGTAGACATAGTATGGTATGTTTAGCAGTTTAACCCTGGTGAAGTGCAATAGTAGCCTTATGTGATATGAATAAATGCTGCAGTACCTCCCCTCACAAGTGAAGTATTTGATAATTTGCCTCATCAGTAGGGCATACTTCTCTAGTAGGTGGGAGAAGGGGAAAACAGCCTTGCAGCCTTGTTGACAGCTAGGTTTGAGGTAGGGCTCATAGTAGCCAAGTCCAATTTCTTTTTTTTAAACCATATCTCACCAATATATGGTATTCATGTGGCTTCAGCAATGGATTCAGATAAGAGTTCAAAATTCACTCCTGCTAGGTTGACTTGGTGGTTTTGTAGGTTGAGAATGAATAACCTAATCAAGTCTGAGTGGCTTTGGAGTTGTTTAACCCTCTCAGAAAACTGATAGCATCCAACATCTTGAAAACATGCAAGGATCATGGGAGAAGAAGTGATTTGAATGGTGCCTAAGGGCTAAAACCTATTAACCCTTCCTCCCTTGTGTTTTGGATTGGCAGATCTTTGACCTTCATCACTGCTAGTACTGATTTCTCCCTCAGACATGGTGACTGGTCTAGAAAAAAATATTTTTAGCTTGTTTGAGAGCCTTTAGGTCTAGAGAGGGCAATGAGTGATATGAGGGAAAATTTCAGCAAATGAGGGAAAATTGAAGCATTGAAGGAGTGTTTTAAGATTTTTAGAAGAAGTTTGCTGGTAATGAGTATCTTTACACCTATGACAACCTTCCACTTGGTATTTCCTTGCCCTAGAGGGTCAAAAACTTGATTTTCATGCAAATTAGGGTTTGGTCACATAGGCCCTTAAAATTCTCCTTGATTATGAAAAATACCACTTGAAAAACAAGGAAGAAAGACCCCCAACCTTGCTTGACTGATGTTGGAGCTTTGGAGGTAAAAAAATTGAATTTAGACAATTTTTTGAGCCATTTTGGCCAATTCTGCTCAGTGTGTAGCGCCGATTCGGGTTGGGTCGGGTCGGTAAATGGGCCTATCGGGCCTGTCTGAGCACAGATCCAGTGTGAAAAGCTAGGAATTTGGGCCATTCTGAGCCTGTATGTAGTGCACGCATAATTGCGTAGCACTTCCCTCCCTCTGCACATTGCAATGTTAATTAACACTGCGGTTTCCCTCTCTGTGCGCAGCGCTGATGGCTAGGTGTGTAGCGCCTGGAAATTTCGGCCAAGTTTTGCATAGAAACACTTAAAAAATCCTTTCAATGGTTTTATTATTCTTTGCAATGACCAATCAGATGGGGAAGAGTTCAAGGAGACCTTTATAGCTTCTTTCGGAAAGTATCTCAAGACCAAATCCCAGTTTATAAGGTTTGTTTTCTCTTTATTTTTTTCACTGTCTTTTTGTCCTGTTTTGGTCCTGTAGGTGGCAGTTTGACAAAAAAATATGGTTTTTTTTTTTTGTTAGAAGGCTCTTAATGTTCTTCTTATATTATCAAGTTCAAACATGTGCCCTCAACCCACACTCGAAACTATGATCCCTTTCAAAGAAGTTTATTTTGAACAAGTTTTATGAAAATAGATAGATAGTGAAATAAGTGCTTCTATTTTGAAGGTTTTTCTTCACTTTATCCTCTTTATGAACTTCAACACTTGTAAATAGTAATATTGTGATCATGTTGGCACCTTTTCTGGTAGTCTTCAGTCTTGCAGGTTTATGCCTTTAATTTCTTGGTGGAGAGACTGAAAAGGAGAGTTTTAACCTTCCTTCAACAGACCTTCTCTCATGTATCTCTTTGAGAAAGTGAAAAAAAACTTTTGGTGTGAAAAAACTTATCATTTTGGCACCAAAAACCTTTTTAGCCTTCATATGTGCCATCTTTGTGAGAAACATTTGGTTTTTTTTTCCTTACCAATCTTCTTGTAGGTAACCTTTTGTAACATTCTTGCAGAAGTGTCACTCATGGTTAATCTATCTCTTACAGAATATGCTCTTGATAAGAAAAACATTTTGGAGGCTTTACTGCTCTCAGGCTAGCTATATGTTTGTTTATTTGACCATGTTGACAATTATGTATCTCTGGTTGGGAAGGTGAGCAAATTAAACTATTTTTGTGTCTTTCCATGGCTGCTTCTATTCTTGCAGGTGCCTACACAATTTCTACCTTGAATCACTATTCTTTTGGATTTTAACACCTCATTTTATCAATAATGAACCTATGCTTGTCATAATTACCTCCTTGGGAAATTTTACCTCATGCTTGCCTCCTTTGATCATTTTAAAAAGCCTCTGACTGTTCCTTTGATAATTCAAACCCTTGAACTAATATTTCTAGCCCTTTTTGTCCCTGTGGTGAAGCAGGATACAGTATCTCTTGTCTGCCTTCTTTGATATCTTAAGACCTCTGATTTTACCTTTTGAAGAGGTAGAATTAGTGCCTCTTTTACAAACCCTGGAGGGCAGCTTGAAACCCTTTGTAGGCATATGCTATAATGAAGGAGGCTCTTTGCCATCATTTGACCTATTTTTCATTCTTCTCAAACTCCTAGGTTTTAGGCCTACTCATAAAAAAGTAAATAGTGTTGTCTTCTAAGTTCTCAAAAACTTCTCAAAACTCATTAATTATTTCTAAAATTCTTAAATGTGCACTTGAAGGAGTTGAGGTGGCCTTTGCCCTTGTAACCCTAGTACTGATTCCTTGCTTCATTAAAACTATCAAAAATCCTGATTCTCTTCAAACATATTCTTGTTTCTTTCTCTCTGTTGTTAATGATATTTTTTTGATGATTTTCTCATAACCTTACCTTTTGCCAAGTTGATGACCATTTGTCCCCTTTGCAAAAATGTTAACAAGGGGCAGTTGTCCCTTGCAAGATTTGTGCTTTTAGATCAAAAGGCCTCCTTGAGTAACCTCTTTGATGAGTTTTGGAAAAAAACACTTGTCCCTTTCTTCTTTGAATGAAGTTTCTTCATACAGGAAAAACAGAATTTGTAGGATACCAAATCCACCCTATGACTTTGTGAAACCCTAGGTGACCTAGTGGAAGGTTCCTTAGACATGGCTTTTGGACTGACACCTAGTATTTGGGATGATCAAGTGTAAGAAATATTTTATGAGAAACTGATGTATTGAAGATCCAAAATCCAATGTACTTGATTTATCTAAGGAACCTACTAAGATAGTTTGAGACCATCATTTTGTGGGAATATTTTGGGAGACACAACCAATTTGTTTGATTGGTGGGCTTAGGTAGCAGTGGGGGGTTTTTAGCCAAAAAAAAATAGAGGATTTGGGCGAAAGATGAACACATATAGACAGAAAGAGTGGCATAAGCCTCTAATGGGTTTTTCTGGGGCTGGTAAGCAAAGCTAGACATTATGCGATCATGAAATAGTGAAAAATTATCTTGAGGATAATGAAGGAAGTGAGATTTATAGAACTCACAATGTTTATGAACCTTGTTTCTTGAAATTTTGGCATAATCATTTAGTCATCAACAAAGGAAAAAAATTACTGATGACTAGCAATATTATTATGCTATTTTTTTAATATTTATAACATAAATTTCAAAGTGAATTATTTTTTAATGTTCATATATCTTGAGTGGGCGATCCCTAATCTATTTTATAATATGAGTAATATTATTATGCTATTTTTTTAAGGATTTATAGCATAAATTTCAAAGTGTATTATTTTTTTATGTTTATACAGCTTGAGTGGGCTTTCCTGGCCTAATGGATAAGAGAATGTATTTCCTGCGAACCTAATGCATAATAACAGCCCCTTGTCTCACAAATAAGGGGGTATCATAAAACAACTTTCTGTGTGGCTTGGCCTTGACCTTAAAATTGGATAAGTAATATTATATTTACATAGTAAGGAACTTCCCTTTGGGAAGAACTTCCCTAGCTTCCACTTTGCACCAAATTTCACCGTCAGGTGATGATTGATAGTTCTTCCACCTTTAGATCCTAAAATAAGTGTGTCTCAAATAAATTTTGTTAACGTTTCTTTTATGTGGTTGGATGTGTGCTTCGATCATTAAATCCTAACAATGTGTCCCAGATAAAGTTTCTTAAAGTTTTTTTTTTGTGGTTGAATGTGTTAGTCATCAGTAGGAAACATAAATGTCTAAAGCATCCCCAAAATCCATGGTAGTAGGCACACAAAAACCGTAATTTAAAACTCAGAAAGAATCTCTTCAAGTGAGACAAGGGGAAGGAACCAACTAATTAGATGAACCAATTAAACTCAATCCAAGCCTTATCGACCAACACACATCGGGGAAAACCCTCCCCCACACTCCTTATGCATTGAACTCTTACTCCTTGCAAAGAGCCCTATATGGGAACTAGGACAATTGTTACAGGGATGGAGTCTCTAAAACATAATTTTACCAAGTTGTGAATGTTGAATTACAACATATATACAATATTATATTAAGTTTTTATCCAACTCCGACACAAATTTATCATATTGTTGTTTCTTCGTTTTAACATCCCTTAGTTTGAACTATAAACTATAGATGGTTATTTTATTTAACAGTCATGTAATCACATAGAGGTCATTTGTAAGGCTAAAATAACATTTATTGTTTCACAAAAGATTCATAACATGTCTATTTTCAAGTTGTGGTTTGGGAAATTTGCAACAAATCAAGTATTCTCTATAAATTTTATCATTTAGATAAGTACAACTTGATTATAATCAACCATCATATATGTATCTAAACCATTATTGTGAATCATTATTTAGTGGGAATATTTCCTTCTATGTTATGTGAACGACTTATGTATATAAATTTTTTGTTCTGTGTTAAGAGACCTGTAGATACTAAACATCTCATGTAGAGAACTTCAACCTAACAATGGCATCATGAGAGGTAATTGAGTAGTCATTTGTGTGTGAAAATTTAGCAACTTATGGGGAATGGGGTAACTATGAACAATGTTATCAGATATATGTAGTCCATAACATTTAACATTTTGGTTGAAGGTCAAGATTTAAAATGTGCATATGGATAAAATAAAAGTTCATAAACTCTGTAACAACATAATGGAATGGAAGAGGATGATCCCACTATCATGCAAGATAATTCTAATTGAATATTTATAAATATATTTGGATCATTTGTAGTTTTGGTAAATCCTAAAAGGAATGTTTAATAAGAGAGTAACTAAAAGAAGGTACAAAAAAGATAGCTATGGAGAAAGCAAAGGATATCAAGCGCCTATAAGATGAGCAGCTAAAATCGAGGCAGGAATATATCAGCCACATTTATCAGCAATACTCAATTAAATGATCTGGGAAGTCCTTTCAAGTTCCAACGCGTGGACAACAAGTCTCATTATATCAATCTTCAAAGCAAGGGAGAATAAGAACCTAGGGAACAACAAAACAATAATGATCAAATTGGTTTTTGTGAAACTAATGGAAGGAATGCAAAGATGATGGGTCTTATGGGCTCATAGTAAAGGTTAAAACTATTTTTAAGAATAACACATATTATTGAAAACAATAGATGAAATTATTAAGAATAAAACATATAATTGATAATGATAGATCAAGAAAAGAGACGAAGCAAAACATTTCAAGACAAGTTTCGACACAATTATTTGATAGTAGAGAAAAATTGGAATCATAAATTATATAATATGATTATCAAATATCATTCATAGATCATCTACTTGAAACATAGAGGAAGAGATTCAAATCCAAGCTTCTTTTCCAGCTTCTATAGAAAGAGACGTTCAATAAGACACCCACCTTATATTAAATGCGAGTCAATTTAAATAAGATATTTTCTTTGCTTCCTCCCTACTTCCTATTTCTAAAAAACCCTCACTAATATTTCAACGGAAATAATATTGGTTACGATGTAATTTTTAAAAGAGAGTATAATTGTACTGTAAATGAGTCTCGATCTAGAAATATAGTGCTGGCATTTAACATAAATGTAGAAGTATTTTATAACTCAATTTTTATTAATATATAAATTTAATTGTTTTTTTATTAATAAATAAATTCTATTCTTATTAATATATAAAAATGATACCATTTATTTCATATAAATTAAATAAGTTATAATAATATTCAACTCCAAGCTTGTTTTCTAGCTTCTATAGACAGAGACATGTTAAATAGGGAATCCACCTTATATTAAGTGTGAGTCAATTTAAATAAGATCTTTTCTGTGCTTCCTCCCTACTTCCTGTTTCAACAAACCCTCACTAATATTTCAAGGGAAAAATATTGGTTACTATGTTATTCTGAAAATAGAGTATAATTGTAGTGTAAACAAGCGTGGATCTAAAACTATAATGGTGGTGTTTAACATAAATGTAGAAGTGTTTTATAACTCAATTTTTATTAACATATAAATTTAATTGTTATTGTTGTTAATACATAAATTCTAACATTATTAATATATAAAAGTTATACCATTTATGCCATCTAAATTAAATAATTTATAATAATTGATAGATATTGGTTTGTAGTAAGTTATTAAATATATATTATATAACACAATACAAAAATCTTAAAAATCTTAGCTAAATTATGACTTTAATTTAAACTATTTTATTTTTATTATTAATTATAATAAAATTTAATTTATGAGTTAAATATATATACATTTAAAAAACCATAAAATATGTAACCATATTCTTAATCATGGAAATTCAACCCAACTTTAAATAAGATTTTTTACAATACCATGGCTTATCAATAACAGATATCTAAAAACCATAACTAATTTTAAGATAAATATCAAATTTTAATCTATCTAGTACTAAGAAAATAGCTATCACCAATCTTCCCACCTCCTTCCTCTTTCTACAAACCATCACTAATATTTCAAGGGAAATAATATTGGTTACTATGTTATTTTGAAAATAGAGTATAATTGTAGTAAACGAGCATCTGCCTAAAAAGATAGTGATCTATCTAGTACTAAGAAAACATCTATCACTAATATATTCTATAAGATGAGTTATATTATTATGCTATTTTTTTAAAGATTTATAACATAAATTTTGAAAGTGTATTATTTTGTTTATGTCTACATAGCTTCAGTGTGCTATCAATATTCTATTTTATAGGATGAGTTATATTATTATGTTATTTTTTTAAAATATTTATAACATAAATTTCATATTGTATTATTTTTATTATGTTTATACAAATTGAGTGAGCTATCACTAATCTATTTTATAAGATTATTTATATTATTATGCTATTCTTTTTAAAGATTCATAACATAAATTTCAAAGTGTATTATTTTGTTTCTGTTTATATAGATTGAGTGGGTCTAATATACAATTTGAATGGGCATAATGGTTAAGAGCATGTGTTTCCTCCTAAGAGCTCACGGGTTCAAAACCATAGTGGGGTAGATTATGTATGCCTTCATAGACTTAAAAATAAAATCGTTGCACAGAGGTGGGTCTCTTGTCTCACAAATAAGGGGGTCTGATAAACCAATTTGGTGTATGGCATGGCCTTGACCTTAAAATTGGATAACTAATTTTATATTTACACTGTACAAAATTTCCCCTTGGAAAAAACTTCCCTGGCCACTCCGCACCACTCTTTTTCGTTAGATGATGACTGAGATTTCATCCACCTTTACATCGCCAACATGTGTCCCAAATAAAGTTTGTTAAAGTTTTTTTTTTTTTTTGTGGTTGGATGTGTGCTTCCACCTTTAAATCTCGAAAGTGTGTCCCACATAAAGTCTTTAAAAAAAAAATTCTATGATTAGATGTGTTAGTCATCATTAGGAAAGAGAAATGTCTGAAGCAGCCCCAAAATCCACGGTAGCATGCACAATAAAACACCAATATGACTCTGAGAAGGGATCCGGTCAAGCCAGAAAAGGGGAAAGAACCAACCAATCAAATGAACCAATTGAACACAAGCCAAGCCTTATCGACCAACACACATTGGGGAACACCCTCCCCACACTCCCTTTGCATTGAACTCCTACTCCTTGTAAATACCCGAATAGGAGAACTAGGACAATCCCTCACGTAACTATTGATGTAGTCATTTTTACAAGGACGGAGTCTGTGAAAGAAATTTTACTAAGTCTTAAATGTTGAATTGAAAGCTATATACAAGATTATGTTAACTTTTTATGCAAGTCCATTCAATTTGTAATGGGAAGTCACAAATTTATCACATGGTTTTTTATTTGATTTAACATCCATTACTTTGAGCCATAAGATATAGATTTTTATTTGATTTATCAGTCATGTAATCACATAGAGGTCATTTACAAGATTAAAATAACATTGATTGCTGCACAGAAGATTCATTAGACATCTATTTCCAAGTGGTGGTTCGGGAAATGTGAAATGAGGCAAGTATTATTTATAAATTTTATCATTTCAACAAGCACAACTCGATTAGAATTAACCTCATATAGGTATCTAAATCATTAGTGTGATTCATTATTTAATGGGAATCATTCCTTATGTCTTATGTGCAGGGATTATGTATATAAATTTTGTGTTCTGTGTTGTGTGTAGAGAACTTCAACTTAACGGTGGCATCATGAGAAATTATTAAATAGACATTTATGTCTCAAAATGGATAAATTTTGTTAAAGTTTATTTTCTATGGTGTGATTTGTGTTTTAATCATTATCTACTTTTGTAATAAAACGAATTCCTTTAGACATTTGAGACAATTACTAATGTGGTCATTGTTACAAAGATGGAGTCAGTGAAGCTCAATTTGACCAGGTCCTCAATGTTGAGTTACAAACTATATACAAGGTTAGGTTAATTTTTTAGGAAAGCTAATATATTTTACACAAACACTTGATAAAAAAGTGAAATTTTACTCAACAAAGACATGTCAAAAAAATTGGCACTCTTCACGTATGTGGTCAATGATAAGGTATGCTAGAAGGCCAAGGAAATATGAGAAACATCGTTATTCTTATCTTTATGTACAAACCTAGGTCACAGGGTATTGCTAAAATGTTTCATTTGTTGTTTCAAAAAGTGAAATTAAGAAATGAAGAACAACGATGGAAAAAATTGGGAAAAGTATAGTGATTTAAAATATCTCTTTGTATTTTTTGATAGTATGCTAGTGTTTATATGTATTATGCATGGTTGCTATCATAAATGGGGAAATTGTGTTAGAAATTAATGGAGAATAGGTTACATAGTTATGATTTGCTCTTTATTTGACATTCAGTTCCTATTAATTAGGAATTTGTTTTGCCTATGTATCTATTTAATTCTTGATGCTTAATGAAGAACGCCAAGCGAATGCAGCTTCTGGTGGGAGCTCCTGGTGATCTGCACCTGCGAGCTCCTGTCTGTTTGTCCAAACTTCTGTCTTCTGCATTTCTTATCATGGTATCAGAGCTCAGGAAGAGCTGAGAGAGGCTGTGCGTGAGGCAAGCCGTGAAGGCGAGTTTGGTGGCTCGTTGGACTGGAGCTGTGTTTTCTGTGACTGCGTGAGGCAGATCCTGAGGCCGTGAAGGCAACCTTGCTTGTGGAGGCGGTGTCTAGAAGCTTTGCGGCGTTGAGAGCCAAGCGCTCGATTTTTTACAGATCTGTTAGCTGGTGCAAGGTGGCGTTGGAACACTCACTTGGACCAGTTGGTAAGGTTCCTCCTCGCTGTCATAGTTTGGGTCATTGCGATCAAGATGCACATCCCCATCTGTGTCTAGTAATCTGCCGCCACATCCATTTTTTTTTTTTCGGCCAATTGATACAGACAAATTTATATAACGAAATTTGTACATTGGCAAATCAACTCTGTAAAAGCCTTCCGAAGTTACACTGAAAATTCAGATCTAACTTCAAGAACTCTGCTGCAATATTATTCTTGTCAGCAATCAATATTATTTATTTATAGCATTCACTGATCTGTACTTATAAACTTCCACGTTACATCAAAAATTCAGATCTAACTTCAGGAACACTGCTGCAATATTATTTATGTCAATGATCATTATTTATAGATCCAACGCAAGTTGATGCTGACAGAGTGTGCGGATAAACACTATCATCCTCATTTTTTTTTCTGGGATGAAAATTTTTTTTTTCCCGGGTGCGAACGCTTGTCATGTTTTCCCACAGTACCTCCAGCATGGTTCTTTGAACCGATTGCAACAGGTTTCCCTTGAAATTCAGGTCCAGAACTTGGAGATTTCAGAATTTTTAAAGAATGCATCGAATCCCTACCTAGGGACGCAGATCTCGAAAGCTCTCGTTGTTCATCCGTTAGGAACCCATCAACATCTTCACACAATCTGGACCTTGACAGCGTAAGTATTCTCCACCATTTTGTATGCGGATGCCTAAACTGCGTACCCCCATTGAGAGAAAAGACATCGATCCAGCAAATTCTTTCTTTCTTCAAAGGGCATTTTTTAAACATGTTGATCCTGCAATTCTAGGGTTCTATTCCCGTGTCCTTCTATTTTCTCTGGTATTTGGGGTTGGGACGAGGTGAAGGTCGTCGATTTATTTCTGCCTCGATTCTTCTTTCGATGGTAGTGGTGCCCAACTGTAGACAATTTGGTCTGTTTTCTTGCATTTATGGGATGCCATTCAGATTATGGCCTTAGGTATATAAAGGTAATGTTGATGATTCTATCCTGCAGTGGCATGGTTTTCTAGTAATGTGCTTCAGTCTGCTGCTGTGAGGAGATACCTTTAATTTCCGACTTTCTTTCGAGTGAATGAAACTTGGGATATTCCCAGTATTGGGGATATTACTTGTGATTTAGGAGATTTTCTTTGTGTAGCTTGAAGATATTTAGCAGCTAACAGTTTTGTGGTAGTCAAGGGTGGTTCATTTGAAGTTGCTGGAGTATATTTTTTTTTCTTCAAGATGAATGCTCAAATGGAAGATTACCTAAATGAAAGCAGCAAGTTGGATGGTTCCAATTACACAAATTGGAAATTTAAAAGTCAAACTTTGCTTGAGGGTCAGAATACCTATAGCATTGTCATCGGCGATGAAGGTAAGCCAACTATTGAAAATGGTGGAACGAATGCAACAATTCAAGAATGGGAGAAAAGGGAGCTGAAGGCAAAGGTCCTACTAAAATTGTCAGTTAAAGATTGCGTCATCCCTCATATTCGGGATTGCAAGACAGCGAATGAGATCTGGACAACTCTCAAAGACATGTATGAAATCAAGAATACTAGCCGAACCTTGTTCCTTAGAAAGAAGATCCTCTCAATCAAGATGGAGGAGAATGAATCTGTTTCGTCATTCTTATCCCGGATAAAGGAAGTTAAAGATAAACTATCTGATATCGGTCAAACCGTGGAAAATGATGATCTGGTGACAATCACCATGAACGGTATGACAGATGACTATCAGATGTTTATAACTGGATTGAATACAAGGGAAAAGCCTCCATGTTTTGAAGAGCTTACTGGAATTTTGCTACATGAAGAGGAAAGGAGGTTGTCTCTCAAGCCTCAAGATCCAGATCTTGCATTGATAACAAAGTTCAAGCCAAAAGGGAGAGCGATGGCTGATCAGAAGAGGGGAAACACATCAAAAATGACACCACAAGGTATGACCTCGTATAGAAATAACTCTTCTCTTGAATGTTTTTATTGTGGTAAGATAGGCCATATTGCTAAATTTTGTCGCAAGAAGAAGGCAAATCAAGAGAGGTACAATCAGAGAAGGTATGTAGGTCATTTGGCGGATGCAAATGCAGATACAGACCCAGATCAGAATCTGGATGTAAGACTATTCATGGCCGAGGCTGACACTGCAACTGAGGAGGATGAATCAAATATTTGGTTCATGGATTCTGGAGCCTCCTCGCATATGTCAGGTAAAAAGCAATGGTTCAGAAATTTTAAAGAATCCAACTCTGGAGTAAAAGTCTATCTTGGAGATAATAGTGGGTACGAGATCAAGGGACATGGAGATGTCCTTGTTACTCTGCTTGATGGTAAGATCAGGAATATATCTGATGTGTGGTATGTTCCTGGCATTAAGAAGAACTTGATTTCTGTGTCCAAGATTACAGATCAGGACCTCAAGGTAGAATTTTTTAAATCTCATTGCATTATTAAATATTTGTTGGATCAGATGAAGCCCATTGCTACAGGTATTCACATAGGAGGACTCTACAAGTTGAATGTGAAAAGTACACCTCAGCAAGCCTTTATTGCATCAAATAAGTCTGCTGAAAATTTGTGGCATCAACGACTTGGGCATATTAACTTTGGTGATCTCTTTCTGCTGCAAAACAAAGGTATGGTTGAGGGTCTTCCTGTTTTGAAAAAATTGCATATTGATTATGAGGCATGTGCGTTCGGTAAACAGCATAGAGATGAATTTCCTGCCATTAAAGATAGAAAACAGAGGGATATACTTGAACTTGTACATACTGACTTATGTGGCCCGATGCAGACGAGGTCCTTAGGGGGGGCCTATTATTTTTTAATCTTTGTTGATGAATGTACAAGATTCACATGGGTGTATTTTCTTAAACAGAAAAGTCATGCTTTTGAATATTTCAAGCAATTCAGAAACATGATTGAGAAGCAAACAGGAAAGTTCATCAGGATTCTTCGATCAGATCAAGGGGGGGAATTCAAGAAAGAAGTCTTCACCAAATATTGCAATGAGCATGGGATACAGTAGCAATTCACAACACCTTACACTCCTCAGCAGAATGGAGTTACTAAGAGGAAAAATAGAACACTGGTGGAGTGTGCTCGCAGTATGTTGAAAGGTAAGAATCTAACCAATGGTTTTTGGGCAGAAGCTGTTAATACTGCAGTGTATTTAAAGAATAGGAGTCCTACTAAAAGTCTTGAGTATAAAACTCCTTTTGAAGCATTGTTTGGCTTCAAGCCTGTAGTAAGTCATCTTAGAGTATTTGGATGTAAAGCTTTTGCACATGTTCCTAAAGAGAATAGGAAAAAGTTAGATTCAAAGGCCATTAAATGCATGTTCATTGGATACTGCAGTGAGTATAAGGCTTATAAATTGTTTGACCCTGCTACTCACAAGGTGTTTGTCAGTAGAGATGTATTATTCCATGAACAGATTGATGATGGAAATCCTATCCAAAACAATGAAGAATGGCATGTGCCCTTACTCTCAGAAGATCAAGCAGGCCAAGACAGTTACCAGCTCGATATAGGGATTATGCGCTTATGACTGGTATGTTAAACATTGCAGAACCTTCTAACTTTTATGAAGCTAGTAAAAGTCTTGAATGGAAGAAAGCAATGAATGAGGAATATGAATCCATCATTAAGAACAATACTTGGGATCTAGTAAAACTTCCTGATGATAAACAACCCATAGGTTGAAAATGTTTATTTAAGTTGAAATTTAGAGCAGATGGGTCTATTGATAAACATAAAGCAAGGTTGGTGGCAAAGGGATATTCCCAGATAGAAGGTATTGATTTTGAGGAGACATTTGCCCCTGTTGTAAAATTAAACACCATTAGAATGATCATCGCTTTAGCCACTAAACGTCATTGGAAAATACATCAATTAGATGTTAAGTCTGCTTTCTTAAACAGTGATTTAAAAGAAGAAGTATACTTAGTACAGCCTGAAGGATTTTTTAAGAAGGGAGAAGAACATCTAGTGTGTAGATTAAAGAAAGCTTTATATGGTTTAAAGCAGGCACCTAGATCCTAGTATGAAAAAATTGATTCTTTTTTCCTCATGAATGGTTATGAAAGGAGCAAAAATGATCCCAATTTATATACCATGTTTAATAATGAAGGGAAGATAGTGGTGATTTCTTTGTATGTAGATGATTTGATAATAACAGGAAGTGCAGACAATCTCATTGAAGAAATCAAGCAGCAATTATCACAGAAATTTGAGATGAAGGACCTTGGAGAAATGCAATACTATTTGGGTCTAGAAGTTTGGAGAGATTCAAGTCAAACTTTCTTGTCCCAGGGTAAGTATGCAAAGAGTATGTTATAAAGGTTTAAGATGGATGAGTGTAAGCCTTCATGCATACCTTTACAGCAGAATAGCAAACTTCAGATGGATGATGGTTCGAAATATGCAGATGCAACATTGTACAGACAGTTGGTTGGTAGTCTTATTTATTTGACTACAACAAGACCTGACTTAGCCTATGCAGTGAGTGTTTTGAGTCAGTTTATGACTCAACCTTATGACAGTCACTGGAGTGCAGCGAAAGGAGTATTAAGGTATCTGCAAGGAACATCAGATTTTGGTATTTTGTATTCTAACTCATTTGATGTTAAGTTGACAGGTTATACAGACTCTGATTGGGCGAGAAATCTAGATGACAGAAGATCAATTACAGGTTACGCCTTCAACATTGGTTCCGGGGTCATCTCTTGGTGCAGCAAGAAGTAGCATACTGTTGCTTTATCCTCGGCAGAAGCAAAATATCAAGCTATGTGTGCAGCGACATATGAGGCAGTTTGGTTGCGTAGACTTCTCCAAGATGCAGTGGAAGAACAGACAGAAGCTACGATCATCAATTGCGACAATCAGAGTTCCATCAAACTGGCTTACAATCCTGTGTTTCATAAAAACACTAAGCACATAGACACTCAATTTCATTTTTTTAGGGAGAAAGTGCAGTCCAAAGAGATTTCTGTAGAGTATTGTAATTCTTGTGATAACATGGCTGATATATTCACTAAGCCACTAGGAAGAGTAAATTTTGATCTGTTTAGGGATACTTTAGGTGTGTTTAAAAATTCCTTTCTCCATTAAGGGGGGGTGTTAGAAATTAATGGAGAATAGGTTATGTAGTTATGATTTGCTCTTTATTTGACATTCAGTTCCTATTAATTAGGAATCTGTTTTGCCTATGTATCTATTTAATTCTTGATGCTTAATGAAGAACGCCAAGCGAATGCATTTGCTGGTGGGAGCTCCTGGTGATCTGCACCTGTGAGCTCCTGTGTGTTTGTCCAAACTTCTGTCTTCTGCATTTCTTATCAAATTGTATGAGAGAATATCAAAGATAAAATGAAAAGGAAAGAACTAGCTATATGGGGTCATCAATTTTAAATATATGTATAAGACATGCATAACACGTTCACCTCCATTGATAATGCCTTCAATTTGCTTTACTTCATGCATATGCCTTGCTTCTCATCTTGTATATTTTGAAGCATATATTGAGGCATAGGAGTGATTTATAATAATTTGCAATCATTTATAATAATATATAATAATAGATATCAATTTGTAGTAATTTATTGGATTTATAATATATAACACATTACAAAGATTTAAAGTATCATAAAAATTAACTATTTTAGGATTTAAATTTAAACTATTTTATTATTATTATTAATTATAATAGAATTTAATTTATGAGTTAAACATATATAAATTTTAAAAACCATAAAATATGTAACAAGATTCTTAATCATGGAAATTCAACCCTACTTTAAATAAGTTTTGTTACAATACCATGTCTTATCATTAACACATGCCCAAAAAACCATAACTCATTTCATATTACTCTAGTTTATATAACATATTTTTATTAATCAATTTAATTAAAAGGGTAAAAGGAGTTAGGTGCCCACACAACCAAATATCAAGGGATTACAATTTTCTATGTTTAAAAATTAAATATGGTAGTTCTTCTCAACTTGGACATGCATACAACTTGAGCATTTTCAATGAGATTGGATCTCCTATATCATTGGATAACTTATGAAGATCATGTCAGTTTATTATAGACAACTGTTGAAGGGAATTCATATTATATATACTTGAAGGAAGTTCCTCCAAATTGCTACAATGATCAATAATGAACTTGAGAAGGATGGGGAATTCCTAACACAACCCTCTATATAATTTGGTCGCATTTCCACAACCCTCACAAAAAATCAACAATAAGTTCTATAATTTTTGCTAGGATTGAAAGTATTTTTGAAGGGGAGGAAGCATCACTCTCTCTAAGTTTACAAATTTTAGCCGAGTTAATGAAGACAAGGCTGATATGCCTTGAAGTGTAGCATGCTTAAAATTATGTTTGAAAATTATGAGAACCTTAAATCTATGCACTGATTGCATAAATGGTGGAAGACAATATTCACTTGTAGAAAGGTTTAAAATAAGAGCCTTCACAATTGGAAAGTTCATATGACATCAATCCTTCTCCTTCATTGGACTTTGACATACAATAATGTAGAAATCGACACGTTTAGAAACAAATTATGTGTTGGTAGAATGTAAGAGATTGCAAGATTTTTTTTAAGTGAGATAGTTCAATATTTAAAAATGGTAAAAAACAACTAGGAGAGAAGAAAGAAATATGGACCAAAATTGTGTGGAAGGAAACAATCTTAGCATCAAATGTACTAATTTTTATCTTCAATTATTTTTAATGTCACAATTACCTTCAAATCTAAATTTATGCTTTACGACTTTTCCTTTGCAACATTTGGTGCAATTACTAGTTTATTTGTAACTCAAAGTGAGAGTGAAATATTTTTACTTATCTCCATTGTATTGAGTTGTAATATAAAAAACTAAAGCAAACACACTTAAAGTGAGACTATGTTTTATAATACCTTTAATTAAAACAAACCTATGTGTGTGTGTGTGTGTGTCTGTGTCAACTCCTAGTGGGATCCCTAGATAATTTTGACTATTTAGATGACCCAAACCGTCACAGCATAACTTAAACATACAATTACCATACCACTTAACCAAAAAAAAAAATCGATTAAAACCTCTTATTCAATTACAAATATATGAATTATTTAATATTACCATATCTTTAATATATAGAGAAAGATATATATTTATTTTAATATAAATGAAGTGGATGAATAACTAATTATATGAGTGAGTTGGATGATAAAAAATATATATTTTAATATAAAATCATATAATTTAAAAAGATATATCATAAAAGTATATTATTATTATAATGATAAAATATTATAAATTACACACTTACTCGTCCCACGTTCGAGTAAACAAAAATATTTGGAATACGGTGAGATTTGTACACCATTTTGATAGCTCACTTTACCATAACCTTAAAATTTTCATTATTATAATAAGTCATGGCTCACGCATATTCGATCAATGTCTATCAATGTCTTCGTTGCTGTGTTCGACTTCAGTTGGCCTTTTGGTTTTTGTCGCGTTGTTATCATGACTCCTTAGAATTCCCTTCCTTCCACCTATATCATATCTCCATCTTCTTTTATCCAAACACCAATTGTCTCCAGCAGCCAGTACGGTTGATTGTGTCCATTGGTAGCACCCATTTCCCATAATGGCTCAGGAAAGCTTTTCGGATTCCACTTTTGAGTTCACTCCAACAGTAACGGGACGCATGGATGGAAAAACGCTTTCTGTGCCGATGTCGCCTGTGAGATTTCCGAAGGCGAAAGGGTCAAGGAATAAATGGTTTTTCAGAGATATTTTTGTCTGTAGAAATAAGAGCGAGGGCAGCGAACTTGAGAGGGAACTTTCCTTCTCAAGTTTTGTAACTATGTCAATATCAGACAAAGAGAAGGAGAAGGGCTCGGCTCAAGGAAAACTCGACCAGAAGAAGATGGCCGACACCACTGGTAAGGGAACTGCTTCTATATCGAGTCCAAATAGTGAAGTGATACCGGTTCATAATATATCGGGTCACGACAGGAGGACGGTTCCTGCGTCAGCCCAGCGGCTTCATTATCAACTGAGTCCCAACAGGAAAGGGGTGCGGGTTTCAGCGCACGAGCTTCACTACACAGCAAAGAGGGCTCAGGCAGGGGAGCTGAAGAAGAAAACATTCCTGCCCTACAAACAGGGCGTGCTCGGTGGCCTTAGATTCTCTTCCACACCAGCATTGTCACAGGCTCACGTATCACAGCCATAGTCTCCAGTTCCAAATCTCCAAATCCATGTACTGTGTAAATGTCTTTTTCATTATAACTTCAGTGTATAGGAGGTCAGGTCCTTAGAACGCGCTATTCAATTTCTACTTGCCTGACTTTTAAATGGGCAATCTATAACAGCCCACACATTCGTCAGGCTATATAGGAATATGTATGTGTTATTGAATACAATTTCAGTTTTAAAAGGGAAGGCCATGCTGCCTCTTTGGGGCCTACGCGAGTAATTTTAAAATTTTGAATCACAATCATATGTGGTACCAAACTTATTATGAAGCATGATTTCATAATCTACATATCCATTACTTTTTAACAATGTATGAATTGAATTAATTAAGCTTATATAATAAAGTTATGTCTATAGCAAGTTGATCAACCGATCAACCATGTTGATGACCATTTTATGTGTGGATACCATGTCAATTTATGTAACTCACACATATGTGGATAGGCATGCGTGGACATTAAAGAAGACTCTAGAAGATTCAAACCTGTAACTCTAGTTGACGGTTGAGAGAAGCAAATCTTACCCCTAGATAAAACCTTTAGAGGGGTAGGCATTCCATTCTATGTTATCATTAAGGAAATTTTGAGGTCTGAAATTGACCTTATAAGGAAAATAATAAAACGATAGTTAAAATAATAAAATAAGAATTGTGGATTTTTATAGGAAAAATAAGAAAATTACCTCTTTCTAATTGTATTTTCGAATTGTCTTCTTATAGGTTTACTTAAATGTTGAGTGTAAATATGTTTGAGTTATATTTCAAGTGCATCGAAGGGGTGGGGAGGGGTAGGGTGGATAGTTCAACTCTACCAAGTGAGGGGGAGGTAGTTCCACTCTACTAAGTGCGAGGGGTCGAGGGCAGGGTAGTTCCACTCTACCAAGTGATTATTCTAGATTAAGGTATAATGTTTCCCCCAATCCCCTTTCCTCCATTATGCGTGTCTCCATCTCTCCTCTCGGGCCAATTCCCCTGCACATCCTTTCGCATTGTCGATGCATGAGATCTATGCCGGGATGCTTAAAAAGGCCTCTAAATAAACCAAGACCACCTGTAAGTGTTGAATTTCCACATGTTTGACCCAGAAATCCTCTCAAACCACAGTTCCACCCTACTTCAACATACCTCCCATACCAGCTCACAATGCCAACTCTGCTTCGGCTAGTCCAGCCGACCCAATTCCAAAACATCCACTCGTAAGTTTTTATCCACTAGACAATGCTCGGACCCCAACCGATGAGCTTTGTATTAAACATCGCCCTGACTTCAAAATTCCCGAGTCTCTTATGGAGACTCTAATGGCTTGAACAAAAACATAGCTCCAAAATTAACCACCCTGAGAAATACTTCCAAGCATTGAACAAAGAAGACCACCCTCCCTTTCTCCTAGGGGTCTCCGCAACCTATAACGGTGGAGTCTAAGCACAAACCTTAGCATTTATGTGCTAGACAACCATCACTCGAGCTACTAACCCCATCATTAGTAGAGGCTTCAAAAAACCAACTAACAACCCCAAAAGAAGCCAATGCAACATAATTACTTGTATTGGCCAGGAAGACTAGGCAATAAACGAAAGAGAACTACTGGTGCCCTCAACACCAATTTACATCCCATATTCTTTCTCTGGACCATAAATTCCACCATATTTGGAGCCCCTTATTCAACAAGAAACTCCAAATAATTACAAACATCACTTAAATAAACCAACTATTTTCTTCGTGAGAATGAAACTAGAAATCCATGCTACAATATAGGGATACAATACGAGAGAGTGAAACATAGGAATATGCATACATTGCCACTCATTGAACATCATGAACAACCTGCACCATGTTGGCTTCCGTACAATCTTACAATGAGTGCTCCGATAAAGACCTTTCGTTCCTGGGTCCCAAATTCCCAAACATTGGACCTTCTTTGTTAGCACTTCTCTACACCTACAAAGTAACCAAATGCCCAGGTTAGCACTAACCAAATGCCAACGTGCAAAAATAGACTAGTTCCTGCATCTCCCTCACACATGCCCATAACAAAACCCATAAAGCACACAACAATGCTCACCACCTTCATTTATGTCTTTTGTCGTAGTTCTGGAGTATTCTCCCGCAATCCCTTCCAAGGTGTCAACTTTACATCCTTCATATGCATGTGCTAGGAGGGTTAGTGGGGTGGTTTCCACCCCATCAATCCTCCATTGCCTCAATTTTTCACCCCCATCATAGATTCATTGCGTGTTTCCAGTATATTGATCAATTGTTTGATCCTTCTATGGTTCATTTGGGGAGGCCAATGGGATGAAAGTTATGGGTTGGAGTCTTGACTATCCCAATTGGCTAACCAGTCTGCTGCTTTATTTCTAGAAATTTGTGAATGAGATCTTATTTTATAAGGGAAATAAATAATTAGATTCTAGATCTGACTCACTAAAATTTCCATCTGCCAATTGTTCAGTATTTTAGAGACTAGAGAACTATTGATAATCCTCTAACTAATGTTTATGACTAGGTGTGAATCTCTATCTACCTAAAGTTGAGTTATATCTGATTATCTAACTAGTAACAATACCCTATCTATTGCGTTGAATTCAACCACATTATTACTAGTGTACCCTCAATGTGGTGCATTGAAACTTAAGGTGCTACCATGGTCTTCATAAATATTTCCGCATATCGTGGCAATCTTGGGTTTCCTTTGGAGGCCCCATCAAATTTAAAATTAATAAAACCTATAGGGGGCTGGGAAAACCATGAAAGAAATGCGCGAGGATCCTTACAACAAGATGTCATTTTCTACCCCACATTATATTATTAATTAAATTTTTTTATTTATGTGGTTGATATTTATATTATTAATACTAATAGTTAATATTATTAGTCCCACTCTACCAAGTGATTGTTCTAGATTAAGGTGTAATTTCCCCCCCAAGACCCTTTCCTTCATTATGTGTGTCTCCATCTCTCCTCTTGGGCCAATTCCCCTTCACACCCTTCCTCATTGTCTATGCATGGGATCTGTGATGGGATGCTTAAAATGGCCTCTAGATAAACCAAGACCACCAACCTGTAATCATTGAATTTCAACAAGTTTGCGCCAAAAATCCTCTCATACCACAGTTCCACCTTACTTCAACATACCTGCCATACGAGCTCATAGTGCCAACTCTGCTTGGGCTAGTCAGGCTGACGCAATTCTAGAGCATCTACCCGTAAGTTTTTATCCACTACACAATGCTCAGATCCCAACTGATGAGATTTGTATTGAACATCGCCCCGACTTCAAAATTCCCGAGTCGCTTAGGGAGACTCTAATGGCTCAAATAAAAACATAACTCCAAAATTAACCACCCCGATAAGTACTTCCAAGAATTGAACAAAGAAGACCACCCTCCCTTGCTCCTAGGGGTCTCTGCAACCTACATTTGTGGATTCTAAGCACAAAACTTCGCATTTCTGACAACCATCACTTGAGCTACTAACCCCGTCATTAGCAAAGGCCTGAAAAAACCAGCTACCAACCCCAAAATAAACCAATGCAACACAATTACTTGTATTGGCCAGGAAGACTAGGCAATAAACCAAAGAGAACGCATGCCCACAACACCAATTTACATCCCATATTCTTTCTCCAGACCATAAATTCCACCATATTTGGAGCCCCATATTCAACAAGAAACTCCAAAGACATCCAAACATCACCTAAATAAGCCAACTCTTTCCTTCTTGAGAATGAAACTAGAAATCCATCATGAACATCCATGCTACAAGATAGTGGAAATCCTTAACAAAACCCATAAAGCACACAACAATGCTCACCACCTTCGTTTATGTCTTATGTCATAGTTCAGGAGTATTCTCCCAGATTACCTAGCAAGGTGTCAACTTTACATGCTTCATATGCATGTGTTAGGAGGGTTAGTGGGGTGGTTCCCCCCCATCAATCCTGCATTGCCTTGATTTTTCACCCCCGTCAAAGACTCATTTCTTGTTTCCACTATATTGATCAATTGTTCGATCCTTCTATCGTTTATTTGGGGAGGCAAATGGGATGAAAGTTCTGGGTTGGAATATTGACTAACCCAATTGGCTAATGATTATGTTGCTTTATTTCTAGACCTTTGTGAATGAGATGATATTGTATAAGGGAAAGAAATAATTAGATTCTAGATCCGAGTCACTAAAATTAAAATTTCTAGCTGCCAATTTTTCACTATTTTATGGATTGGTGAACTATTGATAACCCTCTAACTAATGTTTATGACTAGGTGAGAATCTAGATCTACCTAAAGTTGAGTGATACCAGATTATCTAATTAGTAACAATACTCTTTCTATTGCACTGAATTAAACCACATTATTACTAGTGTACCCTCAATGTCGAGCATTGAAACTTAAGGTGTTACCATGGTCGTCATAAAAGATTGCTGCATACCGTGGAAATATTGGGTTTCCTTTAAAAGCCCCATAAAATTTAAGATTAATAAAACCTGTATGGGGGAGGGAAAACGATGAAAGAAACGAGCAAGGAGCCTTACACCAAGATGTCATTTTCTACCCGATCAATAGATTTACATGGTTGATATTTATATTATTAACATTAATAATTAAAACTATTATTTTATAATTAACTCATATTCTACGTAATTGTTTAGAATAAGGGAGTTAAGGGGAAAGAAAATTTAAAATATTAATAATTTATAATACAAATTAATAATTTATATGATGATGTTAATTTTAGAAATGATATTAAATTTTATTAGAAATTATATTTTTTTATTAATGATTAAATTAAAGGGAAGTAAAATAAGAATATTAATATAAATTCGTTAAAATATATGTTGTTAGTATAATTAAATTAAAATAAAGAAATTGATATTAAGTAATAAAATAATAAATGCGATAATAAATTTTTATCTAAATTATAAAGGATTAGTACAAGGAGTTTAATTATTAAAATATTGAAAGTAGTAATAATAAAATAATATTTTTAAAGTTAATAGCTAAATAAAAAATATAAATTTGAGAAATTATTAAAATAACGATGTGGATGTGAATAAAGGAAATAATATAGAGTGATACCAAGTGAAGGGGGCGGGGGCGCGGGCGGTGGCGGGGGAGGGGGGGGGGGGGGGCGGTGGGGTGTAGTTCCACTCTACCAAGTGGAGGGAGGGTGGGGGTAGATCCTCTCTACCAAGTCAGTGTTCTAGATTAATGTATGATGTTTCCCCCAACTCCCTTTCCTCCATTATTTATGTGTCCATCTCTCCTCTCGGGCCAATTCCCCTTCATACCCTTTCTCATTGTCTATGCATGGGCTCTATGATGGGATGCTTAAAATGGCTTCTAGATAAACCAAGACCACCAACCTGTCACCATTGAATTTGTTGGGTGTGGAGCCTGATTATCTTGTTTACTTTGTATCACAACATTGGACCCCTGTACCTTAAAAGGGGCGGCAACGCCGCCCGTAATTAATCGCTGCCGTGGGGGGTCCAGGGGGCTTTCGGGGGCAGCGCCCCCGAAGCTAAAAACAGATGTAAAATTGCCTTGAAAAATTATAGTAATTTCTAGTCAATCTGGGCCGTTCATTAGGCAAATGATCTGACGGTAGAAGTTATGTTTAGATTAGGGTTTTTTTTGCCCTAGAAGGCAACCCCTCGTTTTTATGAGGGAATTGTATTGCGGCTGTGTATTGTATGTGTATTCTCGGAGTGAGAAAGAGAGAGGGAGACTGTGAGAAAGAACAAAGGATATTACAACGGATTTGCTGTAGGTTTTGTCTTTTCATTTTGCTGGATAATAGAAAGGAAGGACTGGCTGTTCAGGGTGGACGTAGCCCAAACTGAGTGAACCACATATATTTGTGTCTCTCTGGTTTTATGTGTTTTGCGTGCTTGTATTTTCCGCATATTTTATGTGTTGGATTGCTCCATAATATATAATTTTCTAACAACTAGTATCAAAGCCGAAGGTATATTTGGCTGATAAACTCGCAGGAAAGAAGGGTTCCTGATTCGAGTCGGAGTAATGGCGGAGGATGGTAAGTTTAGGGTCGAGAAATTTAACGGCCAAAACTTCCCGCTATGGAAGATGCAGATGGAAGATTATCTGTATCAGAAAGATCTGTACCTACCATTGAGCGGAAAAACAAAGAAGTCGGCGGCCATGATAGACGCAGAATGGAACATTCTCGATAGAAAGGCACTCGGAAGAGTACGGTTGTGTCTTGTAGCGTCAGTTTCCTTCAATATTTCGAAGGAAACAACAACAAAGGGTTTGATCCAGACGTTGACAAAACTATATGAAAAAACCTCGGCCTCAAACAAGGTATTTCTTATGAAATGACTATTTAATATGAAGATGTTGGAAGGTGGATCTGTTGAAGACCATTTAAATGAATTTAATACAGTTACCTGTCAGTTAAGTTCTGTAGGGGTAAACTTTGATGATGAATTTAGAGCTCTGTTATTCTTGTGCTCATTTCCAGAGAGTTGGAATGGTTTAGTCATGGCCATTAGTAACTCTGTCTCTGGATCTAGTACTTTAAAGTTTGATGATGTTGTTGGTGCTATCCTTAGTGAGGAAATGCGACGGAAAATCTCCGGTGAGACATCAGGTAATGCTTTGAGTGCAGAGTCTAGGGGAAGAAGAATGAAAAGAGGAAAGAGCTCGAGATATCACAGTAAATCAAGGAAAGGCAGATCCAAGTCCAGATCGGGGATAGTGTGCTGGAATTGTGGAAAGAAAGGACACCTAAAGAAAGACTGTAGATCTCGGAAGGGAAAAGAAGGAGACACACAGCAAGAAAACAATCATGAAGCAAATGTGACAGGGGATGTGTTACAAGATGCTTTGATTCTTTCTTTCGAAAATGTTACTGATTCTTGGGTTGTAGATTCAGGGGCTTCATTCCATGCCACACCTGATAAGAAATATTTTCATGACTATGTTCAAGGAGATTTTGGACAAGTTCGCTTGGGTGATGATAAACCCTGTAAAATTGTTGGAATGGGTAAAGTTCTTGTAAAACAACAGAATGGAAACCAATGGCTACTAAAGGAGGTAAGTCATGTTCCAGATCTGAAGAAAAATCTGATTTCAATAGGGCAGTTAGGCAGTGAAGGTTGTGTGACAACTTTCACAGATAAAACTTGGAAGGTCACCAAAGGAGTGCTGGTAATAGCAAAAGGTGAAAAGGTTGGTACATTGTATTTATGTAATGGTATTTCTAACTCTGTTAATGCTTTAACTTCCAAAGGAGCAGATGTAGCATTATGGCATCATAGGCTCGGACACATGAGTGAGAAGGGAATGAAGATTCTTCACTCAAGAAATTTGTTGCTAGGTTTGAAGAATGTTGATTTGGATTTCTGTGAGAATTGCATTTATGGAAAACAGAAGAGAGTCAGATTTCTTAGAGTTGGGAAAGAAAAGAAGAGCGAAAAAATGGAGCTTGTGCATACAGATGTGTGGGGACCTGCTCAGGTATCATCTCTCGGTGGCTCTCGTTATTATGTTACTTTTATTGATGATGCAACTAGAAAAACATGGATTTATTGTATTCAGAATAAATCTGATGTATTTGATACTTTCAAGAAATGGAAAGTTTTGGTTGAGATTGAGACAGGAAATAAGTTGAAGTGTCTCAGATCAGACAATGGAGGTGAGTATTGCAGCAAAGAGTTTGATAGGTACTGTTCAGAGCATGGAATTCGTAGAGAGAAGACAGTTCCAAGAACACCACAAGAAAATGGTGTGTCAGAAAGGATGAACAGAACAATCATGGAGCGTGTAAGGTGCATGAGATTGCATGCAGGATTGCCTTTACAATTTTGGGCAGATGCTGTAGATACTGTTGTTTATCTAATAAACAGAGGGCCTTCAAGTTCCTTGGATGGTGGTATTCCAGAGGAAGCATGGACAGGTAAAAATGTAAACTACTCTTTTTTAAAGCCTTTTGGTTGTGAGGTCTTTGTCCATATTAATAAAGAAAACAGAACAAAGCTTGAGGCAAAATCAAAGAAATGTACCTTTATTGGATATGGTGCTAATGATTTTGGTTATCGCTTATATGATTATGAAAATCACAAAATCATTAGGAGAAGAGACGTAATATTCAATGAAAAGGTCTTGTATAAGAATCAGTTGCAAGAAAAGAAACAAGAAAAAGAAAGTAAGGAATATACGGTTCTTGATGAGATAACTGAAAAAGTAAAGGTGCCTGAAAATAATAATAATCAACAACCACAACAACAGCAACCACCACAACAGCAACAGGCACCTCAAACACCTGAAAGTGGTGTTAGAAGATCCACTAGGATAAGTAGATCCCCTGAATGATACTCTCCTTCATTATATTATTTATTGTTGCCTGATTCTGGTGAACCTGAATGTTATGAAGAAGAAATGCAGGTTGAAAGTAGGAAGAAGTGGGAGCTAGCCATGGAAGAAGAGATGGACTCCTTAGTGCATAACCAGACTTTGGACTTAGTCAAGTTGCCTGCGGGTAAAACTACATTGCAGAATAAATGGGTTTACAGGCTGAAGGAAGAAGATGGAGGAAAACAGAGGTACAAAGCTAGACTTGTGGTGAAGGGGTTTGCACAAAAGAGAGGTATTGATTTTGATGAAATATTTTCTCCTGTTGTTAAGATGAATTCAATCAGAACTATCTTAAGTCTTGTAGCAGCGGAAGATTTACATCTTGAACAGTTAGATGTAAAGACAACATTTCTCCATGGAGATTTGGAGGAAGAGATATGCATGCAGCAACCAGAAGGATATGAGGTAAAAGGGAAAGAAAAATTGGTGTGCAGGTTAAAGAAGAGCTTGTATGGCTTAAAACAGGCTCCAAGGCAGAGGTATCTAAAATTTGACAAGTTTATGTCTGAACAAGGTTATACTAGATGTCACTCTGATCATTGTGTTTATCTAAAAAGGCAAAATGATGGCAGCTATATTATATTGTTATTGTATGTAGATGACATGCTTGTTGCAGGATCTAACATGCAGGAAATAAATGTGCTCAAAAGAAAATTGGCAAATTCATTTGAAATGAAGGATTTGGGAGCTGCAAAACAAATCCTTGGTATGAGGATAACTAGAGACAGGAAAAATCGCAAATTAACACTGTCTCAAAATGAGTACATAGAAAAGGTGTTGAAAATATTTAATATGCAGAATGCAAAACCAGTTAGTGCACCTTTTGCTAGCCATTTCAAACATAGTAAGGAGATGTGCTCAAAGACCCAAGAAGACATGGATTATATGTCTAAAGTTCCATATGCATCAGCAGTTGGAAGCTTAATGTATGCAATGGTCTGCACAAGGCCTGATATTGCACATGCAGTGGGAGTTGTAAGTAGGTACATGAATAATCCAGGAAAAGAACATTGGATGGCAGTAAAATGGATTCTCGGATATTTGAGAGGTACCACAAATCAAGCATTATGCTTTGGTGGTTCAAACATTGCTCTACAGGGATATGTTGATGCAGATATGGCAGGTGACAGAGATAATAGGAGGAGTACTACAGGATATGTATTTACTGTAGGTGGAACAGCTGTCAGTTGGGTTTCAAAAATCTAAAGTGTTGTTGCACTTTCAACAACAGAAGCCGAGTATGTTGCTGCTACAGAGGCTAGTAAAGAAATGATTTGGTTACAAAGGTTTATGGATGAATTAGGTAAGAAGCATGATATGGGCACGCTATACAGTGATAGCCAAAGTGCTATTCATCTTGCAAAGAACTCAACATTTCATTCCAGGACTAAACACATACATCTCAAGTACCATTTCATATGGTCAGTATTGGAAGATGGAGAGTTGAAGATGGAAAAGATACACACTAGCCAAAATCCTGCAGATATGCTAACAAAAGTTGTAACCAGGGAGAAATTGAGAATGTGATCAGTTTCAATTGGTCTTCAAGGATGACGATGAAGATGAGGAATAGCCAGGTTCAAAGAGGATTCATTGTCCAACAAATGAAGCAGTGGTGGAGTTGCTACAATCAGTCTCCAAGTGGGAGATTGTTGGGTGTGGAGCCTGATTATCTTGTTTACTTTGTATCACAACATTGGACCCCTGTACCTTAAAAGGGGCGGCAACTCTGCCTGTAATTAATCGCTGCCATGGGGGGTCTAGGGGGGGCAACAGCGCTTTTCGGAGCCCCTCCCTAGCACGGGATTTCGAGGGTAGCGCCCCCGAAGCTAAAAACAGATGTAAAATTGCCTTGAAAAAGTATAGTAATTTCTAGTCAATCTGCGCTGTTCACTAGGCAAATGATCTGACGGTAGAACTTATGTTTAGATTAGGGTTTTTTTTCCCTAGAAGGAAACCACTCGTTTTTATGAGGGCATTTTATTGCGGCTGTGTATTGTATGTGTATTCTCGGAGCGAGAAACAGAGAGGGAGACTGTGAGAAAAAACAAAGGATATTACAGCGGATCTGCTGTAGGTTTTGTCTTTTCATTTTTATGGATAATAGAAAGGAAGGACTGGCTGTTCGGGGTGGATGTAGCCCAAACTGGGTGAACCACGTATATCTGTGTCTCTCTGGTTTTATGTGTTTTTGCGTGCTTGTATTTTCCGCATATTTTATGTGTTGCATTGCTCCATAATATATAATTTTATAAGAGAATTTACACATGTCCGTGCCAGGAATCCTCTCAAACCACAGTTCCTCCCTACCTCAACATAACTGCAATACGAGCTTACACTACCAACCCTGCTTGGGCTAGTCAGGACGACCCAATTATAGAGCATCCACCAGTAAGGTTTTATACACTAGACAATTCTCGGACCCGAACCTATGAGCTTTGTGTTCAGCAATGCCCCGACTTAAAAATTTGCAAGTCTCTTAGGGAGACTCTATTGGCTTGATAAAAAACATAGCTCCAAAATTAGCCACCACGAGAAATACTTCCAAGCATTGAACAGACAAGACCACCCTCCCTTGCTCGTAGGGGTCTCTAGAACTTACAATCATGGATTCTAAGCCCAAACCTTAACATTTATGTGCTAGACAACCATCACTCGATCTACTAAGCCCATAATTAGCAGAGGCTTTCAAAAACCAAATAAAAACCCCAAAAGAAAACAATGAAACATAATTACTCATATTGGCCACGAAGACTAGGCAATAAACTAAAGGGATCTCCTAGTGCCCTCAACACCAATTTACATCCCAGATTATTTCTCCATACCATAAATTCCACCAGATTTGGAGCCCCTTATTCAACAAGAAACTCCAAAGACATACAAACATCACCTAAATAAACTAACTCTTTCCTCCTGAGAATGAAACTAGAAATCCATTCTACAAGATAGGGAAACCTTACGAGAGTGTGACACATAGGATATGCATACATTGCCACTAGCAGAACATCATGAAAAACCTCCACCATGTTGACCTCAATACAATCTTACAACGAGTGCTCCGACCAAAACCTTCCGTTCCTGGGTCCGAGATTTGCAAACATTGTACCTTCTTCGTTAGTTCTTCTCTACACCTACAAACTAACCAAATTCCTAGGTTAGCACTAACAAATGCCAACCCGTGCAAACAAAACAGTTCCTGCATCTCCCTCACACATGCCCATAAAAAAACTCATAAATCACACAACAACACTCACCACCTTCATTTATGTATTTTATCTTAGTTCTAGAGTATTCTCTTGCATTACCTTCGAAGGTGTCAACTTTACATGCTTCATATGCATGTGCTAGGAGGGTTAGTGGGGTGGTTCCCCCCCCCCCCCATCAATCCTGCATTGCATCTATTTTTCACCGCCATGAGATATTCATTTCTTGTTTTCACTATAGTTATCAATTTTAGATCCTTTTATGGTTCATTTGGGGAGGCCAATGGGATGAAAGTTCTGGGTTGGAGTCTTGACTACCGCAATTGGCTAACCAATTGGCTACTTTACTTCTAGACCTTTCTGAATGAGATGTTATTTTATAAGGGAAAGAAACAATTAGATTCTATATCCAAGTCACTAAAATTTCTAGCCGCCAATTTTTCACTATTTTAGAGACTTGAGAACTATTGATAGCCCTCTAAATAACGTTTATGAATAGGTGATAATCTCTATCTACCTAAAGTTGAGTGATACCTGATTATCTAACTAGTAACAATACTCTTTCTATTGCGTTGAATTCAACCACATTATTACTTTTGCACCCTGAATGTCCAACATAGAAACTTAAGGTGTTACGATGGTTGTCATAAAATATTTCCCCATACCGTGACAATCTTGGGTTTCCTTTGGAAGCCCAATCAAAGTTAAGATTAATAAAACCTATAGGGGGAAGGGAAAACCATGAAAGAAAAGAGGAAGGAGCCCTAGAGCAAGATGTCATTTTCTACCCTATCATTATATTATTGATTAATATTATTTATTTATGTGGTTCATATTTATATTATTAATATTAATAATTAATAATATTAGTATATAATTAGTTAATAATCTAGGTAATTATTTAGGATAAGCGAGTTAAGGAGAAAGAAAAATAAAAATATTAATAATTTGTAATACAAATTAATAATTTTTATGATGATGTTAATTTTAGAAATGATATTAAAGTTTATTAGAAATTATTATTTTATTAATCATTAAATTAAAGGGGAGTAATAGAAGAATATTAATATAAATTTGTTAAAATACATGTTGTTAGTATAATTGAATTAAAATAAAGAGATTGATATTAAGTAATAAAATAATAAAGGTATCAAATAAGATTAGAAATCAACAGAGAAAACCCTAACCCGATGGAAAGCGCTACTGTTTGGGTTCTCTGTAATGGCTTCCTCTGCGGCACTGGGTCAGCCGCCCCCACGCGTTTTGAAGACTGGAGGCTTCTTTCTAGCCTGGAGATTCTAAACCCCATATGCAGGCTTCTCAATCTCGCGATACCTCCACGCGCTTGCAGAGGTAGATGTTATGCGCCTCTTGCATATTCACGCCTCTCTCGACCTTGCTCTCGCTTGGAGTCTCGACTCGCCCCTGCATCACGTTTTATCTACACGATCCTCTGCAATAAAGAGAATTGGATTCTCCTCGGCACTGTGGCGGATGCTGTCGGCGTGGTTCCATATCTTGCTATCACTTCTGGTAGAACCGAAAAATCTGCCCTCATCGTAAGGAAAAGGAGTTCAGATGAAGCCCAATATTGGGGTTTTTTTCCTCTTCACTGGGCTGCCGCCTACCCTTTTGTTGCTCAGACTTCGGTGGGTCTCTCCAATGGCTCAGACGCTTTAGAGACTGCCCATCTCCACAGCAGATTTATGGCTTATAGCTAGACGGAGGTTGCTGCAGAACCTGCGATTCACACAGATGAGGCTTCAGACTCAGCATCCACAGATTGCCGGAAGCAGATTTTTCTTCCGGACCAGACAGCTCTACCAGAAGAAGCACCTGTTTTTCAGATCCAGATCACACTCCTCTCTGGAAAAACGATGATGCATTGGGTGCCGGCTACTAATCCTGTGGATGATATTTTGTTAAAACTCGAACTCCAGCTGGGGATCCCATCCTCTTTCCTGAGATTTCTTTATCAAGGTAAACAGCTTATGGATCCCCTTCCCCTCTCCTTTCACTGTATTCAAAAGGATGCTTCTATTATGGTCATTTCTCGTCTAAGAGGAGGGTCCTTTGGGCAGACCTCCTCTGCTCCTCCTTTCTCTTTTAAAGATGCAGTCCATAAAGGTGCTACCCATCCTCATTCATCCTCGAAAGCTGCTCTACCAACTATGGCTTCCAAGCCATTTCTGGTGGATAAATCGGAGGAAATACCTTCCATCGAACTCTCTCATCCTGCGATTGATGATCACTACTAGAAATTCACAAAATCCACAATCATATGCAGATTTAATGATCTTTGGCCTCGCACAACAGATTTATACCAATGGATCCATACCAACTAGACCAATATAAGCAAGATCTACTTATGCTCGAAAGGCTTCTTCATTGTGGCTTTTGACTTAGATGAAGATTACCAGAAAGCCTTAATGGGAGGCCCTTGGTTCTAGGGTTTAGCTGGACTTTTTCTCACTCCATGGTTTCCAGACTTCGACCCTTCTACAACTGTCATCACCAAACTTCCCATATGGGTTAGGCTCCCGAACCTTCCGACACATCTTTGGCACATCTCTGTTTTCATAGCCATTGGAGACACCTTAGGACGCTATCTCACTATAGATTCCTTAAGGAGGGAGAATGGCCTTTACACCTACGGCAGATTATGTGCGGAAATAGATATCAGCAAAGGGTTGCCGGATCAGATCAATCTCAAGATAGGGGATTTCCATTAGACACAAACCTTGGACTATGAAAATACAGCGTTCCGTCGCCGCCATTGTCATCAAACGAGGCACCTCCAAAATGCTTGTACCTAGTTCCACGACAAAAAGAAGAATCTGAATCACAAGCCCAAATCCAAGAGATGGAATCCCTGTGTTCCTCCCCCCCCCATGAATGAATCTAATTCCTCCAGCTCGGATGAGGAGGAAATTGTAGCAGATGGGCAGAGTGTTGGGACTCCGTTGGATGTTCCCTCAGCCAATCCTGTGGATCCCTCTGCCCCGCCGGTCTCTCAGAAACGCACTCATGTATCTTCGTCCTCGGACTATGATAAGGATATTCCACCCCCTGGGCAGAATAGTCTACAACTGGTCATGGCTCAGCCAAATTCCACTAGTTGGGTCAAAGTAAGCAAGAAAAAAGGGAAAAAATGTCGTTTGGCAGTATCCACCCACACTGGGTAGATACCTCTATTATGATCCTGCTTCTCTGCTATTCTATGTTATCTTTTTGCTCACTCTCTAATTGTCATCCAGGAGCAAGGTTGATAGCCTATCACCTTCGACTCCCAAGCATTTTCTGCTTCGCTTGCTTGCAAGCTTGATTGTACCATATTTTTCTCCTCTTAATAGAACTAGTCTTATTCAAAAAAAAAAAAGATTAGAAATCAACATCTAATAATAAAAAAATAATAATAAAGGTGATACTAAAATTATATCTAAATTATAATAGATTAGTATAAGGAGGTTAATTATTAAAATATTGAAAGTTATAATAATAAAATAATGTTCTTAAAGTTAATAGCTAAATAAAAAATATAAATTTGAGAAATTATTAAAATAATGATGTGGATGTGAATAAAATAAATAATATAGGGTTATACCAAGTGAGGGGGACGGGGGGGAGGTAGTTCCACTCTACCAAGTGCGGGGGGTAGTTCCACTCTCGCAAGTGAGTGTTCTAGATTAAGGTATAATGTTTTCCCCAACGTCCTTTCCTCCATTATGTGTGTCTCCATATATACTCTAGGGCCAATTCCCCTTCACACCCTTCCTCATTGTCTATGCATGGGCTCTGTGATGGGATTCTTAAAATGACTTCTAGATAAACCAAGATGACCAACCTGTCACTATTGACTTTCCACATATCTATGCTCGAAATCCTCTCAAACCATAGTTCCACCCTACTTCAACATACCTCCCATATGAGATCACAGTGCCAACCCCGCTTGGGCTAGTCAGGCCAACCCAATTGTAGAGCATCTACCTGTAATATTTTATGCACAAGACAATGCTCAAACCCCAACTGATGAGCTTTGTTTTAAATATCACCCTAACTTCAAAATTTTTGGGTCTCTTAGGGAGAATCTAATGGCTCGAAAAAAAACATAGCTCCAAAATTAACCACCACGAGAAATACTTCCAAGCATTGAACAAAAAATACCACCCTCCCTTGCTCCTAGGGGTATCTGCAACCTAATGCCTCCTTCCTTCTCCTATTGTGTCACCTTTGTAAATCCTTCAATCTTATCCCAACTTGTTCTTAAGGGGGGCTGTTAGGATATTTTGACACATAGGAAATAGGCTCATTTTGTGTCACCTTTGTAAATCCTTCAATCCTATCCCAAGTTGTTCTTAAGGGGGGATGTTAGGGTATTCTAACACATAGGAAATAGTTAAGTATAACTTGTTCTATTATAGAGTTAGGTAAAGTATTTTTCTTTACTATGTACATTTGTAACTTATAATCTGGCGGTCACGATTTGTAGTGATATGATGGTTCACTCTCTCCTCGGTATTAATGACACGTGATCCGTGGCTTAACACCCTATTGGCCCATGATCTCTATTTAAAGAGCATGGAGGGTCATCTTTTCGGTAACCGTATATCATAGAAACATATGTAAACTTTCTTTTTATATTAATAAATTTCCTGAAGTGGTCACGTTGGCTCACATTGTTGACTGTGTCCCCTTTTTGAGGGTTTTAACCACGTGATATACTGGTGTAATGATTTGTGATCTATTTGTGAGTGATGACCTTTGGTGTTTGATCTAAGGAACTTACCCTGTAAATTCTTACATGGTATGAGAGCCATTTTGAGGACCACATCCTTTTTTGATCCAAATCCGAAGTTGGTTTGACGGCATGCGATTGTCGTTTTCCAAAAGTACTATTTTAGGACTTTTTTGGGCCTATAGAACTACTCTGTTGTGTCCATAGCATCTGTTACAGTGAGGAACCCCCTTCATATCATGCGAAAATGATTCCGGTTGCCCAACTTATGTCAGTTTAGATGTGGAGGTATAAAGTATCTTTTTTTTGCAGTTATATTTGTTAATCATTCTGCTTATATTAGTTCCCTTTGTTTATTTTGGTTTATAGTTTTTATTTATTTTCTGTATGTACACCCTCTTCTTTGTGTATTCTCTTTTCTCTATGCTGTGTGAGATCTCGGCAAATCAGAAACAGGATGAAGGGATTTTTTTTTGCTATGTATGCTCTTTCTCCACGTCTTTGTGCGATCTCGGGAAATTAGAAATAACAAAAAAATGATAGATGTTGGTAAGGCTAAACAAAAATCTAATGTTCTGTCATAAGGCTTGCATTTCATTTTCTTGTGCATGGAATTTGTGTTTTTTTTTGCAGGAGAAACCACACACACTAGAGAGAGAGAGAGAGAGAGAGAGAGAAAACCCTTCCTCCTTTCAAACAATTACAGAATCCTTTTACTAGCTCACTTGGTATGTTGGTATGAAGTTAGTTTATGAGAATAGAGTTCTTGGGTTCAAGTCTCTTTCTCAAGCCTCTTTTTGTAACTATTCAGCATCTACAACTCTTTTTTTCAAAAAGGCATAACTTCTTCATCTGGAAGTCATTTTTTGAGCCGTTTTTTTTTAGTCAACCTAATTTTTCAAGATCTTTCTATTGAAGCAGTTAGTTTTATCCCTTTTCAGTTTTAGTTTTAAAAAAATGGAAATTTCATGCTCGGTTATTATTAACAACACCAATTATTTCCAATGGCTACCTTACATGGTAGATTTACTTAGAAGTAAAGGGATTTATAGAATAGCCACAAGACAAGAAACTAAACCTATCGATGGAGATAAATCTGCTAAATTGGAAAATAAACAAGATCAAGCACGAGGGTTGATAGGAATTTCCATTGATCAAGATCTTCAATTTCATATCCTTGAAATTGACACCCCTGATGCAGCCTTGAAAAAGCTCAATACTGTTTTTGGAATTCAAAATTAAATCAGGGCACTTTAGCTTGAAAATGAGTTGCTTATCTTGGACCCCAATAATATCTCATCTATTGAATATCTTTTGTCCAAATTCAAGACCCTTAGACTTCTTTTAGAAGGTTTTAAGGTCAAAAAGGAATATGATATCCTTATCTATTGCATTATTGCTAAGCTTGGCCCTGCATACTCTGTAATTGTTTCCACCTTCCATTCCACTAGAGAAGCCATAATTTCTCAAGGAATAGCCTACAAGAACCCCTCTTTTGATTCCTTTTGTGATTCTTTGATAAGAGAACAAGAACAAATATTACACCTTGGTCTTATCAATACTGGAAATTCTTCTAAGAAAGCCTTAGCAGCCCAACAGCAACCATATCAAAATAATCCCACGAAGCAGTATCCTAAAAAGTATGGTCCTAAACCAAAAAAGGGTCTTAAGAAATTTCAGCCGCAAACTAAAAAAGCAACTCATCCAATGGATAAGAAAAATAAAAAAAAGGGAAGAAAAAATATAGACATTGCAACTTTTGTAACTGTGATGGTCATGTAGAGTCCAAATGTTTTAAGAATATGGAAGCCTTGGAAGCATAAATGAAGAAGCACCACATCAATTTGGAGACCTCTTCAACTTCATCTTTAGGAATGAAACTTTTTTCTTGTGGTTGTAAAGAATTTGTTTATGCATTAATTGTATATTCTTCTTCTCATTCTCATGAGTGGCTCATTGATTCTGGATCTTCTTACCACAAGGCAAAAAATAATGCCAGGTTTTCTTCTTTAAATGATTCTAACACCAAACATATTTATGTTGGTGATGATGGATCTCTTAGTGTTGTAGGATTTGGAACCATTCATCTAAATAATGGTCAGTTTAATGATGTACTATGTGTTTGTACCTCGTAATGCAACCTTCTATCTGTTTATCATATAAATCATTCAGGTGAAGGGAAAATAGTACAATTTTCACCTCATGATGTTGTTATCAAGGACCTCAAATATCGTAGACATATTTTAGCTACTGGAATTGTTGATGATTCCACAAGGTTGTATAATTTTGACAAATTTGGGTCATCATGTATTTCCTCCATTTTTGTTGCTCATAATGATGAAGTGAGTAAACTTTGGCATGATCGATTTGGTCACTTAAACTATCGCTCTCTTCTAACACTATGTAAAGAAAATATGGTGACACGTCTTCCTATGGTATCTTGCCGAGATGGTGTTTGCTCCGGATGTGTACTCGGAAAACATCATCGAGATAGTTTTGACAAACATGCCTCTTGGCATGCTTCATCCCATTTGCAGCTTGTGCACAATGATTTATGTGGTCCCCCTCCTGTTTTTCTTTCTCTGGTTGCAAGTCATTCTTAACTTTAATTGATTATTTTTCCATATGCACTTGGTTATACTTCTTAAAACTCAAGAGTGAAGTTTTTAACATGTTCTTAGCCTTTAAGGCCTTTGTTGAGAAATAATCTGGACTTAAAATTCTTAAGTTAATACCAAACAATGGAGGAGAATATGTTAGCAACAAATTTATCAAATTTTGCACTGAGCATGGAATTCAATTGCAACATACTGTTCCATATACTCCACAAAAAAATGGTGTATCTAAATGGAAGAATCACACCTTAAACAAAATTGGTAATTGTATCCTTCAACGTAAAGGACTCAGTCTCAATTTTTGGGCATAAGAAATTAATTGTGCAAATTACCTAGTAAATCACACTCCTATAAAGGTTTAAGGAATATAGCTTCAGAAGAAGCCTAGAGCTCAATCAAACCAGATGTAACTCACTTTCGTGTTTTTGGAAGGGATACTTGGGCCCATATTCCAAATGTGAAACATAAAGCCTTAGAACCTAAGAGTGAAAATTTCATTTTTGTTGGATATTCTGAAGATGTCAAAGGATATATAATTCTTCAACCAAAATCCAAAAATATAATAATTAGAAGAGATGTAAAATTTGATGAAACTATATCAGCCTACGAGGCTAGTTCGGCACGTGTGCCACCTTTAGCATGCGAGCTTGATTCATAATATTTGCCACCTCTCTCTATCTCTTCTATTTTTGATAATATTCCTTCTAGTTCAGATGATGACAGCGAGGATGACAGTCCTCCTCCATCTCCTAACGATATTCCTTCAGCTCCATAGCTTCCAAGATGGGTCCCCAATTCTCAGGATGTAGCAGGTTCTCTTACAGGTGACCCTGTAGATCGACAACGTACACGTTCTCAGTTCGAAAGAGAATCTCCCTCATTGGCTCAATTTCCAGAAAATACTGATCCAGACACCTTTGAATAAGCTTTCAATCATCCGGATTGGGATGTAGCTATGAATGAAGAATATCATTCCTTATTGGAAAATGATACTTGGGATCTTGTTCCTCTTCCAAAGGAAGAAAACTTATCAGATGAAGATGGGTTTACAAAATTTTTTTGGACCAGATGGAAAAGTGGATAGACATAAAGCTCATCTTGTTGCTAAAGTATTTCAAAATTTGAAGGCATTGACTATATTGAAATCTTCTCCCCTGTTGTGAAAATGAATTCTATCCACCTTGTTCTTTCCCTTGCTTCCTCCTTTAAATCGAAATTCCATCAGATGGATGTTAAATCTGTCTTCTTACATGGATATTTTCATGAAGAAATCTACATGGAACAACCCCATAGCTTTATCCAAAATTACTCTGTTAGCCACCTATAAAATTTGTTATACCCAAAGGTGGCTAAATCTGTTTTGAGCCTTCAAGGAACAATTTTCATTACAAAAAAATTGTTGGCTCTTGAATACTCTTAAAGGCCTCATGCCTCTGTCCAGATCCTACATTACTGTTCCCATTTCATACTCTGAAAATTTCTGCTAAAAATCCAAGAGAAAAACTGCTGAAAAACTATCATTTTCCCTTTCCTCCCCACTGCAAAATTAACCTTCACTTGCTTCCCTTTTCTCCATAAAAATCCATTTTGTTTTTATGAATTTCCTTCTTCCATTCATAAAGACCACTTTATAAGGTTTGAAGCCTACTTTAAAAACCTTACCGAAACCCCCAAATCCATTTTAATCCTTGAAATTTTTCATAAAAAACAAGTTTTATTACTATGGACTTAAGCCCCTTTGGGCTAAGTCCTAAAACCACTTCCCCCCACATGCCCTTTCCCTGGAGCCAAGCGCCAAACCCATGAAGCGCTAATCGAATCGGAAAGATTCAAATGTGCATGTTTGTGAGCCATTTCAAAACTCCGGTTGCGATCAGCCCCATTTTCATAAAACCGCAGATGATATCGTTATTTCATTTAACCCGTGGGCCCGCAATCGGGCGCTAAACCATTGAAAAAATCCCTCTCCGATCAATATTTTCCTTTGTAAATCCAAAAACCCACTTTCCGAATGTTTTAAGTTAAAAACTTAAAAACACATGTTGAAATACTTTAATGGGTTGATCGAAAAGACCGATCGCGCAATCGCAATCGGGGAAATTTAAATGGGTTGATCGGAAAGACCAGGCCCACAGTTTTGATTGCGATTAGGCCCTTGTTATATATACTCCCGGGCATATTGCAGTTCATATATCCCACGGCCCCGCAATCGGGCGCCTTTTCCCTTTACTTATATATTTTCCGCCCGACCCATTTTAACTTGTTTTTATTGTAAAAACTTTGGTTTTCGTATGTATGAAAGGGTTTTCCCCCTGTTCCATCTCCACTGTTGATCACCGCTGATCGAAAGGAAATTTCTCAATCGCATCAGATTTTCCAATCGCATCATGACTTTCCTCGATTGCGTAATCGCATGCACCTGCCTTCCACCTCCGATTGCGATCCCTCCGATTCATTCCCCGCCGTTGATCTGGTCCTCAGATCAATGACCAGCGCTCAATCGCAAGTTTCTTGTCGCAATTTTCAATCGCATCGGCATTTTCCAATCGCTCCCTTTGCTCCTCCCCTCCGATTGCGATCCTCCGATTAGATCTGGACCGTCCACGTGTCCAGATCGGACGGTCCAAAACCACCATGCCTTATTTGTTGTTCCCGCTCTCCTTTTCCTGTTTTGCGCCGATCTCCACCGTTAGATATTTTTATCCAATGGCTACGCTCCTCCCCTGCCATCTGAAGCAGTTTAAACCATTTCCGTAGGATTTCCTAATTGTTTTGTGTTTTGCAGGTATTTCTATGGTTTTCCATTATGTTATGAAGAAAGGCCGAAGGCTAGGAGAGACGTTTTCTGCGCCTTCGAGCTAATAAACAGAACCATTCGCAAGTTTGAATCCAACAATTTTTCAGCGTTTCATGAGCGTTGATAACTCGTAAAAGGCCTGTGCCTCCCCTGCACATCAACAAGACATTGTTTTATTCAAAAACAGTTAAAGAGTATAAGTTTGAAGACAGAGCACCATAGAAGGAGATTAAAGATAGGTCTGAGGGATTATAGTTAAGAATATTCATCAAAGGCCTAAACCCCTGAATTAAAACACAGTTAAAGAAAAATCATAATGGTTTATGAGATAAAAAGGTCTCCACCGCCACATCAAGAAGCCAATTGATTCCTCTCGGCTACCATAGAGCCACCTGTTGCCTCAAACCATTCAAAACAGGGGCCGAAGTTATTAATTCAGGAAATATTTGCCTCCAGCACAGCCAGGGAGTTACTTCTGCAAAGAAATCAATGTAGAAAATATCTACAGAGTTACTCCACACAGCGCACAGAGCCTCAAAGTCAAATAAGACTCCCATCGAGTTTTAAATTCACAAATTGTGAACATTAATACAGTGGTCCACCTGTTCACTTCTCCATCGAACCCCTCAAAGGGCCGAGAAGTCTTGAAACTGTATTAATTGCCTTAAGAGATCTTTTATCAGATCTCACCTCCTCATTCTTCTATAAATACTTCTATAGAAAATGAGAAATTGTTGGTTGTTGTGTGATCACAAGTTGTAACATTGAAACTCTCTGAAATAAATATACAAGTCTGTGGAAGTTGAAAACAAATTGAAGTCTCGGATGTCTTGATGATGCTATTGCATACCTGTTCCTGAGAACGCTCTATCATTGGATTCCTGATCTTGGTTGTTGGTGAAGTATTGTAAATGTTTAATTTTTTCTCCAGTTTTCATTATGTTTCATAATTTCTTACTACAGTAGGCTGAAAGTTTTAGGCTAAGAAATGACTCCTGGAAGCACCTTAGACCTGTTCACCCTTCACTGTTTTATGTTTTCTTCTGCTGAAGTATTTTAGGGGCTTTAAACCTTCTCTTTAGTCTTCATGCTCGTTTATTTCTTTAATAGCTCAAATAGTTGGTTTCAGCATGATTTATGGTTCTCCCTGCTTGTCTGCTATCACTTGAAAGTTGTTATTGAAGTCTCCCTTTGAAGTACCATTGTCTTAAGATTATCAAAGAGGTCGGTTTCAATCTTGCCCTTTGCCACTGCTTGAACAGTTGTTTTGAAGGTCTTTATAATTGTAAGCATAGATGTTATTTAGGTGTTCCCTCTTCTATGAATGCAATTATCAGTGAATCTTTTATGTTTTCTAAATCCTTTAAAATAAAATATTTGAGGAAATAGGGTGTTCCCCGAATCTTAGATTTCACTTTAAAAGTTGTCTTGAAGTCATTATTTTCTTAAAGAATGTTTGTAGAATTTATGGTTAGCCCTGAATATCAAATATCTCTTTATTGTTAAGTTATGTTTTCAATTTCCCTTTGTTGAGAATTAAAAATTCTCTTTCCAAATCATTAATGTTCACTTCATTCCAAAAACAAAAGGATCCTATGGTCAAGTTAGATTTTCCCTTTGATATCCCATATCCCTTGAAGAATCTGTCATAACCTTATTTTGACTCCATTGCCCGATGAGCCGGATATTTCCTCTTTCTGTCTATCTTTCTTAGACATTTCATATTATGTTGTATCAACTCAACCCAACCAAACAAACATCTGCACTTAATAACTAGTCTAAAATCATACTCAGAGCACACAAGATAAACCTTTGCAAACATATAATTGAGAGATCCCTCTCTGAGAACAGGAGGACTAGATCCTGGAACTCTAAAGATTGGTTCTGATGTTGCCTTGTCTTTTGATTTTCCAAACTGTCAAAACACGGGACACCAACATAATGGCGATCACGGTGGGACCCCTGAGTCAGTAACAATCTAAGTACTTCTTAGGACTTCAGAAATCCCTTATTTTCAAGAATATCCAGTGATTATTAGCCACCTCATCGCCATCAACATAATGGCGATCACGGTGGGACCCCTGAGTCAGTAACAATCTAAGTACCTCTTAGGACTTTAGAAATCCCTTATTTTCAAGAATATCCAGTGATTATTAGCCACCTCATCGCCACCAACATAATGGCGATCACAGTGGGACCTGTTGAGAATTAGAGGTTTCAAAAATCTTTTCTTTAAAACTTTAGGTCCAGTATAACATAAGTAACTTTCTTCAAGCACTGCCTAACTAATGACAATCATGATAGGACTTAATTGAATCGGTGACAAACTAAGGAACCCTTAGGATTCTTGTAAAGCCTTACCAAACCTTGAAGGAATCAGTTACCAAGCCATAAGAGGAACTCGGTTTGTTTGAACACCTTAGCTAAGTACAATATCAGACTTAGAACACTCTCATAACCTATAAAACCAAAATAAACTCAGAAAAACCCAAAAATATTTCAGGTTTGGCTTCATAACACATGGGTAGTGGACCATAAAACCTTTTTACCTCCCCACGAGCTAAAAAATTCCACTTGGTGACTCCACAATCCTGAACAGACCTTAAGACTCCATTGGGAAGAACCCTTATCATTATAATATTATTCAAACTCAGTTAGAAGACTGTAGGATCGAAATTTGTGTAAACAGATCAGTTAACCTCTCCAAATTTGTCATAATTGGTTGATCTTTTCTTGTTATTCGGGTCTGAAATTACATCATAGTGGCTTCTAGAAAGATTCACACTAGAGCCTATCCTGACCCCGATCCACTTGAGATAGTTGATAACCCAGGAAGTATGCTTTGGAAATCTCCTAGGATTAAATTATCAACTGTTTTCAGATCACCCTCGAGAGCTAATTCAGTTCCTGAAAATCTTGCAGCTCTACAAGAATCATATGGTGGTGGAACCATAAAACATTTTACCTCCTTAGGAGCTAAAAATTTTCCACCTAGTGACTCCACACTCTGAAACTCCCAGAAGACCAAATGACTCCACTGGTAGAAGACCTTGAACTGATTGACCAGACACAGTAACCTCTTTCTTGATTTACTAACATGATTCCAAGAATACAACGAATATATGCCCCAATGAGCAGAGATCATATCCCTGGGTTTCCACATAAGATGCCCCAGGTGAATTTGGATGACAACCTGCCTTTTTTTCAAGGTGAAAGGTTTGATGACCCTCTATTACATCTCATCAGATTTCATATACATGTATGGAGGTTGAAATTTGAATGGCATGAAGACTGCCTAATGAAGATGTTCATGTTAACATTAGAAGGAAAAGCTAGGGATTGGTATGAATGCTTAAGATCTAGTAGTTTGTTTTCTTTAAGAGACCTTGAATATGTGTTCTATGAGAACTATGAAGAAAACGCTACGTCATTATCATGGGGCGCAATATATTATGATCCATCACAAAACATCACCCAACACATTACAGATAATGAGGAAGCTTTGGAAGAGATGCATCCTGAAGATCTTTTAATAGCCGTTCATGAGTTTAATATCCTATTGAAAATTTTTAAAAACATAGATGAATCGGTTGAGGAAGAGATAATCCAAGCAGTAAAGAACGTTCCTCAAGATATCCCTAAGAACTCAAATATTGATTCATCATCCCTTATAGCTGAGGCTCAAGAAGACATCCACCCTCAAAATCAGTCTTCGCAAGAGACAGAGAACTGCGGTACTCCTGTTCGAAGGAACATAGAAACATCTTCACCTTTGACAGAAAAAGAGATAGATCAGATTATAAATAAACAGCCGCTATCTGAAATTTTTTGTGAAACAAATACTCTTGCCCATTCACCTACAGAACTTTGTTATGCAGATTTAGAAATTTCTTTTGTAGATCAGAATAAAAAGGGATCTGCTGAGAACCCAATATGTTCGGCTGATGAAACTGTTTATTCTGATAAATTTCCAAATTTCGACCAGTCTGATGATGATGATGAGTTCCAGGAAAAAACTAATCATGCAGGGTGACCAACGTTTGATTGGTGTTATCAATTTCACCATCACCAGCTTGCAAGCCAAAATCATCCATTTCGATCCATCACTAATGGCTTTCACATAATTGGAAATCAGCAGCCTTTCAACTCAGAAGGTGAAGAGAAGAGCAATAAAGAAATTTTTGAGCAAAAGGAGTTTTCTCTTGAAAAAGAGGAAACCTTTAAATACTTCCCCTGCTCAAGAATATAATAACCTCTTCACAGAGTTTAGTTCACTGAATGCAAGCACACAAGGGCCACAAGGGGACAACACTGTCAAATATGATGAGTCCTCCAGTTCAGATGACAATGAAGGAAAGGGAGAGAAACAGATAGAAGACTATCCTACTATGGATATACCCTCTTTTCAAGGAGAAACTTCTCCCTTAATTAATGTTAAACTGTCATCCAAAGAACCTAAATGTATATTATAAGCAAGCATATATTTAGAGAAAGAAAATATGTCACTCTTTGCTATTGTGCAGGTTAAGGATGACGATACTTCCAAGCTACATACTGAAGAGATAATCCTCAAAGCTGATGTCTTGGAAGTAGATGATCTACCAATTGTGGAGGACCAAAAGGAAGAGAATCTTCACCTTTTCTTTGTTGATCCTATGGAAGAGTGTGTTGAAATCCCGACTGGCTCAAATTATCAAGCAGTGATCCTTTGCAAGAGCCAGAGACATGAAATGCTGTCACCTTCTGTGATAGTTTTTATTTTGAAGATTAATCTTCAAAATATACTATGGATATATCTGACAAGCAGCCAGAGTTTCTTCTTCTTCTTGACATTACTTAGCTGGCTGCATTGGCACTTTTGTATCATATGAATATGTAAATACTCCATGATTAGAATAGGTTAGATAGGAGTGTCAATAAAGCTCAGTTCTGAGCATGTAGCTAGCTGTTGCTTTCTGCTTTGAAGAAAAATCAAAAATAAAAAAATAAAAAAACATACAAAGAAAGAAAAGAGGGCAGATTGACAAAACAATAAAGGTACAGACCCATACCAAAAAGAGAAACAAATCTGAAAGTGTGCAAGCTTAAATGCCACTCCTGCAAAACACACTTCTAGTTAGTCAAACAGCCTAATCTTGACTAATTAGTTTTAAATTTTCTGTTGATAGGGTAGTGAAATTGATCTGCCAAGCTGTTCAATCTTGGATTATCAGTAGATAGATTAGGATAGAAATGAAGGTTCAAACAAAATCAAAATCCGAACCAAAGTTTCCAAAAAGAGATGACTCAAAACTGTTTTATTTTCTGAGTTCTAATTTGCCCAAAATCTGAAATCAGATATCAAGGAAGAGACAGCTCAAACAAAAGCAAAAACAGAGCTGTAAAAAGAGAAGGCCATGATAAGAAACTTCCAGATCTCAAGCCTTCCATTTTTGTTTTTATTTTTTCTGCCAATAATAATCTATGTGCAGCCTGTTTTTATGCCACAGATCACAACAAGTTAAAACAGCTTAATCTTGACTTGACTGTTTTTAAATTTATGTTGTAGAATTTAGAGAATGAAAGTCTGTTGGACAGCTTAATCCTAACGGACAATAGATTAGGTAGAGAAATATCTGAGCTCAATTGTTTAATCTGAGTTCAGGGAGAAATAAGGAGTATAACTAGATTATTTTTTATGCTTTCAAAAGAATAAAATGTTGTAAGAGAGTTTGCCAATCCAAGTGCACTCTAAGAAGAAAAAATGTTAGATCTGTAGGATTGGGTAGGTAGCAAGCTTGTTGATGAAGGTCCATTGTTTTCATGGCTGCCAAATATGTTTTAGAGAAGATCATTCAATCACAGGAGAATATCCCAATGGATGAGGCAACTGATCAATCTCCCAGAAGATGCAAGTCTGAAATTCTTGATGCCTTCAAGAAGGCACCATCCCCAAGTGGAGCCACTGTTAGCCACCTATAAAATTTGTTATACCCAAAGGTGGCTAAATCTGTTTTGAGCCTTCAAGGAAAAATTTTCATTACAAAAAAACTGGTGGCTCTTGAATACTCTTAAAGGCCTCATGCCTCTGTCCATATCCTACATTACTGTTCCCATTTCATACTCTGAAAATTTCTGCTAAAAATCCAAGAGAAAAACTGCCGAAAAACTATCATTTTCCCTTCCCTCCCCACTCCAAAATTAACCTTCACTTGCTTCCCTTTTCTCCATAAAAATCCCCTTTGTTTTTATGAATTTCCTACTTCCATTCATAATGACCACTTTATAAGGTTTGAAGCCTACTTTAAAAACCTTACCGAAACCCCCAAATCCATTTTAATCCTTGAAATTTTTCATAAAAAACAAGTTTTATTACTATGGACTTAAGCCCCTTTGGGCTAAGTCCTAAAACCACTTCCCCCCACATGCCCTTTCCCTAGAGCCGAGCGCCAAACCCATGAAGCGCTAATCGCATTGGAAATATTCAAGTGTGCATGTTTGTGAGCCATTTCAAAACTCCGATTGCGATCAGCCCCTTTTTCATAAAACCGTAGATCATATCGTTATTTCATTTAACCCGTGGGCCCGCAATCGGGCGCTAAACCATTGAAAAAATCCCTCTCCGATCAATATTTTCCTTTGTAAATCCAAAAACCCACTTTCTGAATGTTTTAAGTTAAAAACTTAAAAACACATGTTGAAATACTTTAATGGGTTGATCGAAAAGACCGATCGCGCAATCGCAATCGGGGAAATTTAAATGGGTTGATCGGAAAGACCAGGCCCGCAGTTCTGATTACGATTAGGCCCTTGTTATATATAATCCCGGGCATATTTCAGTTCATATATCCCACGGCCCTGCAATCGGGTGCCTTTTCCCTTTACTTATATATTTTCTGCCCGACCCATTTTAACTTGTTTTTATTGTAAAAAATTTGGTTTTCGTATGTATGAAAGGGTTTTCCCCCTGTTCCATCTCCACCGTTGATCACCGCCGATCGAAAGGCCATCGCTCAATCGCATCGGAGTTTCAAATCGCATCGCAACTTTCCCCGATTGCGTAATCGCATGCACCTGCCTGCCACCTCTGATTGCGATCCCTCCGATTCATTCCCCGTCGTTGATCTGGTCCTCAGATCAACAGCCAGCGCTCAATCGCAAGTTTCTTATCGCAAGTTTCAATCACATCGGAATTTTCCAATCGCGCCCTTTGTTCCTCCCCTCCAATTGCGATCCTCCGATTAGATCTGGACCGTCCACGTGTCCAGATCGGACGGTCCAAAACCACCATGCCTTATTTCTTCTTCCCGCTCTCCTTTGCCTGTTTTGCGCCGATCTCCACCGTTAGATATTTTTATCCAACGGCTACGCTCCTCCCCCGCCATCTAAAGCAGTTTAAACCATTTCCGCAGGATTTCCTAATTGTTTTGTGTTTTGCAGGTATTTCTATGGTTTTCCATTATGTTATGAAGAAAGGCCGAAGGCCGGGAGAGACGTTTTCTGCTCCTTTGAGCTAATAAACAGAACCATTCATAGGTTTGAATCCAATAATTGTTCAGCATTTCATGAGCGTTGATAACTCGTAAAAGGCCTGTGCCGCCCCTGCACATCAACAAGACACTGTTTTATTCAAAAATAGTTAAAGAGTATAAGTTTGAAGACAGAGCACCATAGAAGGAGATTAAAGACAGGTCTGAGGGATTATAGTTAAGAATATTCATCAAAGGCCTAAACCCCTGAATTAAAACACAGTTAAAGAAAAATCATAATGGTTTATGAGATAAAAAGGTCTCCACCGCCACATCAAGAGGCCAATTGATTCCTCTTGGCTACCATAGAGCCACCTGTTGCCTCAAACCATTCAAAACAGGGGCCGAAGTTATTAATTCAGGAAATATCTGCCTCCAGCACAGCCAGGGAGTTGCTTCTGCAAAGAAATCAACGCATAAAATATCTATAGAGTTACTCCACACAGTGCATAGAGCCTCAAAGTCAAATAAGACTCCCATCGAGTTTTAAATTCATAAATTGTGAACATTAATACAGTGGTCCACCTGTTCACTTCTCCATCGAACCCCTCAAAGGGCCAAGAAGTCTTGAAACTGTATTAGTTGCCTTAAGAGATCTTTTATCAGATCTCACCTCCTCATTCTTCTATAAATACTTCTATAGAAAATGAGAAATTGTTGTTTGTTGTGTGATCACAAGTTGTAACATTGAAACTCTCTGAAATAAATATACAAGTCTGTGGAGGTTGAAAACAAATTGAAGTCTCGGATGTCTTGATGATACTGTTTCATACCTGTTCCTGAGAAGGCTCTATCATTGGATTCCTGAGCTTGGTTGTTGGTGAAGTATTCTAACTGTTTAATGTTTTCTCCAGTTTTCATTATGTTTCATAATTTCTTACTACAGTAGGCTGAAAGTTTTAGGCTAAGAAATGACTCCTGGAAGCACCTTAGACCTGTTCACCCTTCACTGTTTTATGTTTTCTTCTGCTGAAGTATTTTAGGGGCTTTAAACCTTCTCTTTAGTCTTCATGCTCGTTTATTTCTTTAATAGCTCAAATAGTTGGTTTCAGCATGATTTATGGTTCTCCCTGCTTGTCTGCTATCACTTGAAAGTTGTTATTGAAGTCTCCCTTTGAAGTACCATTGTTTTAAGTTAATCAAAGAGGTCAGTTTTGATCTTGCCCTTTGCCATTGCTTGAGCAGTTGTTTTGAAGGTCTTTATAGTTGTAAGCATAGATGTTATTTAGGTGTTCCCTCTTCTATGAATGCAATTATCAGTGAATCTTTTATGTTTTCTAAATCCTTTAAAATAAAATCTTTGAGGAAATAGGGTGTTCCCCGAATCTTAGATTTCACTTTAAAAGTTGTCTTGAAGTCATTATTTGCTTAAATAATGTTTGTAGAATTTATGGTTAGCCCTGAATATCAAATATCTCTTTATTGTTAAGTTATGTTTTCAATTTCCCTTTGTTGAGAATTAAAACTTCTCTTTCCAAATCATTAATGTTCACTTCATTCCAAAAACAAAAGGATCCTGTGGCCAAGTTAGATTTGCCCTTTGATATCCCATATCCCTTGAAGAATCTGTCATAACCTTATTTTGACTCCATTGCCCAATGGGCCGGATATTTCCTCTTTCTGTCTATCTTTCTTAGACCTTTTATATTATGCTGTATCAACTCAACCCAACCAAACAAACATCTGCACTTAATAACTAGTCTAAAATCATACTCAAAGCACACAAGATAAACCTTTGCAAACATATAATTGAGAGATCCCTCTCTGAGAACATGAGGACTAGATCCTGGAACTCTAAAGATTGGTTCTGATGTTGCCTTGTCTTTTGATTTGCCAAACTGTCAAAACACGGGACACCAACATACTCTAGACTTGTTTGTCACCTTAGGAAGTCTGTCTATGGTCTCAAACAAGCTCCTCGGGCTCAGTATGCAAAAATGGATAGGTTTCTATTAGATAATGTCTTTTCTACGTGTCATTTTGACAACACTGTCTACACCAAGAAAGTGGGTAAGTACTTCACCATCCTTGTTCTTTATGTTGATGATCGTATCCTTACTGGAAGTGATCCCAACAATATAAACCATGTGAATTCTAGCCTCAAAAATAATTTTGAAATGACAAACTTAGGACACTTGCATTATTTCCTTCGTCTTCAAGTCTTACAATCCAAAGAAGGTATTACCCTTTATCAGTCCAAGTATGCCTGTGATCTTCTACGCCACTTTCACATGGAAGACTGTAAGCCATCCCCTTCTCCCTTTCAGTCTGGAGTCAAGATTTCTGCCACTTGTACTAGCCCTGAAGTTGATGCTACCTTATACTATCAACTTGTTGGTAAACATTTGTATCTAACCCATACCCGTCATGACCTTTCCTTTACCATTGGTCTTGTTGCTCAGTTTATGCACAAACCTCATGAAAGTCATTGGAAATCAGCTAAAAGAATACTTCTATATATTCGAGGTACAATTCAGTTTGGTATTCATTACAGTGTAGGAGCATCTCTATTGTTGATTGGTTTCACTGATTTTGATTAGGCTGGTGACCTTCATGATCGAAAGTCTACAGGAGGATATGTATTCAATGTTGGTTCAGGACCTATTACATGGTATTGTGAGAATCAAAGTGCCATCCCTCTTTTTTTGGCAGAATCAGAGTATCCTAGTGCCGTTGAAGCCAGAAAGGAAGCCATGGGGCTTTGTCAGATCCTGTCTGAATTTGGTCTTCATCAGCAGCATCCAGCTAGACTTTAGTGTGATAATCAGAGTGTCATTCAGCTATGAAAAGATCCAATTCAGAATCAGCTTATGAAACACATTGAGCTTCATATACACTTCATTATAAAGCTCATTCATGATCATGTTTTTGAATTATAGTATTGTTCAACCAATGATCAAGTTGCCGATATCTTTACAAAGGCTCTTACTGAAGCGAAGTTTACCAAACTTTGATCCATGCTTGGATTTCAATAAAGTTATCATTAATGGGGGATAGGATCTAATTCCTCCTTCCTTATCCAATTGTGTCACCTTTGTAAATCATTCATTCCTATCCCATGTGTTCTTAAGGGGGGATGTCAAGATATTTCGACACATAGGAAATAGGTTCCTTTTGTGTCACCTTTGTAAATACTTCAATCCTATCCCAATTTGTTCTTAAGGGTGATTGTTAGGATATTCTGACACATAGGAAATAGTTAAGTATAACTTGGTCTACTGTAGATTTAGGTAAAGTGTTTTTTGTTACTATGTACATTTGTAACGTATAATCCGACGATCATGATTTGTAGTGATCTAAAGGTTCTCTCTCTCCTTGGTAATAACAACACTTGATCTGTGGCTTAACATCTGATTGGTCCATGATCTCTATTTAAAGAGCATGGAGGGTCATTTGTCCAGTAACCATTTATGAGAGGAACATATGTAAATTTTTGTTTTATATTATTAAATTGCATGAAGTGGCTGCGTTGGCTTAGGCCGTGGACTCTTTCCCTCTTCAAGGGTTTTAACCACGTGATATATTGGTGTATTGATTTGTGATATATTTGTGAGCGGTGACCTTTGGTGTTTGATATAAGGAACTTACCCTGTAAATTCCTACAGAGTCTAAGAAAAAACCTTATAATTTATGTGCTAGAAAATCATCACTTGAGCTACTAATTCCATAATTAGTAGAGGCTTCAAAAAACCCACTAACAACCCCAAAAGAAACCAATGCAACACAAATACTTGTATTGGCTAGGATGAATAGGAAATAAACCAAAGAGAACTCCTAGTGCCCTGAGCACCAATTTACATCCCAGATTCTTTCTCCATACCATATACTCAACCATATTTGGAGCCCTTTATTCAACAAGAAACTCCAAAGACGTCCAAACATCACCGAAATAAACCAACTCTTTCGTTCTTTTGTACTATACAACATGTTAGACTCCGTCTTCTCAAGTCCTTTGTCAGAGTCCAATTCAGATAGGTAGCTGTCAAAGTCTCAGTTCAATATACGGGCCAATGCCAAAAAGCTTTCACCCACTGCTACTTAGATGTTTGCACAGCTTGTTTTCAGAATGTTTCAATAACACTTGCAGGCTAGGAGAAGGACCAGTAGCTGTTTATATCAGGAATGCCGTCAATAAGAAATTGATTCTTCTTCAAAACCCTGTTTTGAAGAAGAAGTCATCAAATATGTTTTTATGATGAATATGTAATTTGTCAAAATGCTGCAAATTCTCTAGCTCTTCAAAAGGCAGCCTTGTTTCAGCAGCCAGCTCTATACCCTGTGAGACAAACAGAAATCCAATCAGTCAGTTGATCAGAGACACCATACCCAAAGCAAAGCTAGAGAATAAGCCACAAATTCTGCAGGCTTAATTTCCAAATATTTCTCGTTCATATTTTATAGCAAATTTTACTTGGGAGATTTTGATGAGGGGTCAGATTTCAAAGGGTTAAATATTACAAAGCAAAAATGGCAACAAAGTAATCACATTGAAGATTATGATGAATGCTTATTCGCTGATTGCTTGGATATAAAATCACAATATACTAGCAGCAGCGAAACCCTTCTACCTGGAGGGTATAGAAGTGATTATGATCAGGCACAGTATATATAAAGTGGTCATTTGTTTTGGTGCAGTGGTTTGGCAAATATAAACTTGCCTTTCCATCTTGTATATTAAAATGGTTTTTGTTGCAGGAATGGTTGGGAAGGCGATACTAGCTGCAGTTGTTCATTATACATATGGTTACCTGGTTGTCATTGTTCTGTAACTTTGCTGTGGCTCAATTTGAGTCAAGTGAAGAGTTAACTAGTTCCACTACTTTTCCTAATGTGGCAATCACTTGCCTCGGAAATCTGGCTGTTTTTCTTTAAACGTGTTTGGTCAGAGGAAGGCTCCATGCCGAGATGGGTGTGAGGGATCTTCTGGCCAGCATTACAGCTCCCAAACTGTAGGACGTTCAAGGATTTGGAGTGACCACATGTCGATACATATGGGATGCAACTGATAAAAAATTTGTACTCAATCTACGAGCTGCTAACGTAGTAATGCTGACAAAGGCCAAGCCGAAGCTTTCGATGAAAAAATTCATGAAGTACACCTCCCATGTCTATGGTGTGCCCTCCATTCAACTGCAATTAATTCCTTTAAGCTCTGGAAAAATCACTGCAGAGATCGGATTAATAGTTTTGGACAGAGTTGTGGGGCCCGAGCGACCCACCTGGGCGCCGAGCGACCCACCTGGGCGTTGAGCGACCCACCTGGGCGTTCTTCGCATTGTAAAAATACAACGTGAGCGACCATGTGAGGAGAGCGGGCATCCACACAGAGATTGCACGTTTTATTTTGTTGCGGGATGTTCGGAAAATGCTTTCTATACGTCGACAGATGAGTTTGTCTCTCCAATGCGGTTTGCACATATATATTCGGAAAAGATTGTTCATATGCCACATTGTTATTTTGTTAATAAATTATAAACAGGAATATCGAAGTTAGTCTCTCTGCAGACGCTGAAAGGGGTTCTCGTGTCCATGAGCAAAAAGGGAGCCAACGCCTTGCAATTGAGAGATCTCAAAGGATTGACACTTGTGCAACACTTATCATTAATAATTGATTATTGTGGTAATGCAACCAGGACCGACTATTAAAGTGGAAAAGCCTTGAAATTGTTCATCTTCGTCGTTGCAGGTTGCCAATTGAATGGATCTCCCAACTTCAGAATCCCAAGGAGCTCAAGTCACACAGTTGTCAAAGCTTGTATTACGGAGGCGTATGGAGGCCTAGAAAACATTCCGAAGCTCAGAGTACTACACTCGTCAAAAAATGATAAGTGTGTTAGCTTTCCAGAGGAGTTTGGAAAACGTGGGGCATTTCGTGAATTGCAGCAGCTCATTATAGAAGAATTCAAAAATTTGAAAATATTTCCCGCATTAGATGTTAATACAATGGCAAAGTTGAAATATTTGCGTATCAAAGGTTGCCTCCAGTTGGTAAACAAGCCCGAATGATCTGAGACGTTGGAAAGTGTCGAAGAAGAAGAGAAGTAGGAGCAGTACGGTTGACATGTCCTCTGTTTGATACTGCTCGATGGGTGCGGAATTTGGATAAGGCATATTATAAGATGTGGAACTTATACTGCTCGGGGAAGCATCCACAGCCCTTCGAAATTACTGAGAATGATACTGAATGTCCTTATGATCATTAGTTTGTTAATCAAGTTAGTTAGAAAGGTTTTCATTTAGGAAGCCAGATGGCGCGAAATAATAGGCAGGCAAATTTAAAACCGCGTGAGTTTGGTTTTAATTGAGAAACTCAAATGAAAATGATGAATTAAAGAGGCATGCCATATGGAAACTATTTTGGAGTTTGAAACTGAAAGACAAAATTAGAATGAAGATATCGACCACAACAGAAAAATAGGATTCGATTCCTATTTCCAGACTTTATTCAACGGGATCTGCGCTCCATGTGTCGGCCATCAGAGGATTTTTAGAAGAACTCTGTTTTATTTGAAACGGTCTTTTCTATTGTTGTAATTTCAGGTGAAACAGTGCCCCTGTTTTGGGGTCGATTTGTTTTTTCTAGAATAGTTTATTCAATGTATTAAAAAAATCAGATCAGGGAGAGAGTGCGGAGAGTGAGAGTGTAGGAGAGAGAACAGAGCTTCCATTGTACTGTCTTTGACAGAGATTTTAATGAAAATACCCAGCGCTGGCTTCTGAGATTCCTGTGGCTCGAAATTTAGCATTTGTGTCCTTTTTTGTTTCATATGTAGCCTGTTATGTATTCATGTCATTTCATGATCATTTCCAATTGAACAAATGAAGTGTTAAGGTAGAATTCATATTTGGTATGCTCTGCCTTTAAGTTTGTTCATATTTAATGTTTTCTTCTGTTCAACAAGGATTCATCCTCTATGCCCTTGTCGGCTCCTCAACAGTCTTGCCATTCCATTTAATCTCAATTTGATGTTAAATTTTCCTGCTTACCTTGCCTCAGGAGACAATCTGTGTTTTTGATTACATTTCTCTGTTCAAGCTGTTCTTTGCCTCACACAGCCCAGAAACCCCATCATTCATTAAAAACCCTTTTCTATCAGTTTACTAGCCTAAGATCAGTTATGATTTTGGTCATCTCAGCCCCTTGAAGATCCTGTTGCCGAGATAGACCCGGAGAGAGCCCTCTCCTGTCCTCGTAGGGCTAGCTACGAGGCTGAGCTTGGTTTGATGTTGCCTCGAGTTTTGCCTCTTTCAGCCTGTGGCAGATTCGAGTGCTAACATAGTGGCAACCATACTGGGGAAGATGGTTTGCTGTTGATGTGATAGTCGACTTGTAGATTGTCTTGCCCCAGTGCAGGAAATCAAGTTGCAGATCTGATGCTGATGGTGGACAGCAGTCAGACACATATGAAGGCTGAAACTTTCACCTGGCGACTCCAGCTCGATCCAGAGATTCCAATGCTCGCTGATCCACTCATGCAATGGTAGGGTATGTGTCAAACCCTGCACTTTCTGAAGCTGTAGAAGATGCTAGAAATTGGCTAGCAGATATTGAAATTAATGAAGAATTTTTCAGTGTCTTGTTTCAATGTTTGAAATCTCCAAAGTTCCCTCTTGAAACTAAAACAGGTTTCTGTGAGTTGGTTGTTGAAAAACTTGAAAAGGAGATTCAATGTTTAGATGAGCAGATTCAGTCATATGATTTCCAAGACCCTAAAAAGTTCTTGGAAATCCTTCCTCATTCGAAACAAGAGATCATAGAATGGCCTACAGTTGTTTACATTGACAGTGTGCAGCTGGAAGTATGCATCACAGAGTTGGGGCAGCCAACAGAGTCCAGCTTCCGTGATCCTATTGCAGCATACATGGACACATTTTTCAGTTTGATTGATAGATCAGGCTGTATTTTCCGTGGCCAGATTCATTACGTGCATGAAGGGCTGCCAGCAATTACATCTGTGATCTGGTGGAAGCATTCTCAAGCGGCATCATTCTCAGGTTTACTTGAATGGTTAATCTGGCATTTCAGTATTACCTGATCTATTGTTTTGCAGCAGAGTAGGGTAGATTTTGTAAATAAATAAGCAGCCAAAGGGCAGCATTTTGTTCCAGTTTATTGCAGTTCTAGTTTGAGATTTTCCAAGTTAGTTTTTCAAATAATTTCAGTCAGTTTTCAGTTAATAAGTTGATCATGATTCCATAGCCCAATGGATGGAGGCACTGTCTGCTCTCTCAAAGCTCTGCGGTTCTTGGCACCTCCAAGAAGCGGCAGCTGCCATCCCCATTGGAGCCAATGTTAGACTCCGTCTTGTCAGATTGCTGCAATCAAATTCACCAAGGTTCAGTTCTCCTTATTTGCAGTCATTAAAGAGTAATTCTGCAGTTCAGGGTTTAGTTTTCAGAGCTAGGCTAGAGGAAGGTTCAGTAAGCCTTCATTTCAGAAATTTCATCGTAAATAAGGCGAGATTGATTCTTCTTCAAAAATCAGGAATGTCGTCAATAAGAAATTGATTCTTCTTCAAAACCCTGTTTTGAAGAAGAAGTCATCAAATATGTTTTTATGATGAATATGTAATTTGTCAAAATGCTGCAAATTCTCTAGCTCTTCAAAAGGAAGCCTTGTTTCAGCAGCCAGCTCTATACCCTGTGAGACAAACAGAAATCCAATCAGTCAATTGATCAGAGACACCATACCCAAAGCAAAGCTAGAGAATAAGCCACAAATTCTGCAGGCTTAATTTCCAAATATTTCTCGTTCAGATTTTATAGCAAATTTTACTTGGGAGATTTTGATGAGGGGTCAGATTTCAAAGGGTTAAATATTATAAAGCAAAACTGGCAACAAAGTAATCACATTGAAGATTATGATGAATGCTTATTCGCTGATTGATTGGATATAAAATCACAATATACTAGCAGCAGCGAAACCCTTCTACCTGGAGGGTATAGAAGTGATTATGATCAGGCACAGTACATATAAAGTGGTCATTTGTTTTGGTGCAGTGGTTTGGCAAATATAAACTTGCCCTTCCATCTTGTATATTAAAATGGTTTTGTTTCAGGAATGGTTGGGAAGGCGATACTAGCTGCAGTTGTTCATTATACATATGGTTACCTGGTTGTCATTGTTCTGTAACTTTGCTGTGGCTCAATTTGAGTCAAGTGAAGAGTTAACTAGTTCCATTACTTTTCCTAATGTGGCAATCACTTGCCTCGGAAATCTGGCTGTTTTTCTTTAAACGTGTTTGGTCAGAGGAAGGCTCCATGCCGAGATGGGTGTGAGGGATCTTCTGGCCAGCATTACAGCTCCCAAACTGTAGGACGTTCAAGGATTTGGAGTGACCACATGTCGATACATATGGGATGCAACTGATAAAAAGTTTGTACTCAATCTACGAGCTGCTAACGTAGTAATGCTGACAAAGGCCAAGCCGAAGCTTTCGATGAAACAATTCATGAAGTTCACCTCCCATGTCTATGGTGTGCCCTCCATTCAACTGCAATTAATTCCTTTAAGCTCTGGAAAAATCACTGCAGAAATCGGATTAATAGTTTTGGACAGAGTTGTGGGGCCCGAGCGACCCACCTGGGCGCCGAGCGACCCACCTGGGCGTTGAGCGACCCACCTGGGCGTTCTTCGCATTGTAAAAATACAACGTGAGCGACCCACGCAGGAGGTGAGCGACCCACGCAGAGATTGCATCGTTTGTTTTGTTGCAGATGTTCGGAAACAGTTTCTATAATGCTGACAGATGAGTTTGTCTCTCCAATGCGGTTTGCACATATATATTCGGAAAAGATTGTTCATATGCCACATTGTTATTTTGTTAATAAATTATAAACAGGAATATCGAAGTTAGTCTCTCTGCAGACGCTGAAAGGGGTTCTCGTGTCCATGAGCAAAAAGGGAGCCAACGCCTTGCAATTGAGAGATCTCAAAGGATTGACACTTGTGCAACACTTATCATTAATAATTGATTATTGTGGTAATGCAACCAGGACCGACTATTAAAGTGGAAAAGCCTTGAAATTGTTCATCTTCGTCGTTGCAGGTTGCCAATTGAATGGATCTCCCAACTTCAGAATCCCAAGGAGCTCAAGTCACACAGTTGTCAAAGCTTGGATTACGGAGGTGTATGGAGGCCTAGAAAACATTCCGAAGCTCAGAGTACTACACTCGTCAAAAAATGATAAGTGTGTTAGCTTTCCAGAGGAGTTTGGAAAACGTGGGGCATTTCCTGAATTGCAGCAGCTCATTATAGAAGAATTCAAAAATTTGAAAATATTTCCCGCATTAGATGTTAATACAATGGCAAAGTTGAAATATTTGCGTATCAAAGGTTGCCTCCAGTTGGTAAACAAGCCCGAATGATCTGATACGTTGGAAAGTGTCGAAGAAGAAGAGAAGTAGGAGCAGTACGGTTGACATGTCCTCTGTTTGATACTGCTCGATGGGTGCGGAATTTGGATAAGGCATATTATAAGATGTGGAACTTATACTGCTCGGGGAAGCATCCACAGCCCTTCGAAATTACTGAGAATGATACTGAATGTCCTTATGATCATTAGTTTGTTAATCAAGTTAGTTAGAAAGGTTTTCATTTAGGAAGCCAGATGGCGCGAAATAATAGGCAGGCAAATTTAAAACCGCGTGAGTTTGGTTTTAATTGAGAAACTCAAATGAAAATGATGAATTAAAGAGGCATGCCATATGGAAACTATTTTGGAGTTTGAAACTGAAAGACAAAATTAGAATGAAGATATCGACCACAACAGAAAAATAGGATTCGATTCCTATTTCCAGACTTCATTCAACGGGATCTGCGCTCCATGTGTCGGCCATCAGAGGATTTTTAGAAGAACTCTGTTTTATTTGAAACGGTCTTTTCTATTGTTGTAATTTCAGGTGAAACAGTGCCCCTGTTTTGGGGTCGATTTGTTTTTTCTAGAATAGTTTATTCAATGTATTAAAACAATCAGATCAGGGGGAGAGTGCAGAGAGTTGAGGGTAGGAGAGAGAACAGAGCTTCCATTGTACTGTCTTTGACAGAGAGTTTAATGAAAATACCCAGCGCTGGCTTCTGAGATTCCTGTGGTTTGAAATTTAGCATTTGTGTCCTCTTTTGTTTCATATGTAGCCTGTTATGTATTCATGTCATTTCATGATCATTGCCAATTGAACAAATGAAGTGTTAAGGTAGAATTCATATTTGTTATGCTCTGCCTTTAAGTTTGTTCATATTTAATGTTTTCTTCTGTTCGACAAGGATTCATCCTCTATGCCCTTTCCGGCTCCTCAACAGTCTTACCATTTCATTTAATCTCAAGTTTGATGTTAAATTTTCCTGCCTACCTTGCCTCAGGAGACAATCTGTGTTTTTTATTACATTTCTCTGTTCAAGCTGTTCTTTGCCTCACACCGTCCAGAAACCCCAACATTTATTAAAAACCTCATCCATATCACTTTACTAGCCTAAGATTAGCATTCCTTATCGGTCATCTCAGCCCCTTGAAGATCCTTTTGCTGAGTTTGACCCGGAGAGAGCCCTCTCCTGTCCTCGTAGGGCTAGCTACGAGGCTAAGGTTGGTTTGATGTTGCCTCGAGCCTCGCCTCTTTCAGCCTGTGGCAGAATCGAGCGCTAACACAACAACCCCCATTTTTTTTCATAAATAGGGGCCCTTTAGAAATAAATAGGAAAATCCATTTTAAAATTTCTTTTAAAAACACTTCGAAAATAATTTTTCTACCTGAAGCACACCGCTTATCACATATTTTATCCTTCAAAATGAATCCTAAATCATAAAATCTGCGAATTTCAAAATGCACTCTTTAAAAAGCCTTTCCAAAGAAATAAAAATATTTATTTTCCTTTTTCGCATCGCACTTGATTTAGTTAAAACGTAAAGAAACAAAGTAATATAAGTTGTGACAGCCGTGGACCTGACGAAGCGAATAAACTCAAAAATATAAATCATTTTTTGCTATCACATCCACCTTAAGCTTTTGCAAATCGCATCACGCGAGAATTATAATATAGACTTAAACATATCTTTTAAATCTTGTGATCTGCGATTTACACAGATTGCATTTCGCAACAATTATAAGACAATGACCAAATATTATAAGGAATCATCACGGTTTGCGCATTTAATGATATCAGTGTGTTAAAAGCAACTTATGTCATATCAAATTGAATTTTAGATCTTAACGGCTTTAAATGATTGATAAGTATTGTGTGCGAAGTCATGTGAAGCCATGTCAAGCATTAAATTTTGAAATCATAAGGAATTATGAGGAGATAATTGATAATATTGGCAGTTTTTCACGTGAGTTTGAAATAAATCCCTGATATATCTTTGTAAATGCTCATTATATGATATATTTCACTTTTCTCTCAGGAAATCAATTATCGAGTTAAGAAAGTCAAAGATGGGTAAAAAGGGTAAAGAAGTGTCTCAAGCCTCATCTTCAGAGGATACAGATATGCCTTCATTATTTTCAGACACTGTCTGTAACAAGGATTGTGGTAGTTCTTCATGGAAAGCTATGTACAAACTTTTTGAGGATGAAGGACCAAAGGTGATAACAAAATTATCTGCGATAGGTACTGATTCCACCTCTGATGCAACCCTTTTCGACGTTGCATGCTATTTTATTCACATAATAGTTGCGAGACCGAATATTATGCCTTACACCGATATGATTAAGTGGGTAGTTGAGAACTTAAATATTGAAGATAGAGTTTTCAATTATTCCAGAGGAGAGATTATGGGCTCTTTCAAAGCCAAAGATTTGACAGCCATGTATCATCTACCAGCTCCACAAAATAAGTATGATAACAGATATGTGAAAATATTCAGAGCTAAACATCCAGATCTTATCAAGGTCATCCATGAATGGAAAGACAATGAAGAGAAATTGAAGTAGGACAAATCTGGTACGTACCCCATTACACAAATCGTTACCCTTATTGCTATGCTACTGGTATGTTGTGTAGGCTATTTTCCAAACCTGATAGTACTATGTTTGCTAAAGATTGGGTTCCCTTAATTGACACAATTGTCAATTCATCCACTTTGAATTGGGGAGACCTTTTGTCCAATTATTTAGCCAAAAATATTGCCGACTATAGGAATAAAAAGAGTTCTTCATCCCAAGAAAATTCACCCTTTTACATGTCTTCTTCTGTTATGGATTTCATCTGTTTCACTTCTACACTTCCAATCATGGGTTGGAAATGGACCACTAAAAACCCTACCCAATTCACATATACCATGAAGAACTTTGGGACTCTAAATTCCACCTACAATTCTACAAAGTCTATTATGGAGTCATGTTTCCTATGTATGAAATGATTTTTAACGAAAATATCCCTAGGGTTTCCAAAAAATTCAGTAAAGATATCCTTCCTAGAGCTAGATGGTTTGCTGAAGAGAAATTCACATAAGTTTGAGTATTTAGAAGTTCTTCTCTTCCACATGTTTTTCCATACTATGTTCTGGATAGATTTTTTGGGAGAGAGATAGCTTATCAGCTCATCAATGGTGTCAAAAAATAGTTAAAAGATGATAAAAAGGCTATTTGGCCTCCTGTCCCTCTACAGTGTGCCACCTTTGCTTTGGCTAAGATCGGAAATACATACAAATAGGTTCCTAAGATTCAGATGTTGAATCTAGCATTCATGCCAGGAAGATTATATGACCCTGACGATGTAATTAAAAATTACATAGAAAAACTCAAAACAAAGCCTTTCATAAAAGAAGAAGACAAATTTGATGACTTCTTTCAAGGAGTCGAAGATTTTTCTGATATTTTTAAAAGGATTTTTAGTTAATCAATTCAAGAAGAGGCTGAAGCCTTTTAAGTATATATAAATTAGAGATTGAAAAATGTCATTTTAAATTTGTTAGCTATTGAAGAAGAAAAACATACTCCAAGTGTCAGTCTCGAAGAAGAAATGAAGGATGGCTCTGAAAATGAATTTGGTCAGTGTCAACAACACTCTGATAAGTCATATCAATGTGAGGATGAATCTGAATCTACAAAAGCAAATTTGGAAATCGACCATATTCTTCAAGAAATAAATTTGCAAGCTAAAACAAAGAACAATGGCACTAAATCAAATTTCGAGGCCGTTCAAAAATATCAGACCATGGTAGATCAGTCTAAAACATCTCAAGGTAAAGACCTGGTCAATGAATGGGAACAATTTTCCCAAGCAATAAGCACTCCTAAAGAAAAGGTCAATATTGATGAAGTAGTAAGTTTTCAAATGCGAGAGCCTTCTCAGAAAATAATTGAAATTATCAACCCTCTATAGAGAATCCCGGCAACATAGAGCAATGAAATCATTCTGGCTTACTCTATAGATCAAAACATCCTACAGATTGAAGAAATTCCATCATCGGATATTTTCTATAGTCCTAGCCACAGATCTGTGGTTAAAATAAATAAGAGAAAAAGAACTGATGAGACTACTCCTAAAATGACAGATGAATCAGTTGATGTCCTTTGGAAGGATTCATTAAATGATCCCACTGATCATCTGACTAAATTGTCACAATATGCAAGAGCTTATGTCATAGCCACTGTAGATAAGGAAACTGAAGTTAGAACCTTGTTGACACAGAAAGAATTCAGAATACAAGGGTTAGAACAGATATTAGATACAGAGAAAGTCAAGGCTACTGAACAAATCATAGAAATTTCAGCATAGTTCCATAAAGATATCGAAAATCTTAAGTTAGAACATCATGTAGAGCTTAAGGAGAAACAAACACAGCTGGAAAAAGCCATGGCAGAGTTATAGAATCAATCACAATTATAAAATTTCATTGAAGAAGCACTTTAGATAAATTATTTGATAAAGAAACAACAAAAATTATTTTGTCATAAATCTGCTACAATTGATTCCTATTCTGATTCCAATAAAATAATGATTCAACAAATTGCAATCCAAAAACTGGAATGTGAGAAACTTAAAAATAAAATTGAACAACACATTCAGTGGCAAGACTCAGATATGGGCAGGCAAGCTAATCTGCCACAAATAGACAAGCTTCACAAAGAATTATTATTTACAGAATGGGAAGCATAGATAACCCAAACAAAAAAAGCCGCAACCAAGACATCCAAGAAATCAAGTGAAGTTATAAACTCTTATGTGACCAATAGTTTAAAACAGGACTTCTTGATGAAAACACGTCTGATGTGTTTTCAATAACAAAATAAGTAGAATAAAAATGGACACAGAGAGCAAAACAATAGGAAGAAATAATCAAGAAAGTCAATAAGTTTGATAAGGAAAATTATTGGAATTTTCTGATCAAACCTTATCATCAGCAGCGAACTCTTATGTTTCTCACAGAATTAGCCCAAAAGTCTCAGTCGACAATCTCAAATGCTATCTTCAAGGACCGAATTCGATCACGAATATCTCAGCCAACTCAGCTCAAGACAATGCTAGATATCTTCCAACTTCGTGATCACACAGAAAGGCATGATCCATAAAGTCAGGATTATCAGTTCTAAATTCCTAAATTATTGTTCAAGTTAAGTTTTAGAGAAAGGTTGTTTGAAACCTCCTCTACATTTTTGTAAGTCATTTAATTAGTTTGTAATTAGTTTTATTATTTAAACCCTTCTCATGCATTTAGAGAAGGGTACAAGATTTTGTTAAGAACATTTGCAAAGAATGCTTATTTTTAAGTAAGTTTGTGGATGCCTTGACCAAGTAATGGAACACGACCTTTTTCAGTTAAAAATATCATTTTGCTTAATCACTGTTGCTGCACTTCTGTATTCTTTGACTGAATATTTGATTGAATAATTGGATATAGCCTATTATCACTAACCCGATAAGTAGAAGTAATACACATATAGTACTATTATCATGTATGTTACTTTTGTTTCTGAATGTTAGTGATGAAGTCAACTTTCATGAATCATATATAGGATTAATTATTTTTATCTAAAATATCAGTTGCACTATTGTACAATATAAAGGTAGAAATTAGTTATTTTATACATGGTAATCAGATAAATGCGATATATCTTTCATTTTCTTTTGATTAACTATTTTTTCAAGAGAATCATCTTACACAATAATAATTCTATTAAATCTGTGATGATTTCATCATCACAGATTAACTAGATATCTCTTTAGATCACATTTAAATATTATCCCCAGGTTAGATTAAATTTAATTCAAATTTTTGTGCTTAGAAATAAATTTGTCTCAATTTGTAGTAATTCATCATTTTAAAATATTTTGAAAAGAAATCCCACAAACTATCATAAAAACCCAAATCTGGGAAACTAGTCCCATCACACCCAGTCAGAGCCACTATCCCAAATGTAAAAGGAATTGCTTTAAGGTCCGGACCAGGTGGTTATCCCCCTTTTTTGTTGCCACGGATTTCTGAGGCCTCAACATTTTTGGCGCTAGAAGGAGGGCTTGACTATGAATGGCAGATAAGTCTAAAATTCAAAGCCCTCATAAGATTCGATCTCCTAAAAAGCATTCTACAATTTCCCGATCACAATCTAGATCACCAACTCAGAAATCGGAAGTAGTAGAAAACTTTCCATCATCTCCTGAAGTATCACATTATCCACCTACTTCAGAAATCATTCCCGAATCTCCCGAAGTTCAGTCTTTAATTCAACAATTAGAAGGAATATCTATTTTTGCTGAAAATCATGTTAACCCAAAAACTTCTGAGGAAAGTGTTACTTCTTTATTTGGAGAAACTGATATTTTAAATTGATCTAAAAGTGAGAAGCTTGGAATTTCCCCTTTTGAGTTTCCATTAGAATCTCATCGCAAAAAAGTTTCTATATCCAGATCTAAGTCAAAAACAAGTGAAGTCACATCAAATTTTCCTTCATTCATTTCTCCACATTCTTCTAATAAATCCACATCTTCTCTATCTTCCATTCATTCTACGCAAACAATCAGTGTTTTCACAAGTAGTACTTTCCAGTTGTAAGTTCTACATTCATTACCCCTACTTCTGGATCTACTTCTACATCTTCACAAACTCCAAATCCAGTTATGGCTAATTGACCTTGGACGAATCCTGGTGCTGTATTAATAGAAAATCCTAATCCTCTTCTAGATTATCCAGAAAAATGGTTACCTAAATATAATCCAGATGATGGTCTTCCTGCTGAAGAACACATCAATAATTTTATGTTAGCCATGAATTTGAAAGGAATTGCTCATGAATATGTTGTAGTTAGATTGTTTCCATACACTTTACAAGGATCTGCGGGATCCTGGTACTTTTCTCTTCCAGCAGGATCAATTGCTGATTGGGCAACCTTTGAACAAGTTTTCCTTGCGAAATTTGGATATGATAGGACTCTTGTATCCTTAATCAATGCCCTTTCCAATCTTAAAATGAAATCAGGTGAAAAGGTCAAAGATTTCAACTCTAGATTTAATAGGTTATTAAATAAAATCCCAAATACTTCTAGACCTATTGTTGAAGTACAAATATAATGGTATATCTCTAATTTGCCTTCTAATATAGATATTTTTGTAGATAGAGCTAATAAAGCTACTCTTTTAGAAAACTTGAAAGAAGCTCTTGCAGTAGAGAAAAGAATCTCAACATTAGAAAAACGATTAGAGGCATAAGAAAGGAAAACAAATAAAGTGACATTTAGTCAAGGTTCTAAAAATAAAGTTTCAAAGGATCCATTTGATCTTGAAGGTCTTCAAAAAGTGCTAAAGACTATGTCAAATGATATGATTGATATAAAGAAACAAGTTGTTGACACTCCAGCCTCTAAAAAATCATTTCGTCCATTTAAGAAAAGTCCTCCTTCAAGATCTCAACCTCCAAATGAGATTTCAAATGTTGAATCTGATCAAGATACTTAAGATCCCTCACCTTATGAAAATGAATTAGAGTCTGGAGAAGATGTTGAATTAAATGGTTTATGGGATTTTATTCTTCCCACAGAAGAAGAAAATGAAGCTATGCCTATATCTACAAGAAGTAAATATTCCTCGGATCCAATTGTGTCAAATCCCAAACAAAATTTTGTTCCTACGAAAGAAAAAATAAAAAAATCCAAAACTGTACAGATAAATCCGATTCTATCAAATCCTTCTACAAATTCTAAAACTTTAATAGTTTCAGATACAATTGAATATAACATAGTTGAAGACATCAAGAATATTAAAGCAAATATTTCATTACATGAAATGAACAAACTCAAACAACAATAGAAAATCTTGCTTAGAGAACTCAAAACAATTCCTGTAGAACCTATACAACCACCAGTTATTGCACAAGCTTCAAAAGATATGGGAAAACCTCCATCATCTACCAATAAAATAAATTCAAATGATCTTGTTTTAATTGGTGATAGATCTATCTCTCAAACTTCTCATTTTCTTTTGACTTATGAAATTTTCAACAAGAATGTTCATAATTGTCTTATTGATTCAGGGGATTCTTCAAACATTTTTCCAAGAAAAGTATGTAAAAAATTAAATATCATTCCTCAAAAAACATTTGTACATATATTTCAATTGGATAGAACAAAAGTTGAAGTTATCGGAGAAATGTTGTCAGTATCTATCAGGTTGTCATCTAATCCAAAGGTATTACAAGTGATTGATATTTTGGTTGCAGAAATCCCTGAATTTTATGGTCTTATTTTAAGCAGGGATTGGTCTGGAAAGTTACATGGATGTTTTTCTACTGATTGGTCACATATGTGGTTACCATACAATGGTAAACCAAATCAAATCAGAATTGAACGTGAGAAATTTGAAACATACAGGTACTGAATTAGAAGGACCAAATTAACCTGTAGCTTTTACTAATAATATCATAGGAAATTATTCAGCTGAATCATTCCTTGGATAATTAAATGCTCAGGTCTCACCTTTTCCAACAAATATTGTTATTTCTCAAATTGAAATTTTTTCTCAAACATATTCTTCTAAAAGTATTAATTTTAGCAATCAGATTCCAAAACAATATTTATTTTGGACTCTATTTTTTGATGGTTCTAAATCAGAAGATGGTGCAGGGAAAGGTTGCATTTTAATCAATCCACAAGGAGAGAAAATGATGCTAGCTTGTAGACTCAAGTTTCAGTGCACAAATAATACTTCCGAATATGAAGCATTGATACAAGGTCTGTATAAATCCATAGGATTGAATGTTAAATATTTGCAAGTATATGGAGACTCTGAAATAATAGTTAAACAAGTTAGAAATATGATTCGTTGCATTTCTCGACACTTGAAAGATTATCAAACTTTAGCGCAGAATCTTACTTCTCATTTTATTGCATTCAATATCTCTACAATTCTAGATTACAAAATGCGAGCGCTGATTTACTTGCTAATGTAGCATCTAGACTTATACCACTTGAAGATTTTAGTCCAGATAGATTTTCAATTGAATTAATTTTTAGACCATCCATTCCTGACAATATAAAAAATTGGATATTATTTAATGATGATACAGATATAGTAGACTTTCTTACATCAGAAAAAGCCTATGAAGGTCAAATATTAGAAGAACATGAACATGATTTACAGATTGAGGATAAAACAAATAAAAATCCAATTCCCAAATATATATTCAAAATGTAGGACCTTTGTGATTTGAAAGAGAGATTTAAAAAAGTGAAAAATTCAAAAACTCAAAGTTCTACTTTAGAATTTGAATTGATTAATCTCGGTACTCCAGAAAAACCTCAAAACATCAACTTAGGTCTTGGTCTAAAAAATGAAGAAAATATGTCATTTATCAAATTGCTAAAAAAATATAAAGAGTTCTTTGCATATGATACTTCTATAATTCAGCATACCATCCCTATGATCTCAAATGATAAACCTATCCAACAAAAGCTCAGAAAAATTCATCCAAATTTAGAAAGGTAAATTAAAAATGAACTGAATAAAATTCTCAAAGATAAATTCATCTTTCCTGTTAGACATTCCAAATGGGTGTTAAACATGGTTCCAGTTAGAAAAAATAATGGAGACATTAGAATTTGTATAGACTTTAGAAACTTGAATAAAGCCTATCAAAAAGATAATTTTCCCTTACCGACCATGGAACAGATATTGCAATCAGTTGCAGGGTCTGAATTGATGTCTTTTCTAGACAGATTTTTGGGGTATAATCAGATCATGGTACATCCTGACGATAGATTAAAATCAATGTCTAGAACAAAATGGGGAACATAAGCATATCAAAAAAATCCTTTTGGACTGATTAATGCTGGTGCCACATTTCAGCATGCTATGGATATAGCTTTCAGAGGAATAATCAATAGCTCAGTTGTTATATACTTAGATGACATTATTGTTTATTCTAAGCACAGGAACAATCATATTAATCATTTAAATTTTTTTTTGAAAGATGCAGAAAATATGGCATTTCCGTTAATCCTAAAAATTGTTATTTTGCCTTATCAGAAGGTAAATTATTGGTATTCATTGTTTCTAAAAAAGGAATTCATATAGACCCTGGTAGGATTCAAGAGATTGAAAATATACCTCTACCACATAGCAAAAAAACAATGTAATCATTTTTGGGACAAATTAATTTTGTGAAAATATTTGTTCCAAATTTCTCCCAAATTGTCCTACCCCTACACTCAATGTTAAGAAAAATTCAATCTTTAGATGGGGAAAAGAGGAAATAAATTCCTTTGAGTTAATTAAAAAAACTATTGTTGAAGCTCCCTCTTTAACAACTCCAGATTTTCTCAAATCTTTTCTGTTGTACACATTTTCTTCTGATACATCATATGTAGTTGTTTTAACACAGTTGAATGATAAAAACATTGAAGCACCAATTGCATTTTTTAGCTCTAATCTTCAAGGTGCTGAGTTAAATTATTCAGCCATAGAAAAACAAGCCTATGTTGTATTTAAATCTTTGAAACATTTCAAAACTTTTCTCTTAAAAACACATACCAAGCTAATAGTACCTTACTCAGCAGTAAGGCAATTATTAATACAACGAGAAGTAGGAGAAAAAAGAGCAAATTGGGTTACTGCACTCCAAGAATATGATGTAGAAATACATCCAGCTAAAATTGTTAAACAACAAGGTATTTGTAAAATGTTAACTGGAGCTTCTCATTTTTCAAAAGAGGAAGATCAATCAAATGAAATACAACTATCTAAGGTAAGCCTAAATAATTCTCAATCAAAATATTCTGATCTGAAATTCTTTCTAAAAAGCCGACATGCTCCATCATATCTCAATTATACAACAAAGCATGTTTTGAGACTTAAAGAAAATCAATATCAACTCATAAACGATGTATTATTTAGGAGGAATTATGATTCTGTATTATTAAGATGTTTAGAAAAAGATGAAGCCAAAAAAGTATTGCAGGAACTACATGATGGATTAGTTGGAGGTCATTTCGGAGTTAATACCACAGCTCATAAAATATTGCATGCTGGTTATTATTGGCCGACTCTATTTAAAGATGCACATGAATATACAAGGAAATGTAAAACATGTCAAACTATAGCAAGAAGAGAAAGGAAATCATAATTCCCATGACATCCTGTAAATATCCAACAACCATTTCAACAATGGGGGTTAGATATTATAAGTGAAATAACTCCTAACTCTTCAAAACAGCATAGGTATATTCTAATTACAACTGATTATTTCACAAAATGGGTAGAAGCTATCCCATTAAAGGTGGTCAATACACATAGTATTATAAATTTTATTGATCAATTCATAATTACTAGGTTTGGCCTTCCATCAGCTTTGATATTTGATAATGCATCTTACTTTTCTAGAAATGCCATGATTGAATTTTCTTTGAAAAGAGGTTTTAAGTTAAAATACTCAACTAATTATTACCCACAAGGAAATGGGTTAGTTGAATCTACAAATAAAAACCTTATCAGAATCGTCAAGATAACTATAGAGTAGAATCATAAGAATTGGCACAAAGCCTTATTGTTTGCTCTCTGGGCAGATAGAATCACCCAAAAAGCTTCAATAGGTACTTCACCATTTGTGTTAGTTTATGGCAAAGAAGCAATTCTACCCTCAAACTTAATGATACCATCATTTTCTTTACTACAATTTATTGATGAAAATCCTTCTTCCTCTCTTCAACTTTGACAAGATCAAATCCTTAAGTTAGAAGAAGAAAGGGAAAAAGCTAAACAAACTCATACCCATCATCAACAAATAATAAAGACTTCATTTGATTTAACATCTGTTAGTTCAAGAGATTTTCAAATTGGTGATTTGGTATTAAAGTGGGACAAAGCTCATGAGGAAAAGCGTAAACATACAAAGTTTCAAAAACTCTGGCTAGGACCATTTTAGATAATTGAGAAAATTGGCTCATCAACATTTCTGTTACAAGATTTATCAGGTAAGAAATACTCTTTACCTATTAATGGGCAAGCTTTGAAAAAATATTTCTCATAGAAGGTAACCCTTCTATCTTTGTACATTAAATATTTTTGCTTTCATATAGAAATAAAAATTTGTTTAGTACTGACAGTTGACCTTTCAAAAAGAAAGTCTTAGATAATTTCTTTTTTGATCTTTCTTTTTCCACTTGTTAAAAAATAGAACTGTTAAAGAAGAAAATCGAAAGATTTAGAAAAACAAATTGATTTTGTCGTTCTAGAAAAATGAAATTCCAATAAAACACTTATTTTGTTTGAAGAACTCTCATTTTTATTTAGTATGAAGATTGTTTTGTCAGCCATGAAAAGAAAATTATATTATGGTAAGAAATATTTTTACAGAAAAGCAATCTAATAACTCGACATTATCATCTAGCATCTTAAAAATAAATATGATTCATCCCATCCAGTAAATCTTATAATTTTCAAAAGTAGATAAAAGAAAATAAAAATAAAAAGTTTAGAGAAAACTTAAAAGATAATAATTCTCATCACGAGCTTGTTTACCATGTTCATAAGGAAATATTTGAACTGACATTACTAATTTAGTCTACCAAAATAGTGTAATGAATTAAAATTATATCATAAAGACAAGGGGTCTCATCAAGAGACAGCTTGATCAGTTTAATTACTATTTGTGAATGGCATTGTCACTATTTGGTTACCTAGCCAAGACAATGACTTTTAAGTAGATAAAAGATATAAAAAATAAAAATATATAATTTACTTATGAAAACGGTGAGAAATAATGGATGGAAAAATGGATCATAGCTGGTTAAAAGGTAACGTTTCCAAAAGCTTAAAACTGCCCATTGGAATAGAGGCTCTATCTTTGATAAAAGAGTAAATTTATAAAAATGTTATCTGTAAAGATTATGTGCTATTTATTTTTAACTGAGTAAAGACTGACATTGATTTTTATACTTATATATTTATAGAGGAATTCTCCTGAATAAGTGAATAAATGAAATTTTCGTTATTTGAAAAATATATTATTCATTTGAAATTTTATTTCTTTAACTATTTTATTTTTATATAAAAGGATTTAAGATTTTCAAAAAAAAATTATCAGAGACATCTGGTTCGTCCAAGTGAATCACCAATTGTTGTGCTATACAAAAACCCCCCATTTATTTTTCATAAATAGGGACCCTTTAGAAATAAATAGGAAAATCCGTTTTAAAATTTGTTTTAAAAACACTTAGAAAATAAATTTTCTGCCTAAAGCGCACTGTTTATCACATATTTTATCCTTAAAAAAGAATCCTAAATCATAAAATCTGTGAATTGCAAAATGCGCTCTTTAAAAAGGCTTTCCAAAGAAATAAAAATATTTACTTTCCTCTTTCGCATCACACTTGATTTAGTTAAAAATTAAAGAAACAAAGTAATATAAGTTGTGACAACCTCAGACCCGACGAAGCGAATAAACTCAAAACTATAAATCCTTTTTCGCTATCACATCCACTTTAAGCTTTCGCAAATCGCATCGCGCGTGAATTATAATATAGAGTTAAACATATATTTTAAATCTTGCGATCTATGACTTGAGCAGGTCGCATTTCGCAACATTTATAAGACAATCATGAAATATTATAAGGAATCATGGTGATTTGCGCATTTAATGATATCAACGTGTGAAAAGCAACTTATGTCATATCAAATTGAATTTTAGATCTTAACGGCTTTAAACGATTGATAAGTATTGTGTATGAAGTCATGTTAAGCCATGTCAAGCATTAAATTTTGAAATCATAAGGAATTATGAAGAGATAATTGATAAGATTGATAGTTTTTTGCGTGAGTTTGAAATAAATCCCTGATATATCTTTGTAAATTCTCATTATATGATATATTTCACTTTGCTCTCAAGAAATCAATTATCGAGTTAAGAAAGGCAGAGATGAGTAAAAATCATAAATAAGTGTCTCAAGAATCATCCTCAGAGGATACAGATATGCCTTCATTATTTTCAGACACTGTTTGTAACAACGATTGTGGCAGTTCTTCATGGGAAGCTATGTACAAACTTTTTGAGGATGAAGGACCAAAGGTGATAACAAAAATATTTGCAACGGGTACTGATTCCACCTTTGATGCAACCCTTTTCGATGTTGCATGCTCTTTTATTCATAGAATAGCTGTGAGACCGAAGATTATGCCTTACACGGATATGATTAAGTGGGCAATTGACAACTTAAATATTGAAGATAGAGTTTTCAAGAATTCTAGAGGAGAGATTATGGGCTCTTTCAAAGTCGAAGACTTAATAGCCATGTATCATCTACTAGCTATGCAATAGAAGTATGATAATATATATGTGCAAATGTTCAGTGCTAAACATCCAGATCTTATCAAGGTCATCTATGAATGGAAAGAAAATGAAGGGAAATTGAAGCAGGACAAATCCGGTACGTACCCCATTACACAAATCCCTTACCCTTATTTCTATGATGTTGGTATGTTTTGTAGGCTATTTTCCAAACCTCATAGTACTAGGTTCACTGAAGATTGGGTTCCCTTAATTGACGCAATCGTCAATTCATCCATTTTGAATTGGGCAGACCCTTTGTCCAATTATTTAGCCAAACATATTGTTGAATATAGGAATAACAAGAGTGCTTCATCCCAAGAAAACTCACCCTTTTACATGTATTCTTATGTTATGGATTCCATCTGTTTCACTTCTACATTTCCAATCATGGGTTGGAAATGGACCAATAAAAACCCTACCCTAATTCACATATACCATGAAGAACTTTGGGACTCTAAATTCCACCTACATTTCTACAAAGTCTGTTCTGGAGTCATGTTGCCTATGTATCAAATGATTTTTAACGAAAAGATCCCTAGGGTTTCCAAAGAAGTCAGTAAACATATAATGCCTACAGCTAGATGGTTTTTTGAAGAGAAATTCACATATGTTCGAGTATTTGGAAGTTCTGCTCTTATACATGTTTTTCCATACTATGCTCCAGATATATTGTTTGGGAGAGAGATAGCTTATAAACTCATCAATTGTGTCACAAAAGAGTTAAAAGATGATAAAAAGGCTATTTGGTCTTCTTTCCCTCTACAGTGCAGCACCTTCGCTTTGGCTAATATCGGCCATACATACAAAGAGGTTCCTAATATTAAGATGTTCAATCTAGCATTCATGCCAGGAAGGTCATATGACCTTGACGATGTAATTAAAAATTACATGGAAAAAGTAATAAAAAAGCCTTTCATAAAAGAAGAAGACAAATTTGATGACTTCTTCCAAGGAGTCGAAGATTTTTTAGATATTGTTAAAAGGATTTCTAGTCAATCAAGTCAAGAAGAGGCCGAAGCCTTTCAGGTATATAGAAATGAGAGATTGAAAAATGTACCTTTGAATTTGGTAGTTATTGAAGAATAAAAACATACTCCAAGTGTCAGTCTCGATGAAGAAATGAAAGATGGCTATGAAAATGAATCCGGTTAGTCTCAACAGCACTCTGATAAGTTAGATCAATCTGAGGATGAATATGAATCTACAAAAGCAAATTTGGAAATCAACCAAATTCTTTAATAAACAGATTTGCAAGTTAAAAAAAATAATAATGGCACTAAATCAAATTTGGAGGCAGTTCAAAAGGACTAGAGCATGGTAGATCAGTCTAAATCATCCCAAGGTAAAGACCTGGTGTATGAATGGGAACAATTTTTCCAAGAAATAAGCACTCCTAAATAAAAGGTCAATACTAACCAAGAAGTAAGTTTTCAAATGCCAGAGCCTTCTTAGAAAATAGTTGAAACTGTCAACCCTCTATAGAGAATCCTAGCAACACAGAGCAAAGAAATCATTCTAAGAAACATACACAGCTGGAAAAAGCCATGGCAGAGTTACAGAATCATTCACAATTAGAAAATTTCATCAAAGAAGCACTTTAGATAAATGCTTTGATGAAGAAACAACAATTGTTTTTTATCATAAAGATGCTACGATTGATTCCTATTATGATTCCAATAAAATAATGATTCGGCAAATTGCAATCCAAAAACTAGAACGTGAGAAACTTAAAAAGAAAAGTGAAGAACACATTCAGTGGCAAGACTCATATATGGGAAAGCAAGATAATCTACCACAAATAGACAAGCTTCACAAAGAATTATTATTTACAGAATGGGAAGCACAAATCATCTGAACAGAAAGAGCAGCGACCAGGACATCCAACAAATCAAGTGAATTTATACAACTCTTATGTGACCAATTGTTTAAAACGGGACTTCTTGATGAAAACATGTCTGATGTGTTTTCAATAACAAAAGAAGTAGAGTTAAAATGGACACAGAGAGAAGAACAATAGGAAGAAATAATCAAGAATTTCAATAAGTTTGATCACGAGAATTATTGGAATTTTCTGATCAAACCTTATACTCAGTAGCAAACTCTTCTAATTCTCACAAAATTAGCCCAAAAGTCTCAATCGACAATCTCAAATGCTATCTTCAAGGACCACATTCGATTAGGAATATCCCAGCCAGCTCAGCTCAAGAAAATGCTAGATATTTTCTAACTTCATGATCACACAAAAATGCATGATCCATAAAGTTAGGATTATCAGTTCTAAATTCCTAGATTATTGTTCAAGTCAAGTTTTATAGAAAGGTTGTTTCGAACCTTCTCTACATTTTTGTAAATAATTTAATTAGTTTGTAGTTAGTTTTAGTATTTAAACCCTTCTCATGAATTTAGAGAAGGGTCCAAGGTTTTGTTAATAACATTTGCAAAGAATGCTTATTTTTAAGTAAGTTTGTGGATGCCTTGACAAAGTAATGGAACACGGCATTTTTCATTTATAAATATCATTTTGTTGAATCACTTGTTAGCCCCCTATAAATTCCTTGACAAGCAAGCAAGGGGCTGATTTGTTTTATTAGCCTTCAAGGAATGCATTTCTCTTAAAAAAAACACATCATCCTTGAAGCCTTTTCATGCTCCCTGCCTTTGATAAATTCCCTCTGCTGACTCCCTTTATAAGGTCTCATTGATTGTAAAAACTCTGCTCCAAAAAGCCTACATTTACCTTTGTACCCCTGCAAAATTCCTGCCTTAATCCCTATAAATCCTCCCAAAATACCCTTTAAATTTTACATTCACCCCTTGTTTGGTCTAATTCCCCTTGTTTTCCTCTATCCTTACTTTTTCGCGGCCCCAAAAATGCACTAAAATGGGCCAAATAACCATATTTCATGTCTATTGGGTCTTAGCCCCTTTCAGCCATCCCCATGTACTTCTTTCATCACCTGACCCTGACGCGGGAACCAGGCGCCAAGGCGAAAGGTGCTTGCTGCAGGTGGATATTGGACGCCATGTTAGCCGTCAATCTGTTTAGATCGGACGATCTTCACAAAACAACGCAGCGCCCGTAGCCCACTCCATTTTCTGCCCAATCGCATCTCAACCGTCCATTCAGTCCACAGATTAACGGTCCATATTTCACCCGCCCAGTGGTCCCTGCAGCCGCGCTCGTTCGAAAACCACGGGTTTCTATCGCATCGCCTTTCAGATGTGGGCGGTATTTTTATTTTCGGAGCGATTCCACTCACAGCCTGACACGTGGCTCCAACACTGTTCAAAAATCGCCCCCCATCACGCGTTAACATTCAGCATTTGATCCGATGCAATATGCACATCAACCGTCCAATCGCGGGCTCTCCATCCAACAGCGATCGCGCTGCAAATTTGCACGGAAGTTAACGCAAGGCCGCCGTACCCCTGGTCCATTGTCCATCGCCCTCTGACGTGTTTTCCACCGTCGATCTCCTCCCAAGATCAGACGGTCCAGATTTATTCGCATGCTCACCATTGACCCCGTACCGCCACGTCATCTTTCCATGCATTTCATCGTATATTCGCCTGTCCCTTCATATATATTTCATTCCAAGGTCGATATTTAAGTTTTTTCATTTGAATTTCCATTTGCGCCACTTTCCAACTGTATTTCCCACTGTTTCCACCACACTGCAAGTCTTCCACAACATTTCTCGCCATTCCTCCATGGTTGCGTCACCATCCCGTAGGCCATCAAAGCATCCCCAGCATTGTTTTCTTAACAGGTTTTTGTGTTTTGCAGGGTTATCGGGTGGTGAAAGCCACCATGATTACGCAGTCTTTATTACATCGGCCAAAAAATGCAGAAAGGATCATGTGCAGAGTTCGAAGTAATGAAGCAAAGCCTAGGAAGGTGATTGATATGATCGCCATTTAAAGAGAAGGGTTAAACTCTGCGAAACCTTCCCAGATCCATCAAAACGCCAGATTGAAGACATTATGGAGCACACATAGGGTAAAACGCGCAGAAGTTTATGTATATCAGGGTTTTCACATCAGCAGAATGTTTTCCCCATAAAGCACAGAGTGCCCATGCGGCTTTCATCCTATGCCGTGTTCTGGAGAGATTTTCTAGCCCTGACAACAATCCTGTGCTACCAGAGCATTTGATTCATAGTATGGCAGACCCTAGCATCATTTATTTACCTTTTTGTTTATTCACCAGAAGTACTACAGAATGTTGCAGCAGAGTACATTAGAGACATGCCCGGAGTAAATGGAAGCCTGAAGAAGACCACTCTTGCGTCCAAAAGAGTGCCAGGGATGAATGCACATGATTTTAAACAAAATGGGCTTCAGCCCTCTTTCTTTTCTGAGTTTAATGCTTCATTTAGTGTTTCACCTACCTTCTCTGCTCCACTGGAGCTATAAATTCATGAAGAAACTCATTGTAAAGGTTGTTGATCAGTTATCAGAGAATTGCAAGCTGTTTCTTTTGAGACATAGTCTCTATGTAAAGTAGTAAGATAGGCTGAGGAAGATGTTTTCTGACTAAGTATCCAGCTATTGGAAATTTTTTACTTGACTGGTGTTGCTTTTTAATATGACAAGCACATTTCTTTGGATCCTGATCTAAAGAAACGATGATGTTTTTCTATCTCTGTATTTGTGTTTAACTTACATTCCATTTCATTTCATTTCTACTGGCTTGCATTAGAAATTTGGCATAGGATTTACCCTTGTTAGGTACCCTATGTTTCTTCTCTCCTTGCCTTTGATGTTTTCTACTAAATGTGTTATCTAAGAATTGATTTCAGTTGATTTAACCAGTGTAGTGGATGTTATTGCCTGCTAGCTGATGTATGAATTAAATGAATCTGTTCTTAGATGTTCTTGTTAGGATTTAGCTGGAAGATTTGGGAACACTGAGGATTAGAGTTAGCCCTGTCCACTAGGATCCTTGTGCAACCAGCTTTCCTTTCTAAGATCCCTCACGCTGGAGGCCGAAGCATTGAGAGTTCAAAGTCTCTCTCTGATCCGAGGTCTTTAACTTTGTGTTCTAAACCTTTATTGTTCCTCCTCCCTTACCATTCCATACCACACTATCATCTTTAAGATCCAATGTTTTAGATGACTAGCCCAACTGAAAGCCTGCACATTGATTAGCAAGTAAACCCTTTCTTGACTCCATTTCCCAATGGTTTTGAATGCTCCCTGGAATACTTCACCTCTGCCTAAATCCTCTTTTCTCATCCTTGTCTTACATTGAACCTTTCTTTCCTGGTGATCGACAACCAAACAAACAATCAAACAAACAAACCTTGTGCCTATAACTAGCCTAATATCTTAACCTTTTGAGCTTTAAAGACATAAAACCTTTGCTTACATAGAGAGATCCCTCTCTGGACCTAGGAGGGATAGATCCTGAGGTTTGAAAGTGGTTTGATGTTGTCTCATCTTTTGGTCTTGACAATCTAGCCAAAACATGGGAACCCCAACATAATGGCGACTCCACTGGGGAAAATCTGAGTATTTCTCACCTTACTACATCATAAGAGCCTCAGAAACCTAGAAACTCTGGTTAGGTTGGAAGTAAAACACTCATATTCATAGATCAAACTCTATACCATTTGTTGTGTTTCTCCCACACTCTTAGACAGAGTCTGGAAAGGGCCAGGTAGCCTCTAGATCTCACACTCTTTCAGAGGTGACATATCTGGTAAAAGCCCTCCTAGTCAATATTTGGTTAGATTTTGCTGTGTTGTGCAGATATCCTTGAAAAGGGACATCTCATAAGCACTGTGGTGGACAGTCTACACTCTAGAAACATCCTAAACCTTCCAGCTGGTGACTCCATAATTCCTAAATGACTTAAAGACTCCACTGGTGATCAGTAGGCCTGCTGATTATCTTGGTTTCACATAAGACTCCACTGGAAGACCAGAGCCATTACAACATCAGCCATAATAGAAGTAACAAGTAGGGTTAAGCTTCTTGGTTATAAAACAACATTCTGGCTTCAAGAACCATTCACACAAGAGCTTATCCCAACCCAAACCCACCTTAAATAGCTGACAAACCTGAGAGCATCCTCAAGGGATCTCCTACACCTAAAAGACCAACTATTTCCAGCCACATATATAGAGCTAACTCTACACCAGAATACTTTACAGCTCTATCAGACCCATTTTTTGACCTAGGCACTCAAAACAACTTACCAAGAACTAGTTCATTCAGTGTCCTAGACCAGCCAGATCTTGAGCTTCCTGGTTCACTACCCCAAAGTGGTAAACACCTTTGGGATAGACAGACCCCTCCATCTACGCCTCCTGATCTCCACTTCATTCAAAACTTGGGGCTCTGCCACCGTAAATCTGCTCATCAGTCTTCTGGTGGTCATAATATCCTTGTCATCCATATACCAACTGCTCAAGCTAACCCGTTACCTCATCAAAACATCATCATGGCAGCCTGGTATGCACCTTTGGTTTTACCCCAACCTCTAGTACCCTTACCAAATTATTATCAATCAGAGATCCACACTTCACTGCAAAAGAGTCTACCACAACCCAACACCATGTAGATAGCATGGAGGATTCTTTTGACTACATGGAGATAGATAATGATACAGTCAAAATGAGAATCTTTGCCCAAAGCTTAGGAGGTGATGTGAAGAAATGGTTCAAAGGCCTACCTCCTAATAGTATCCAAGACCTCCCAACCTTATATCAATCCTTCATAAACAAATGGGAAGTTAAGGCCAACCCCCTCTAAATCCTAGCAGAATACAAGAACCTGAAAATAAATGTAGGAGAGAGTGTCCAGGACTACTCTATAAGGTTTAACAACATTTATAATGCTCTTCCTCCACACATGAAACCTCCCCTAGATACGTTTTTAGTAAAGTACCCTGAAGTTCTTGATGCTGACATGGCCTACTAGCTTAGGGAGAGGGATTAAAACACATTGGAAGATATGCAAAAAGGAGCAGTGAGTGTAGAGGCAAATCTGATTGAGAAGGAAGCAAGATTGAGAGCTGAGAAAAGGGTAACATATAGAGATGACAATGTAGCTTCCACATCTGACCCCAATAATGACCGCATATCCAAGAACGTAGAGAAGCTACAACAAATGGTGGAAAAATTGGTTGTCACAGTTAGTAACCTAAGCAGAAATCAAAACCATAACCAGAACCAAAACTTTAGAAGAAACAATGCCACTCCCAACAGACAAAGAGGATCAGATCAGCAAGCTATTCCCCCATTCCAAGAGAAATTTCTTGATGAAGATGAGGGAATCATACAAGAGTCTGAGGGGAACACAATAAACATGTTTAAAACAAAAAATTCAATCCACAACTGTTACACAGAAGAAGATCAGCCCTCACCCTCATATTGGGATGAGGAATTGTTAGAATTTGAGGATTATAGGTTAGGATTTTAAAATGCCATGATGCAGGTCAGATAAAAATATGAACTTAGAAGCAAAAAGAGCTTAGATATTACCAAACCAAAATTTTCTGAGGTTAACATCAAGAAAAGGCCTGAGAAAACTCCTAAAGTGACTGCTGGAAGTAATAAATCAGCAGCTAAGAGTTCTGGAAAGAACAAAGAAAAATACAACCAAAACACTGAGAAACAAGGTCAACCATCAAGAAATACTAACATTGCAGTTAGTACTCCTAATAAAACAGTTTATAACACTGTACATAGTGATAATCAACACACCGATTCAGCCACCAAGGTGGTGACTAACAAAATAGAGTTGAACATTCCAAAGATTCAGTCCACTTTCAATTTGGAGAGTGAGATTGCAAAAATTAAAATCTCTATCCCACTCTCTGAGCTGGCCACTCAGGATGTATATAAAGTCCAAATTTTGAAAGCATTAAATTTAGGTGAATACAGTGACACTGTAAATCTGAGTGATGATCAATCTGCCCTTCTGTTTGGTCCAAATATATAAGGAAATTTTCAGGAAGGGGTAGTGCCCCCTTTTTATATCAGTCTTAATATCCATGATAAGATTCTCCACAATGCAATGCATGATTCTGGGGCATCACAAAACCTGATGCCTAAAGTAGTGATGGAAAGATTAGGCCTAGAGATAACCCGTCCCTATAAAGACCTATATTCATTTGACTCTAGCAGAGTAAAGTGTCTTGGCCTAATCAAAGACCTGTGTGTAAGCCTTACCCAGATTCCAGCAAAATGTATGGTCATGGATGTTGTGGTGGCAGATGTGCCACTCACGTATGGCATGTTATTGTCAAGATTATGGGGAGCCAAGCTGCAAGTAACAATGCAGATGAATGGGGCTTATGCCACAATCCCAATATTTGGCCAACTTAGAAGACTGTACAGAGAGGCACAAATGAAATTCCTGGTTAGTAGCCCCGAAAAGCCTGAAAATTCACCTTTATACTTTGTACATATAGACCTTGAATCCTTCATCCTCTGTAATGACAAATCCTAAGAAGCATCAGAGTCCAAAAATAGAGATACTAACAAGGAAACAAAGCCCATGGACTTTAACATAATGGCTACTATAGACTCGGAGGAGAAAGATGCAGAAAAATTTGAGCAGTGCACTGAAACAAGAACTCAAAGTGAACCAGAAGCAGGATGCAGTCAGCTGATTAGTCACCCCTCACAAACACATACACCACACCAAGAACGAAATGATGGTAAACCCGAGAATGAAACCTTGTGAGAAATGAATTTCGATGGGTCATGCACCAAGAGTACTATTGGGGCAGGAATGTGGATACATAACGCAGAGAGTGACTATGCAGAGAGCCATGCCTGCAACCTGCACTTCAAATGTACAAAAAATATTGCAGAGTATGAGGCTCTTATCCTAGGCTTAAACCTGTTGAGAAAATTAGGAGCCCGTAGGATAACTGTGCGTGGGGAATCTGAGCTGATTATTAAACAGGTGAATGATGAATACACGACGAAACATCCTAGACTGAGAGCATACAAGAATAAAACTTTGGATCTATTGAAAACCTTTATAGAATATGATCTAGTGTTCATCCCTAGAGGTCAGAACGAAATGGAAATGGACTAGCCTGCATGGCTAGTTCGTATCATAAACCTCCTAGTGACCAACAAATCATCATTCAGACCAAATTCAGACCTGCAGTGCCGGACAATGAAAAATATTGGCAAGTCTTTGAGGGCGATAAATAGATTGAAGATTTCCTGGTAGGGAGAAACGAGTTTGAATTTTCTGATTCAGATTCTAAATCTGACAGTAGCTGCCTAAGTGAAGAGTCCTCAGATGAGGAAGAAACACCCTTTAATATAGAAATAAACAGTTTAAACGAACAGATTGGAAATCCGAATGAAAAATGTGAAAACGAAGATAGTGAAGAAGTAGAGGTGCTGCAGACCAAAGATAAAAACATACATCGAGGTCTGACCCCTTTAGAGGAACATTTTGACTTTGATGATGTAGAAAAAAATCCCACTATAGAACATGCGGACTCTGATGTCGAGGAATGCAACATAGGCACTGAAGATAAACCCAAGATGATCAAATTGGCTAAGTCCTTGCCTGCAAACATGAAAGGGAAATACATTGACCTATTCAAGTAATTCATTGATGTGTTTGCTTGGAGTTATGAGGACTTAAGGACCTATGACACAAAAATCATACAGCATAAAATACCCTTGAAAGAAAATTAGAAACCCTTGAGACAAAAGCTCCGCAGGATAAACCCAAAACAATGGCCTGCAGTTGAAAAAGAGATTAAGAAGATGTATGAGGCAGGTATAATTGTGCCTGTGAGGTTCTCTGATTGGGTATCAAACCTAGTGGCTGTGAGAAAGAAAACAGGGGAGATCAGATTGTGCATATATTTTAGGAATCTTAATAGAGCCTCCCTCAAAGACAATTACCCTTTGCCAAGAATGGAACATATTCTTCAGAGGGTAGTAGGTTCTAAAAGGATCTCCCTGCTAGATGGTTTTTCAGGTTACAAGCAAGTCTTAGTAATCCCAGAAGACCAACTCAAGACAGACTTTAACACTCCATGGGGCACTTTTATGTATGTAAAGATGCCTTTTGGACTGATGAAATGTTACACCATTTTTTGGTCATCTAACCTATTATTATTAGATGAACCCAAGTACACCATGTAAGACCAATTTTACCCTAAGTAAAATTGCTTTCACCATATAAAATAACTCATTTGTTTATATTTCCTGGTCATATTTAACCCAAATTAAGGAACTTAATTAAATAAATCCTTATTTATTTAATTATTCCCTAAGAATAAGTTATTTAAATCATTATTTAAATAATATTCTTAGTTAAATTTGACTTAATCGTCCATAAATAATTAAATAAACCATTATTTATTTAACTATATTCCCATCACTTCCCTAAAATGATAAATAAACCATTTATTTATTTATTATTTATAAATAAAGGAATTGACCCAAGTCAAGAACCCTTTTCCCTCCAACAAATATAATAAAATTCCACTGGACACGGACACGGACCTAACAGTAGAACTGGGGTTAGGGCTAGGTCTGAAACTAGACATGGTGAAGCTAACAGGGGGGGAATCAAGAGGAGGGGGAGAACCTGAACAATCAGAGGAAGAGGCGGAGTGCAGAATCGGGGGAGGACATTCTTGATAGCGACGGGAAGGAGGAAGTAGACCAAGCAGAAACTGAGGGTGAAGGCCAAAAAGTCTCCGAGAAAGGTGCCTTGAAATATGACTTGATCTATGCTCAGTCTGGTTATGATTATACCATACTTCTTGACCTCCCCAGAACCGGTGGCACTAACGCACCGGGGGCACCTCATGCCACCGACGGTATTGTTAGATCTCTCTCTCATCCATCCGCTCAACCTCCCATGAGCTATGGTTTTCCTGGGGGAGGGGGCACCACCTCCTGCACTTCTCCCCCTCCCGGTAGCACGCATCCAGGATCCGGCATGCCTCTTCTTTCTGCCCAACCTCTGGTTTACCACACTATTACCCAACCTCATTATCATCCATACCCACAGCCTAGTGCTCCAGCTCCTCCAACATTCGCACCGTCGCCTCCCTTGTCTTCTCAACCCCCGCAACAGCAGTCAACACCCCCTCAAGAGAAGGTGTATGCACAACAAGGATTTGTGGCTACCCAACCACCTCAAGAACCGGTAACCACTCAACCTCCTCCATCTGGTACCTCTGATTACCAGATCCTCATGATGAACTCTGACCAACCTATAACCGTCGACCTTAACCTTCAAACTCCATCCAGTCCATACCCCCAGCCTCTTGCTCCATCTGTCCTCGAGTCACCTTCTTCCGGTTCTACAGAGCCTCTTTCGACAACTAATAGTCCCTTGCTTATCCCTTGGCCCAAAGTGGAGGTTCATACCAAGATTCCTAAGGGACCATTACGTCGAAATGCTGCTTCTAACCAAGCTGCCCATGCATATAGCATAGTAGATGAGCTGGCCCAATCTCCTGCTGCCATTTCAACACTGGAACTCCTCCAGTCATGCCCTTCTCAAAGAAGAGCTCTACTATCTACCCTGGGTGTTGTAGATCCTGCAAATGACCAATTGATTCTTTTCGACGCTCATCAGTTAGAGTCTCCTCCTCTTCCTGCTTCCGTCGCTTTACAAATCCCAGTCAAAATCTGGAACACTCACATTTCCCGGTGCATCATTGATGAGGGGGCATCCACCTGTGTGATGTCCACTTTGGTTTGGAAACAACTCGAATCTCCTGAGTTTGCCCTTCCCACGATCACTCTTCATGCGTGGGATGGCCATGCCTCCCAGCCCATCAGCCTTTTTTGTAACTATCCTATCACCCTTGCGGGCAAGACTGTTTGTGTTGACGTTGAAGTTATCGATGCCCCTCTTGACTATAACATTATTTTGGGGCGTAGTTACACCTATGCCATGTCTTCCGTCCCATCCGCAGTACACCGCAAGATTTTTTTCCCTCATAATGGAAAGATAGTCACCGTTGACCAATTGACATATCATGAGCCAAAATATCAGACTTTCCCTGAGTCGATCATCTCTTCTGTAGCCAATAAGCCAACTGTTGATTCTTTGACCAGTGCCCCCCCAGTATCTACAAAGACTCCTCCTTGCTTGGAACCTTCCCTGGTCTCCCTCCTCCTCTTGTCTCGGATCCGAGCTCAGCGAATGTTTGCATGATGCAATCGTCTCGGGCTGACCTCACGCAGCCCGCTTCGACTAGTCAGCAACCTCAACCTCGCCCGCCGCAACCCGCTCCTAGCCCTTCGCCTCAGCCAACCAGACCTCTCCCTTCTGACCCTTCTCCTACCGCTAATACCCATGTGCCTCTCAACCCTCCTGGGTGGGTTCCACCAGGTCTCAGCCATCTTGGAGCCATCCTTTCTGGCCATTACCCCGCTGGTCAGATACCGTTCCTAGCTCCCCCACCAGGAGTATACACGGTACCCGTCATGGCCACCCTCTCTCTTCCTAACCTGGCCCTTGGAATTCCCGTCTGATACCTTGATCCTCCAGCCACTACCCCGCCTGTTCAACCCAAACCTTATCTTTCTTTGACCCCGGTTCAACCGGTCCCCATGACTTCTCCCACTGCAACAGTGCCTCAGTCACCTCAACAAGGTCCACCTTCTGTTGCGACCGCTTCAGGTAAGAATGGAAAAGCTCATAGGGGGGCATCAAATGACAAGGCTACCGTGAAAAGCCCTGCCCCTCCTCGGCCTCCAAAGCATACCACCCAGTGTGCTTTGTGTGATGTTGTCTGTCACGCCACCCATACCTGTCCTGAACTGCCTCATCTCAAGCCCATGGTTATTTTCGCGTTCCCTGAAGCCTTTGTTTCTTCCACGATCGCGTCCATGAACCCCAAGCCTATTCACACCAACCACTGTTGTGCTTTGTGTGATATCCATGGCCATTACAGCCACCTTTGTTCCCGCCTCAAGGACTTCCGCACCTCTCTAGCCGCGGTCCACCAATTTGAGGCCAAGCGCAACAAGTCCACCTCTCCCATATTTGCGCATTTTTCTTCGACAGAACTACCAGACATGACCACTCCCATTGACATTCCCCCTCTTGATTTCAAGCTGACAGAGCCTTCGTCCACCATTTTCTACCTATCATCATCCATGAGACCCTCGGGGAACATTCCCTCTGAATCCTCCCCTGTTGTTTCGCTTGACCTTCCTTCGGCGATCACCTTGGGCTCAACATAGGTAGATCCTTTATCTACTTACTCCTCCTCTGTCACCCCTTGTGACGACACACACGTGAACCTCTCTTCTCATGATGCTGATTCAGGTAGCTTCGCCGCATCATATGGTATTTCTCCCACCAGGCACCCCATCTTGTATCACGATGACGACAGTATGGCAGAAATTACCACCCCCGACTTTATCTATTCCCCCTTACATCGACCCCATGTGTCCGCACCACATCCACCTCGTGGCCATTACATTGAAACCCCATGTTCGGGTAAGGGGGCACCCATACTTGAGAGACCAAGAGAAGCAATTCTCCACAACTCTCCTAGTGTATCTGCTCATGCTGACTTTAGTACCATTATTCTTCCACATTTAGAAGAACCTCTAAAGTCCCATATCACTTCAGATCACTCTAGGGATGATACCCCTTATCGTTCCTTCATCTTACATCAGCAACCCAATCATTTATATATTGTTGTTGACCAACCGATATGTTTTATAAGAGAGCATCAGTTCATTATCTCCAAATCCTCTGTTTGGGATAGTGGCACCAAGTATTCCAACCCAGAAACTTAAAGCCCATTTGATTCATGTATGCAGTACTAAAAGAGATTGGTAATCCTCCATTTCCTTTCTCAAACTGCATACCCATAACAAAAACAAATGGCACACCATATCATTAAAATGTGTTTATATTCCCCTTGTTTGCTACATACATTTTGGCATAACCAAAACATGCTTGGGGGCACCTATGCCCCTCAACCATAAAAATCCCAGATCTCAGCCAACAACAGCACTGAAACCCTCTTTCTCTGATAAGTTGCACTTTTCAAGTCATTGCCTGGGACACGTTGCAGTTGTCTGCCCAATACCTACTACCCAGGTCACAGAACAGACCCCAAAAAGTGTGACCTGACCTGTTCATGAGCTTTGGGTACCTTTTAGTTTTTAGTACCTTGCTACTTCGCCAGGACACATTTTTTCCACGAAGAGTCTATTCACCTCTCCTACAAATCGGATTTTCTCACTTACAACACATGTCATTGGGGGCACCACCTTGCCTCTATACTCATTCCTGTTCGTGTCAATTTCTGTCATGAGATACCATTTTGTACTCATGTTCTTTATGGTCCCCTTTGGATCATCCCCCATTTCATTATCATCATTACTATTCGTCTGTTCGTCGCTCTATTATTTTCCCTCGTGCCTTAGTTGGGGTTCCATTATTGCCTCACCTATGACGGACCTACTTCGGTCGACATCAGCTCATTTACTCTAGAAAACAAGTCTAGGGGGCAATGTACCTTGGTTCTAGCTCTTCTCAGCATGATCGTGATCTATACACTTGATGGTCCAGTGATGCAGAAATAACTATTGGTGCTTCCCGGGCGTGTGTGAGATGTCTCAACCCTCATGAGGGGGTGGCCCTGCAGGTAGCCCCCCACATGCCCGGATGACTTCTTCATTTCCTCCCTTGATGCAACTCCTCTCATTTGATGATATCGACTTCAATCGCTTGCAGCGCCTCTTCGGTTTGCACGTATCAGTCAGATTTTGCGAGCCCTTCCCCGCGTGTCGGGGGAATTTGGGTGTATTTATATCTCATGTACTACCATATTATTGTATAAGTCATGATGATTATTCCAGGCATCTCATGTATGTGGGATTCATCATGTTATTTATCTGGCTCATGTTTCGGCCAGTACCTGCTTCATTATTGTGTTCCGTGGTTTTCTGGACGCCTTATTCTTTGTACTTATTGCGTTCCGTGGTTTTTCGGGCGCCTTATTCTTCGTACTTTGTCTCGGCGGGCATAGGTATGCCTCCCCTGCCGTCTTTAGCACAAGTACCACTTCATAAAATAGAGACTTGTTGCACCTGTAAGTCTCATCTCCTTAGGGTCTAGTCCTTTAGCACATCAGACAACCTTACATTTCTCTCTCTCACTTCCCTCTCGATATCTAGTGATTGAGTTCTTACAACGTACTTCAGTCATATGATTTTCTCCTAACACTCATACGTTGGGGGGCAATCTGTTACACCATTTTTTGGTCATCTAACCTATTATTATTAGATGAACCCAAGTACACCATGTAAGACCAATTTTACCCTAAGTAAAATTGCTTTCACCATGTGAAATAACTTATTTGTTTATATTTCCCGGTCATATTTAACCCAAAACAAGGAAATTAATTAAATAAATCCTTATTTATTTAATTATTTCTTAAGAATAAGTTATTTAAATCATTATTTAAATAATATTCTTAGTTAAATTTGACTAAATCATCCATAAATAATTAAATAAACCATTATTTATTTAATTATATTCCCATCACTTCCTAAAAATGATAAATAAACCATTTATTTATTTATTATTTATAAATAAAGGAATTGACCCAAGTCAAGAACCCTTTTCCCTCCAACAAATATAATAAAATATTCGTAAAGGGTGCTTCTAGAATTCGATTAATAATATTTTATTCATGCACCGAGTTCTAGACTGCCCCAATATTTTGTTATAAATAGGAGGGTTTTCCCCATTCATTGGTCACCTTCATTGCATTAGATCACTCTGGATCTACTCTTGGTCACCATTTTCCATTCTGTTTTATGAACTCCCATTGAGTTCCATGCTTGTTTTTCTACACCAATAAGAGAGATAAATTCCAGATCTGAAACACTGAGGACTTCCAAGAACCCATCCCACTGAGGAGAACCAGAAAACACCTTTCTTGTTTTCCTCTCAGGTGCCCCATTCTTTAATATAATACAAATCATTCTTTTAAAAAAAAAAATCTTGCCTTGTCTATTGATGCATGGATCCATACTATAGTTTATCTTCTTAATGTCTTTTTGTGCTTAGATCTGAATTTGTGCAGCAAACTTAAAGATATTTTGCAGCCATAATCGATGTTAGGGCTATTTGTTATGAGTAGCTAAAGTGATTGGTGCAACCTTCCAAAGAGCAATGGACATAGATTTTTCAGATGAAATACGACACTTCATTGTCATCTATCTGGATGACATAACAGTCTATTCCAAGACTGAGGAAGAACACCTAGAACACTTGAGAAGATTGTTTGAAAAAAGTAGGAGGTTTGGTCTGTCATTGAATCCTAAAAAGACTATTTTTGGGCTGCAAGAAGGTAAGCTTCTTGGCCACATCATATTTGAGAACGGGATTAGGATAGATCCAAAAATATTTGAGGGAATACTACAAATCACACACCCAAGAAATATCAAAGAGTTACAGTCCTTCATTGGGAAAATCAACTTCCTCAGGAGGTTTATTCCCAGCTTAGCTGAACACCTTAGAAATATGACCAACATGCTGAAGAAAGGTGTAGGAGTTAAATGGACTGTTGAAGCTAAGAAATATTTTGAATCAGTTAAACTTTCACTCACCCAGGCTCCTATCCTAATCAGCCCAGATTTCTCAAAATATTTTCTAATTTTTTCATTTTCCTCCAAGCATACGATAGCTGCAGTTCTACTGCAGAAAAATCCAGAGGGAATGGAACGGCCCATTTCTTTCTTCAGCAAAGCACTCAGAGATGCACCCTTGAAATACAACATAATGGAAAAACAAGCCTATGCTCTGATTAAGGCCTTGAAAGACTTTAGGGTGTATATTCTGCATTCCCACACCATAGCCTATGTGCCAAAGGTAGTGGTTAAAGACATATTGTCCCAAGACCCAGATGGGAAGAGCGGAAAATGGATTGTTGTGATCCTAGAGTACGACCTTTAGATAAAACCCACCAAACTGATCAAAGGTTAGGGCCTAGCTCAACGAATGGCTGAATCAAATCTACAAGCCCTTGAAATTAACATGGTAGATGCCTTGGATGAGCAGCAGGGATTGCCTGATCCCACTGTTGAGGAGAAGTTTCAGAGCTCTCCTTGGTATTCTGACATTCTGTATGTGCTTACACACCTCAATGCCCCTCCTGAACTATCAAAGACCCAGGCCAGATTCTTAAAGCTAAAGGCCAGAAGCTATTGTATTCTAAATGGATGTTTATATTGGAAGAATCCAAATGGCCTATTGCTTAAGTGTTTTCCTGAGTCTGAAGCAGAAAGGATTAAACAATAATTCCATGTAGGAGAGTGTGGAGGCCACCTGAACTGGGAAGCCACTGCAAAAAAAATACTCAGAGCTGGCTAATATTGGCCTACACTCTTCAATGATATCCATAGGATGATAATTTCCTGCCACAAATGCCATATTTTTGAAATCAAAAGAAAACTCCTCTCCTTACCTCTACAACACATCATTGTTGAAGCTCCCTTTATGCAATGGGGCCTATATTTCATAGGGGAAATTAATCCTGCTTCCTCTGCACAACAGAACTGGATCTTAACATCCACAGACTACTTCACTAAGTGGATAAAGGCCATACCTACTAGGAATGCCATAGATTCAGTCATCATTAGGTTCTTAGAAGGTCATATCCTCTCTCGGTTTGGCTGCCCAAGGAAAATAATCACTGATAATGCTGTTGCCTTCGGATCCAAGAAAATGGTTGATTTTTGTCACAAGTATCAAATAGCACTTGGTAATTCAACTGCCTATTACCCTCAAGGTAATGGATTAGCTGAATCATCAAACAAGAGCCTGGTGACCATCATCAAAAAGCTGCTGGAAGAGAACAAAAAGTCATGGCATAAAAAGTTAGTACATGATTTGTGGGCTGACAGGCTTACAACGAATAAATCCATTGGCATGTCACCATACCAGCTTGTCTATGGAACAGAAGCAGTGTTTCCTACCAGCCTTGGGATACCAGTGATCAAACATGTTCAAGAGATACAAACAAAAGAAGACAGTATGGTGAGGAGAATAAATCAGACAATTCATCTCCAAAAAACAAGGGAAGAGGTCTATAACAGAGCTATAAAGGCCCAAGAAAATATAAAGAAGTTATTTGACAAAAGAATTAAGGCTTCCGATTTCAAAATTGGAGATAAAATTCTGAAGTGGGACTCAAGGAAAGAGGACAAAGGAAAGCACATCAAGTTTGACAGTTTGTGGCAAGGTCCATACATCATCCAGGCCATTGTGGGTCCAAATGCCTTTTTTCTACAAGAGTTATATGGTACAGAGCTGTTTTGGGGTCCTGTCAATGGCAGGATGCTCAAACACTACTTCTGCTAATTTCCAATTTCGAGTTTCCATTTCCATTATACATACCATTGCAGTGTTTGTTTTCAAAAAAAAAAAAAAAAAATAGAGAAAAGGAGAGGTTCAGACATGCCCAAAACATGAACCTCTGAAGTGCAAAGGTTGGCTCTAATATGATCAAAACCTAAGCCAAAGAAAGAAAATATAGTTGGTTCAAACATGCCCAAAACATGGACCAGCAAAGAAGAAAAAGAGTCACCTCTAACAAGCCCAAAACCAGAGCTGAAAAAAAAAAAAAAAAAAGTGACTCTAACAAGCTCAAAACTTGAGTCACAAAGAGAAGAAGGATGCTTCAAAACTTCAAATATCAAGCCTTCAAAGTTTTGTTTTCATTTTTCTGTAAGTTTCTGTCCATGTGCAACTGTCTTTATGCCTTGGATCCACAACAAACTAGACTAGCTAATCCTAGTTTGACTGTTTTTATATTTCTGTTGTAGACTGTAGAGAAGAAATCTACTGGACAATTTAATCCCAACAGATGTTAGAATAGGTAGAGGAACATATGAGACCAATAGTGTAATCTGGTCTCATGGAGCAATAAGGGTAGAAATAGAATAGATTTATTTTCTTGTTTGTAAAAAAAATAAAATAAAAATAAAATAAATAAATAAATGATGTAAAGGGTTTGCTAGTTCAAATGCACCCTAGAAGAAAAAATGCTAGGATTGTAGGATGGGTAGGTAGATTGTTTGGGAATGTTTTTTTTTATCTATCATATTTGTGGCAGCTGAAAATCAAAGAAGAAAGGTGGCTCAAGCAATAGGCATCTGGCCTACACCAAAGATCTATTCTCTGAATTCTTGACTCCTTCAAGAAGAAGCCATCCCCATATGGATCCACTGTTAGCCCCCTATAAATTCCTTGACAGGAAAGCAAGGGGCTAATTTGTTTTATTAGCCTTCAAGGAATTCATTTCTCTTAAAGAAAACACATCATCCTTGAAGCTTTTTCGTGCTCCCTGCCTTTGATAAATTCCCTCTGCTAACTCCCTTTATAAGGTCTCATTGATTGTAAAAATTGTGCTCCAAAAAGCCTACATTTACCTTCATACCCCTGAAAAATTCCTCCCTTAATCCCTATAAATCCTCCCAAAATCCCTGTTAAATTCTACATTCACCCCTTGTTTGGTCTAATTCCCCTTGTTTTCCTTTATCGTTACCTTTTCCCGGCCCCGAAAATGCACTAAAATGGGCCAAATAACCATATTTCATGTCTATTGGGTCTTAGCCCCTTTTGGCTAGCCCCCTGTACTTCTTTCACCGCGTGACCCCGGCACAGGAACCAAACGCCAAGGTGAAAGGTGCTTTCCGCAGGTGGATATCGAACGCCATATTAGCTGTCAATCTATTTAGATCGGACGATCTTCACAAAACAACGCAGCGCCCGTAGCCCACTTCGTTTGTTGCCCGATCGCATCTCAACCATCCATTCAATCCAGAGATCAACGGTTTATATTTCACCTACCCAGTGGTCCTTGCAGCCACGCTCGTTCAAAAACCACGGGTTACTATCGCACCGCCTTTCAGAGGTGGGCGGTATTTTTATTTTCGGAGCGATTCCACTCACTTCCCAACACGTGGCTCCAACACTGTTCAAAAACCGCCCCCCCCATTGCGCATTAACATTCGTCATTTGATCTGGCATGATATGCACATTAACCGACCGATCTGGGGCTCTCCATCCCATGGAAATCGCGCTGCAAAGTTGCGCGGAAGTTAACCCAAGGCCGCCGTACCCCTGGTCCACTGTCCATCGCCCTCCGACGTGTTTTACACCATCGATCTCCTCCCGAGATCGGATGGTCCAGATTTATTCGCACGCCCGTCATTGACCCCGTACCACCACATCATCTTTCCACGCGTTTCTTTATATATTCACTTTTCCCTTCATATATATTTCATTCCAAGGTCGATATTTAATGTTTTTCATTTGACTTTCCATCTGCGCCACCTTCCAACTATATTCCCCACTGTTTCCACCACACTGTAAGTCTTCCAAATCATTTCTCGCCATTCCTCCACGGTTGCATCACCATCCTGCAGGCCATCAAAGCATCCCCAGCATTGTTTTCTTAACAGGTTTTTGTGTTTTGCAGGGTTATCGGGTGGTGAAAGCCGCCATGATTATGCAGTCTTTATTACAGCGGCCAAAAAATGCAGAAAGGATCGTGTGCAGAGTTCGAAGTAACGAAGCAAAGCCTAGGAAGGTGATTGATATGATCGCCATTTAAAGAGTAGGGTTAAACTCTGCGAAACCTTCCCAGAGCCATCAAAGTGCAAGATCGAAGACATCATGGAGCACATAGAGGGTACAACGTGCAGAAGTTTATGTATATTAGGGTTTTGACATCGGCATAATGTTTTCCCCATAAAGGAAAGAGTGCCCATGCAGCTTTCGTCCTATGTCGTGTTCTAGAGAGAGTTTCCAACCCTGAAAATAGTCCTGTGCTACCAGAGCATTCGATTCACAGTATGGCAGACCCTAGCATCATTTATTTACCTTTTCGTTTATTCACCAGAAGTACTACAGAATGCTGCAGCAGAGTACATCAGAGACATGCCCGGAGTAAATGGAAGCTTGAAGAAGACCACTCTTGAGTCCAAAAGAGTGCCATGGATGAATGCACAGGATTTTAAATAGAATGGGCTTCAGCGCTCTTTCTTTTTTGAGTTTAATGCTTCATTTAGTGTTTCACCTACCTTCTCTGCTCCAATGGAGCTATAAATTCATGAAGAAACTCATTGTAAAGGTTTTTGATCAGTCATCAGAGAATTGCAAGTTTTTTCTTTTGAGACATAGTCTCTGTGTAAAGTAGTAAGATAGGTTGAGGAAGATGTTTTCTGACTGAGTATCCAGCTATTGGCAATGTTTTACTTAACTAGTGTTGCTTTTTAATATGACAAGCACATTTCTTTCGATCCTGATGTAAAGCAGCGGTGATGTTTTTCTATCTTTGTATTTGTTTTTAACTTACATTCCATTTCATTTCATTTCTACTGGCTTGCATCAGAAATCTGGCATAGGATTTACCCTTGTTAGGTACCCTATGTTTCTGCTCTCCTTGCCTTTGATGTTTTCTAATAAATGTGTTATCTAAGAATTGATTTCAGTTGATTTAACCAGTGTAGTGGATGTTATTACCTGCTAGCTGATGTATGAATTAAATGAATCTATTCTTAGATGTTCTTGTTAGGATTTAGCTGGAATATTTGGGAACACTAGGGATTAGAGTTAGCCCTGTCCACTAGGATCCTTGTGCAACCAGCTGGCCTTTCTAAGATCCCTCAAGCTAGAGGCCGAAGCATTGAGAGTTCAAAGTATCTCTCTGATCTCATGTTTTTAAATTTGTGTTCTAAACCTTTATTGTTCTTCCTCCCTTACCATTCCATACCACACTATCATCTTTAAGATCCAATCTTTTAGATGACTAGCCCAACTGAAAGCCTGCACATTGATTAGCAAGTAAACCCTTTCCTGACTCCATTGCCCAATGGTTTTGAATGATCCCTGGAATACTTCACCTCTGCCTAAATCCTCTTTGCTCATCCTTGTCTTACATTGAACCTTTCTTTCCTGGTGACTAGCAACCAAACAAACCTTGTGCCTATAACTATCCTAATATCTTAACCTTTTGAGGTTTAAAGACATAAAACCTTTGCTTACATAGAGAGATCCCTTTCTGGACCCAGGAGGGCTAGATCCTGAGGTCTGAAAGTGGTTTGATGTGGTCTCATCTTTTGGTCTTGCCAATCTGGCCAAAACATGGGAACCCCAACATCACTGTTGGTGCACTTCTGTATTCTTTGAATGACTCTTTGATTGAAGAATTGGATACGGCCTATTATCACTAATCCGATAAGCAGAAGTAATACACATATGGTACTATTATCATGTATGTTATTTTTTTTTCTGAATGTTAATGATGAACTCAGCTCTCATGAATCATATATAGAATTAATTATTTTTATTTGAAATATCAGTTGCACTATTATACGATATAAAGGTAGAAATTAGTTATTTTATACATGGTTATTAGATAAATGCGATATATCTTTCATTTTATTTTTATTAACTATTTTTTGAAGAGAATCATCTTACACAGTAATAACTCTATTAAATCTGTGATGATTTCATCGTCATAGATTGACTAGATATCTCTTTAGATCGCATTTAAATCTTATCCCCAGGTTAGATTAAATTTAATTCAAAGTTTTGCACTTAGAAAGAAAATTTTCTTAGTTTGTAGTAATTCATCATTTTAAAATGTTTTGAAAATAAATCCTATAAATTATCATAAAAACCCAAGTATTGGAAACTGGTCCCATCACACCCACTCGGCGCCACTATCCCAAACAGAAAGGGAACTACTTTAAGGTTCGGATTGGGTGGTTATCCCCCTTTGTTGTTGCCACGTATTTATGAGGCCTCAACACGTTCCTAAGAATGAAACTAGAAATCCATACTACAAGATAGGGAGAGCTTACAAGAGTCTGACACACATGAATATGCCTTCATTTCCACTCACAGGACATCATGAACATCCTCCGCCATGTTGGCTTTATTACAATCTTACAATGAGTGCTCCAACCAAAACATTCTGTTCTTGGGTCCCAAATTCGCAAACATTGGACCTTCTTCATTAGCTCTTCTCTAGACCTACAAACTAAATAAATGCCTAGGTTATCACTAACCAAATGCCAACCTACACAAACTGAATAGTTCCTGCATCTCCCTCACACATGTCCATAACAAAACCCATAAAGCAAACAACAACACTCACAACCTTCATTTATGTCTTCCTTCCTAGTTCTGGAGTATTCTCCTGCATTACCCTCTAAGGTTTCAACTTTACATGCTTCATATGCATGTTCTAGGAGGGTTAGTTGGGTGGTGTCCTCCCCATCAATCCTCCATTTCCTTGATTTGTCATCCCCATCATAGATTCATTTCTTGTTTCCACTATATTGATCAATTGTTCGATCCTTCTATGGTTCATTTTAGGAGGCCAATGGGATTAAATTTATGGGTTGGAGTCTTGAATACCCGAATTGGCTAAGCAATATACTACTTTATTTCTAGAACTTTGTGAATGAGATGTTATTTTATAAGGGAAAGAAAGAATCAGATTCTAGATTTGAGTCACAAAAAATTCTAGCCGCCGATTGTTCACTATTTTAGAGACTGGAGAATTATTGATAACCCTCTAAATAACATTGATGACTAGGTGATAATATCTATCTACCTAAAGTTGAGTGATATCCAATTATCTAACTAGTAACAATACTCTTTCTATTGCATTGAATTCAACCACATTATTACTAGTGTGCCCTGAATGTCCAGCATAGAAACTGAAGGTGTTATCATGGTCGTTATAAAATATTTCCCCATACCGTGACAATCTTGGGTTTCCTTTGGAGGCCCCATCAAAGTTAAGATTAATAAAACCTATATGGGGAAGAGAAAACCATGAAAGAAAAGAGCAAGGAGCCCCAGAGCAAGATGTCATTTTCTACCCATCATTATATTATTTATTAATTTTTTTGATTTATGTGGTTGATATTTATATTATTAATATTAATAATTAATACTATTAGTTTATAATTAATTAATATTATAAATTATTATTTAGGATAAGGGAGTTAAGGAGAAAGAAAAATAAAAATATTAATAATTTATAATACAAATTAATAATTTTAATGATGATGTTAATTTTAGAAATGATATTAAATTTTATTAGAGATTATAATTTTTTATTAATGATTAAATTAAAGGGAATTAATATAAGAATATTAATATAAATTTGTTAAAATAGACTATAATTAAATTAAAATAAAGAGATTGATATTGAGTAATAAAATAATAAAGGTGATAATAAAATTATATCTAGTTTTAAGAGATTAGTATAAGGAGGTCAATCATTAAAATATTGAAAGTAATAATAATAAAATAATATTTTTAAAGTTAATAGCTAAATAAAAACTAAAAATTTGAGAAATTATTAAAATAACAATGTGGATGTGGATGTGAATAAAGGAAATAATATAGAGTTATTATTATTATTATTATTTATTTTCTATTTTTTATTATTAATATTGTTAGCAAAAATTATTAGTAATAATTTTTAGGAATGAGTTTAAATAATTTGTAATAGAAAATATTAATATAAACTAATAATTTAATAATAATAATGTTTACATTAAAAAAATTTCAATATTGTCTATGAGATCTTGGATGATCATGTGCTCTGTTAAGATACTCTTTGTTGCGAAGTCACTAGTTCAATTCCGTGCCCCGATCACACTGATATGTATTGGACACGATGATGAAGATGTAGTTCTACATAACTTACAAAAAAAGTTGATTTTCAAAGTTATTAGAAATTATATAAAGCATTAGAAATGTTATCAATAATAAGATAAAAATACTATTAATTATCAAATAAAACAAATTAATGTAAAGAGGTATTTAAAATAAAAATGATAAAATTCTCATATTGAATGTAATGAATTATGTAAAAAAAGGATTATTAAATGATTATTTGAAGAGGATAGTGGGGAATACATAAATATTTAATTGGTTAAAAGAATAGAAATGTGAGGAAAAGCTTAAAAATATTAAAATAAGAAAGAAATTACACTAGAAAATGAAAATCTGAGAAGGGATAAAGGGGGTGGGGAAGGATTTGTTATTGCTATAATCATTCTTCCCTCTTAAGTCTTAAACCTTAATATGCCTTTCAAAATAAATCTATGGATGTTTTAAACATTTCACAAACAATATTTAATTATTTGGAGTGTAGAAAGAAGACGAACAAATTTTAAATCTAATTGCACAATTCTAAAACATCAATGACCAACATTCATTGATTAGGTCGCCACTTGCATATGTTTGAGTTAGATTAAAGTCTCTTACAAGCTTAAGAAATCTCTCTATTCCTGATGATCTTATTTGTTTGTGATTTAATAAATGGTGCTTGTTGTAATTCTAGCATTAGAACAACCACATCTACATGAAGAGGCCACCACAAAAGGAGTAGTCACAATAAACCTTGTATATGTGCATCTTCCTATCTAACTGGTGGTGTTTGTGACTGATTTATCTATACATGTCACATTACCGATGCATAGTAAGGATACTTCTGCAGAGAGAATTGGTTCAATACATTTTGCATCTTTTCTTGAGACAAGCAAATCATTTAGAGTGGGGAAGTTGTTGAACGGATCTCTTTAGACTTATATTTTTCATCATAATGATCTATATGTAAATGTCAAAATCATTGGTAAATGTGTATGATAAAGTAAATAGGTGGTTGATAGAGGGAACAACTACTCCAATGACATCTCTCATGTATAAATATATAATAAATTCAACGCAAACATGGACTATAATTCCTTTCTCAGTATCCTCTGGAATATTCTCTGGTTCTTTGGGTATATTTATGTGTTATGGTTGTGTTGTAAATATGTACCATGTTCTAATGCTAGAATTATAAAACTGCTAATGCATCATCAGGTGCTAATATGATCAATCAATAACCATATGTTTTGTATTCATTGAAAAATCGTATTAGTATATCGAGGGTAAAGTTGCAAGTGCATTGGTGCAGTCCCTTTGGCCCAATGGGATCTAAATTGTCTATCCTTGGACGATAACAACTCGTATAACTGTCAGATCTAGATTTGCATGAAAATTATCTCCTTCTTCGACCTTAATGGATGGGACCCATCCTCGGTCTTCGAGCTAAAAAATTAAGATGTAATGGGTGTCCAACTACCATTAAGTGTAGTCCTACCCTAATTAAGCATTCTCCTCTTCAAAATTTTCACTAATTTTCTTCTGTTTCCATCATTTTTGCACATCGTTATGTAACTTGAGAGTCGTAGAAGGTTTCATCACGTGAAAATCAGGAAATTAAGCTAAACCCATTTTCATTTTCACTGAATAAGTACTCTTTCGTTGCTCCAGCTCATTTTACAGTTCTTCATCAGTCCAATTCATATGAAGGAATGAAATTTCTAATGAACTATCAAAAGAAACCCTTATCAATGAGTTATTTGGTATCAAATATACACAAATCCACCTTACAAATAACCTGACTCTGTAAGGAACCCTAAATTTATTTCCCTTTAGACACATTTAAATATGATTAATGCCTAAAAAAATATGGGGTTTTAGTTGTTGCACTCCTTTCTATGCATTTCATCCCAGATTCTATCCTTTTTTGTTAGGTCCCTATATTACTAGTATAGTCCCTTATTATTGTTAGTGTAACCCCATTATTGTTATTATTGTACCCCTGTAACCCCCATATTGTTATTATTTTTCCCTTAAATTATTATTTTTAGGGAGGCTAGGATTACATTCTAGCCACACTAGGATTACATTGTCGCCCCATGGACTCCTATATATAGAAAGGAGGTTTTGTAATTTGTATCATCCAATAATTTTTCATTCATGTAATGTATTAGAGGTTGCACCCTCGAAGTGGCTTATTTTTAAGATTTTGGTATCTCTTTTCTTCTTTTTTTGGAGATGGTTTCACAACATTTGGTATTAGAGCTTTGGATTCTAGGGTTTCGCTTCTCCAAATAGGTCATCGTGGCATTTTCACTATAACTATTTTTATACGAAGTATAAGAAGCTGAAATTTTTAGTGTGCGAAGCCAAATTCTAGGGGAACATTTTCACAAAATTTCAAAGCTTGGTTCACAATATTTTCGGAGATATAATATGTGGAATTTAGGTCATTTTGTAGGCTCCTAAATTTAACCTAATCAGGTCATCGTGGAATTGTCGCTATAACGTTTTTTCTACAAAGTTTCAGAAGCTGAAAGTTTTATAATGCGAAGCTGAAATCCTGAGAAACATCATCACAAAATTTCAGATCTTGGTTCGAAATATTTTTGGGGATATGGTTTATGGAATTTAGAGATTTTTGAGGCTTCTAAATTTCATCTCAAAGTGGTGACCGTGGAAAAATCTTCATAGCTCTCATTCTGAGTATCGGATTGGAATGCTGTAAAAAGTGGTCATAAGCACACGAAATTTAGTTTGCTATCTATAAATTTTAGAGCCAAAGGAGGAAACCGTGACATGTGGAAAGTCGTACAAGTTTTCTCTATTGAACTAGTCCATAATTGGGTCTTCGTGGGATATTAGAAATAACTTTGCCTTGAAGAATCCAAATCAGATCAGACCTATGGCATTTGAAATAAGCTTTAGAGGGCTATGACAGGGCTTAATTTCGTATATTTAGGATCCACAATTATAGAGATAATTCAATTTCAATATCGAGATCTTCAAAAGAAAGTAAAAGGTGTGTATTTTTTTTTGCGAATTGCATAAGTATTGTTTGAAGAATGAATTTGAATTGATTCCAAGGGCATATTGTAGAATCGATATTAGTATTGGATTGTAAAATGGCCCCTAAAAATAACTCAAGGTTGACACCACAACAATTGGAAGAAAAAAGAGCAAAAGGGCTTTGCTACAGTTGTGATAACAAATACACTAAAGGTCATAAGTGTGCCGAGAAGAAATTATTTTACATAGATTGTGAAGAGGAAGAAGAAAATGAACAAGAATATTCAAAAGAAGAGGGTATACACAACGAACCAACCCTAGAAGAGGAAGAAATGAGTCCGACCATATCGTGTAATGCATTGGCAGGAATTACCACTCCTCAAACTCTCAAGATAGAAGGACATATCAAGAAGAAAAAGGTAACAGTGTTGATTGATTCATGTAGTACCCATAATTTTATTCATTGTAAGGTAGCCAAGGAATTGAATTGTTTCCTATACCCAGCACCAGAATGTCAAGTGATGGTTGCAAATGGAGGAACTATAAATTGCTCTGGAAAATGCCATAATATCAAGCTAACCATGGGGGAATATGTATTGAATAGTCCAATGCTTTCCATTCCTATGAAAGGTGTTGATGTTGTACTAGGAGTACAATGGTTACAATCTCTGGGGATGATGGCTTTTAATTTTCAAGAACTTTTCTTGAAAATTTTTTCAGAAGGAAAGAAAGTCGAATTACGGGGTAGTGCAGGGAAGCCAGAAAAAATAATAAGCTCTAATGTCATGAAAAAGCTTCTAAATAAATAATAACGAGGTGTAATTGCACAATTATTCTCACTAGAAGTTCCAACATCAAAATCATCTGTTTCTTCAGATCTCAAAAAGGTCTTGGACAATCATTCCAAGCTGTTTAAAACTCCCAAAGCACTCCCACCTATTCCTGATCATGATCATTCTATTCATTTGATTCCAGGAATTGTTCCTCCAAACATCAGGCCTTATAGATATCCTTATGTCCAAAAGAGCGAAATTGAATGTATGATTGTAGAGATGTTAGAGGCTGGTATAATTAAACCTAGTTAAAGTTCTTTCTCTGCTCCTGTAGTATTGGTACACAAGAAGGATGGATCATGGCACATGTGTCCGGATTATAGGGAGCTCAATAAGATCACCATTAAAGATAAATTTCCCATTCTTGTGATTAATGAATTATTGGATGAATTACATGGAGCATTTTATTTTACCAAGTTGGATCTTTGTTAAGGATATCATCAAATTATAATTAAGAATAAAGATATTCCGAAAACAACATTTCAAACTCATGAGGGTAATTATGAATTTTTGGTCATGCCTTTTGTCCTTACCAGTGCACCTTCTACATTTCAAGGGTTGATGAATTCCATTTTCAAACACTTCCTTAGAAAATTTGTGCTAGTATTTTTTGATGATATACTAATCTACAACAGGTCTTGGAAGGATCATGCTCAACATGTTGATAGGGTGCTCAAAATATTGCAGGAGAAACAATTATATGCAAAAACATCCAAATGTTTCTTTGGAGTACAAGAGGTGGAATTTCTGGGTCATATTCTATCTCATGAGGGTGTTAAGGTAGACCCTAACAAAATTAAATCCATTAAGGAATGGAAATTCCCCACAACAATAAAGCATCTACGAGGATTTCTCGGGTTAATAGGGTATTATTGCAAGTTTTTTAATAATTATGGGAGAATAGCAGCACCTCTAACAACATTATTGAAGAAAGATGCATTTTCATGGACTCCTAAAGCAACTAAGGCCTTTGAACATCTTAAATAAGCAATGTGCCTAGCACCGGTCTTAGCTACGCCAGATTTCAAAAAAAACTTTATTGTGGAATGTGATGCCTCAGGGAATTGGAATTGGTTCTGTTTTAATGTAAGAAGGAAGACCCATTTCTTTTGAAAGTCATCCAATCAAAGGAAAGTATTTACAGAAGGATATTTACGAGAAGGAAATGTTAGCAATATTGCATGCACTAAAGAAATGACGAACTTACCTAATGGGAAGACACTTCAAGGTAAAAAATGATCATGATAGTCTTAAACACTTTTTGGAAAAAAGACTATCTTCAGAAGCTCAACAAAAATGGGTCACAGAGATGTTGGGTTATGACTTTGAAATAGTCTACAAAAAAGGGAAGCTAAATGTAGTTGTAGATGCACTCTCAAGAAAGAATGAAGAGGTGGAAGAATTTATTTGTGCCATATCTATTATCCAACTAGATTGGATAACCAAATCAAGGGATGAATGGAATGAGGATGAAGAAGTGTAGACACTCATTCAAAAGTTGCAGCAAGATCTTAGTACATCTGATACATTTAGTTGGAAAAATGATTCCTTATGGTACAAAGATTGCTTATATATTTGCAAGAATTCCCAACTAAAACAAAATGATTCCCAACTAATGATGGGCTCATGCCACTTATTGTCACTATGTTTTTCCACCTTTGACCTCAACCCTCTATTTTGTTTTGCCTAACTCCTCCATTGTCCATCTAGGGTTTTTAAGGGCATTTTTCTTGGTTTCATGACCTCCATGGTTAAACATCAACAAGTCTTGTATCCTAATGCTCTAACACCTCCTCTTATCCTTAATATACCTTCATAAACACGTCCCACCACTCCTATCCCTCAAACTCATCATCTTTCTACAAAACCTAGCCTATTGCTACAGTTTGACACATTTGGAGACTAGGCCCATGTTTTTCCCTTTTGGACCCTTTCCCCTCACTCAATTCTTGAAATTCCACTTTCCCCTACTCTCTAACATCTATCCTTATCCCCCAAAATTTCCCCAAGAATTTAGACAACCCTTAACCCCTTCATTCCCCTCCCTCTACAAGTCAGTCCTAAATCCCCTACACCATACCCTAATTTTGTCTTCCAACTAAGCTAGGGTTTACTATGGAAAGGAGGCATAAGAGAAAAGTATCCATTTTATATATAATATCAGAAAGCATAATTCCATACCAACTCATAAACATCATGCCTCCATCATTTTCCAAGAATTCATTCCAAGGGCCAAATCATTTTCCACACGTAGGGCCAGTTTTTTTGTCCATCATAGGGCCAAGAAGAAAAAAAATCCTTCATATTTTACACAAGTTTCATGGTTTTGGAGAAATGAAAAAAATACAGGTGTCACAGGAGAATTTCTACACTGCTCGAGTGACCTTGGGAAAATCAGGTTTTCTCATAGATGGAATGTCCAAATGACTTGTATGATGGGTCAAAAGAAAACTAAACTTGAATAGATTTCAAATGAGCTATCATGAGCTGAATTTTGAGTTAAGGAAGGCCTCCAAAAGTTGTCTGCACCAGCACTCTTCATTTCTGCACCATCACTCATCACGTTTTGACCAGTCTTGGGATACTCAACATTTGTCAAGGAAAATCAACTCCAATAAGGGAAAATATGGTATCTTTGGCAAGAAGTTAGGTTAAGCATTCCAAAGAGCTATAACAGGCCCAAATCTCACATTGGGAAGGTCCTCAAAACTTTTATGCAAGTTGGCCCTTTTTTGGTGCTGTGCAAATAAGTGGTGTTGCGCTAATCCATGGGTAGGACTGCCCAGCGTTGCGCTAATCCATGGCAAGACTGTCTGGCGCTGTGTTAATCCATGGGCAGGACTGCCCAGCACTGTGCTAATACAAAGGCTCCTAAAACAAGGAAATAACTTGCCCCAAAGCTAAAATTGATCCTCCAAGTTGCATTCAAAGGGCCGCAAAAGAGTTGAAGCTCGTAGGTGGCCTCTCCCCCTTGTCCTCCAAGAATTTTTCATAATTTGGTGTCTATGAAATGATTAAACCCTAGTTGAGAAAACCCTATGTATCAAGTGCATATTTCACCTCTATTCTTGGCCTCCATGACCAAATTTATTATCAATTGAGGGAAAGTGACTTAGGGTGGTTACACTTCATGTTCAAGTTAAACCTCATCAAGCTCAAGGGCAAGGTATTCATTTGAAAATCCACAACCTCCTCATCAACCAAACATGCCCTCCTCATCTACACAAGTTCCCTCACCTCAAGGAAACCTCCTTTATTCCCATTCTCTTGATGTATCAAGTAAAGAGGATCAAAGTGAAAATAATTAACAAAGTGATGGCAGTGAAGGTAATGGTGCCAATAACTCAGCGCAAGGGGTAGAAGATATGGAAATAGGAAAAAGTGATGATGATGAAAAAGGTGGTAGTGAGTTAAATCAGTAAGAGGAAGAAGAAACAGAAATGGAGGAGGAGGATGACCATGACACAAATGAACAAGAGGACAAAGGAGACAGTCTAAGAAATGATGGTGATTAAAGCCAGCAAGAAGAGATCGAGGCAGAATTTGAAGAAGAAGAAGAAGAAGGCAATGATGATAATTAAGAAAGGGGCAGTGAGCGTGACAGTGATGGGGGTAAAAGAAGTAAGCATGACAGTAATAGAGGTGAAAACAATGAACAAGATAGTGAAAAAAACAATTCCAATATAGAAGAAAATGAAGAGGAAAGTGAGGAGGCAGAGATAGAAACTGAAGAAGAGGACAAGGATAAAGATGAAGACAGTAAGGAGAATGCAGAAACCAAAGGCAGCACTAATACTAATGAGACAAACCACAGTGACAAAAAGGCCCTCATTGAAATTCAAAAAACATTAAAAAGAGGAAAAGGCCAAGTAAACCTTGAAATATTGCCTCAAGATTTTATACCGGCTTCTTAAACCCCATGACGGAGACATCCACCAATTTTGAAAAAAATTGTACAAGTTTTTGTTTTTTGAGAATTTGGAGGCCTATTAGCGCAACGCCACTAGCACTACGCTAATCCCTCAAGCATCCTCATAGGGAAAACTAATTTTTTTTGGATTTCTCATACCTAGCACATTATTCTCACCAAGTTTCAGAGCAATTCGAGCAGTTTTGACCCCTCAAAAGGTCAAAAATCACCTAAATTTTCACCATTCTAACTCTATTTCAGACCTGGAGCTGCGCTAATGGAAGTCTTGAGAATTTGGAATTTTTAATAGGCTACAAGATCCAGATTAAAAAAAAAAAGCCATATCTGGAAATAGGACTCAGCAATATTCCAATAGGCCACCACGGAGAAAAATCCAACATCAGGAAGTGGTCCAAAACTTGGCTGCAACAAAGCCTATTTTCTGTTCAAGGTGGCGCTACGCAAATAGAAGTGTTGGCCTTTTGGATTTTTGAACAGGTTACAGGTGCTCAATAAGAAAAAAAAAAGGAATATCTGGAAAGAGGACTCATCAAGCTTTCCAATAGGACATCACAAAGGAAAATCCTACATCAAGAAAAGGCCCAAAACTTGGTTGCAAAAGAGCCGATTTTTTGCTAAAAGTGGCATTGCGCAAATGGATTGTTTAGTGTGTTTTTGGCCAAAAGTCAACACAACACACTCATTTATTGTAAAACATATTTTAGTGTTTTTTAAGTCAAATCACTCTAGAATTAGGTGCTAGAAGTTATTTTGGCATTTATTTCATGAGATATTTTGTGCCTTGAGCCTTGCATGGTCTCTTGGGCATTTATGACATTTATGGGTGATTTTGACATTTTCCAACCCTATATAGGGTTTTTTCCCTCCTTTTCTGAGTTAAATAGATCATGAGGGCTTCATTGTAAATGTTGGCATTTGATAAGCTTTGAGAGAAATACATGGTTTTTATGAGCTTGGAGACGAAATTGGTGTTGTGAAGTTTATGAATGGCTTGCTTGGATTGATGATGGAGACGCTTGTTTCCAGGATTCCTAAGCTTAGTTAATGGTGATATATTCTTAATTTGTTTATGTTTTCTTGTTATCATTATGTTTCATCCTTATTTTTTGTAATATAGCATAAAAGTATAGGTTGATAAATGCTCTTTGAAGCACCTTAGTCGTCCTCCCTTCTATTTGCCTTGATGTTTTCTTCTCCTGGGTGTGTTTAAGTAATTCTTAGCTGCTCCTAAAGCCTCCTTATGCTTGTTTGTTTCTTCTATGAATTAATATGCTAGTTTAAAATTATGATTCATGGTAAGCCCTACGTATTTGATACTATCTAAAATTTGTCTTGAAACCTCTCTTTGAAGTACTGCTTGCTAGGTTAAGTCAAAGAGGTCTTGTTTCGATCTTGCCCTTTGTCCATGCCTATCAGTTTGCCTCAGAGTTATTTATAGCTTGATCAACAATTTCTAGGAGTTCCCTCTTTGATTCATTAAATTTATTGTGTCATCTTATATGTTCTCCAATTCTAAAGGTGAAATTACTAAAGTTATATAAGCTTTTCTTTCTTTCATTGAAATGTTTATCTTGGATATTTATTTGTTTAAGTATTGTCATAATTGAGTAAATGGTTTTCCCTATCTCATGATTAGAATATTTTTCTTATCATATTTTACACCTTCTTGCTTATGGGTATATGATAAAGGATAATTCACTTCCCTTTTCCCTACCTTGTTTTTCCCCAACTTAATGTCCATTTCACTTCACTCATGACCTTAAGGATCCATTGACCACACTAGATTGGCCCTGTAATACACTCTGATTCATTATTGAGATACCTATGACTTTCATTAACTCCATGGACCAATGATTTGAAAACCTCTCACTCCACCTATTCTACCTGTTCATCTTACCCAACAAAAAAAATCAACAAACCCTACACTTAACAACTAGCCTAAAATCAACCATCTAAAGAAAAAAGAACACATGCTTTGCAAACAATAGAGAGAGCCCTCTTTGAGTCCAAGAAGGCTAGGTCCTAGGACTCAAAATATTGGTTTCATATTACCTTGTGCATTTGGTATACCAATCTGACAAATCACGGGTAATCTAGGGTAAATCTTGATACCCTTAACCAAGACCTTTTACTTCGGTTGATAATTATAATTGCACTTAATTAAGATGTTAATGAACTAAAATTAATAGTTGTAGCTATAAATAAGAGGAATATAAATGAAAAAATATCAGAAATCATAAGATCACTTCGTTTGATAACGAAGTTTGTCCAAGAGGGACTACATCTCTGGGCGTCGGTATCAAGATGGTGTAGGCCACTGCATTATGTGTTAGAAGAAGGTGTACATGGATGTGCTTTCCTATGAAGTACAGGGAAAAATTCCCTCATGCAGGAGTGGCTTGACTTCTTTAAGATATGTTCCACTACGGAACTCTCATACATAAAGAAAGACTCCTATCAGTATGACCATAGATGACATGTAATAAATAAGAGTATCCCGCCAATCCTGGAAAATAAGGGATCTCAACAATACACATATAAAAACGAGCATCCCACCAATGTGGCATAAAAGGGATCTCATACATGACACAAATCCATACCTGAAAATACATCAATAACAATACAAGGCAAGATCCCACAACTCATGTATCAACCGGGATCTACAAGACATAATGCATCTCAAAGAGAAATAGATGAAGCAGTACATGGAATCCACATCATATACCTCATGCTGCCATTTGCTAAAGGTTGAGATACTCTGTGACTGAATATGAAAACACCATCAATCTTGTGGCGTCAAAAAAGGTGAAAACAACTGCTCACTTGTGGACATCTGACACCTGCATAACCCACTTCCAAAAGTGGCTGAACATTTGAAAAATCAGATGAATAAACTAATCACACAATCAGACTCGTGGCATCGAGTAGTGCAAAAATGACATAAAATTTGTCCCATTTGGACAAAGTCAAAATTCTGTCCTCCTGAAAGTTGGCCTCAATCAAGGTTCTGCCTGCCTCTTTCTGGGCTCATGGTTCCACATGACCTGCAATAAAAAAATTAATAAACCTGAATCTGTGTGCATGCTATCCGCTCCTCCATGGCCTGGGTGCACTAGTGAAATGATGGGTTTAAATAATGAACTACTGGGCAGATAAACCAATGAGTTCGTTTCTTCGCATGGTTAAATGGGTAAATTAGTTTAAGGGAGGCCGGGGGATCAAATCCCGCCTCCCAAAATCCGCATATACAACTTTTATTAGGTGCATTTTTTGTTTGTTTTAAGTACCAGGTGGGGGGGGGGGCCTTTGCGATCGGTGGAACAACCCCACGTAGCTTAATAGGGTTGTCATATGGTGGCACTTTATTATAAGGGTGGCGGTGGGGTTCACAACCCCTGGCACCATTTTTTTGGTTGCCATTACCGTATGGTGTGGCTGTTGGGATGTGGATACACCATGTGGGTGGACTGGCGGACCCGCCGGTGGTGGGTTCGACTCCGACCGGCTCCAGTATATATATAAAATATGTTGTCGTGGGTTACGTTGGAGGGGCCAACCCCACCACCGCATATATATATATATATATATATATATATATATATATATATATATATATATATATATATAATATATATATATATATATATATATATATATATTTGTTTTATTTTAAACAACCAATTCATTTTTGAGAAATCAGTTTTTGACTATAGGAGGAAAATTAACTAGGCGACAATTTTGCCTGGAATTTGGCCTGAGTGTACCGGAATCTGGTGGCTGGGTTTGGTCAAATTTGTGTCCTCCTTAAGGCTGTCCAGTCACCAAGTCAACCCAAAACTTTGACTACTCCTAACTCCTGCATACAGACTCGAAATTGAATGTTGTCTACGCCGTTGGAATCAAAAAGACGAGATCTACAACATGAACCTAGTTTGAAAATAATCTGAACACTTTGATTTTTGAACCCTCTGTGCTGAGCCACTTGTACTTGTACCTGTTTAATCCACCTGGATCATTCCTCCCCACTGAGGAGCTTTTGTTACTCCAAAAGCATCAAGCTTTACCTATCATCAACTGTCTACAACTGTCGTTAAAAGGCACATCCCCACATGACTCCTTCACCTGGTGTGCTTCGGAATCAAGATGCAAAGCCATCATGTACAACCATTGCAATGTGATGTCTAAAAAGGCACATCCCTTGAAGACTCCTTCAACTCTCATACTTCAAAATCAAGATGCAGAGCCATCATCTACAATTACTGCAATGCGATGTCTGAAAAGGCACATCCCTTGAAGACTCCTTCACCTCTCGTACTTCGAAATCTAGATGCAAAGCCATCATGTACAACTGTCGCAATGTGACTTTTGAAAAGGCACATACCTTGAAGTCTCCTTCACCTAGCATACTTTGGAATCATGATGCAAAGCCATCATCTATAGCTGCTACAATGCGATGTCTGAAAAGGCACGTTCCTTGAAGACTCCTTGACCTCTCGTACTTTGGAATCAAGATGAAAATCTGTCATCTACAACTTCTGCAATGCGATGTCTAAAAATGCACATCCCTTGAAGACTGCTTCACCTATCGTACTTCAGAATCAAGATGCAAAGCCATCATCTACAACTGCTGCAATGCGATGTCTGAAAAGGCACATCCCTTCAAGACTCCTTCACCTCTCATACTTGGGAATCCAGATGCAAAGCCATCATCTACAACTTCTGCAATGTGATTTCTGAAAAGGAACATCCCTTCAAGGTGCCTTCACCTTTATTCTTTAGAATCAAGATGCAAAGCTAACATCTACAATTTTTATGGCACAAATGTGTGAAAGGAACATCTCTTGAAGATTCCTTTACCTGTCATATTTCAGAATTAAGATGCAAAGCCAACACCTGCAGCTTGTTACAACACAAGTCTGAGAAGAAATGTTATAGGTCAATTTGGGCACCATTCCCAATGACTTGGTTAACTGGGCATCATCTCTAGGACTGATGATCAAGGGTCTATCATTCCCTATCATTTCAGTTGTTATATGCTCTAAGACAGAAAACAAGACAAATCAAACAAGACTTTCATCAAGCAAAGGTTTCCATGGTTTGAAGCTTATTGTATAACATATGAGAGCTCACCAACGCAGGCTCTAAGGGGCCTAAGTGTGTTGCGTATGTAGGTATCCCCATGCAAGGTTGCTCTACAATGAACTTCCCAACATTCAAAGGTGTGTTGGCCACATTGGGTGAAAAATTCTCATTGTTCTGGAATCTCCACTTGGTCAGTGCCTTCTAGAAGAGTTCACATGTGTCAAGCTTCGGATCCAAGTGTCCATTTGACATATACATGAATAGAAACATTTCTTGCCTATTTTTGGAAAGCTATTGATTGTAAAACAACCTACATTTCATCTATAAATTGAACATAGATCTAATTGTTTGAGAGAGAAGAATTTGAGTAGAGAAATGCTGGAGAATTTTCAATTGAGAATTTGATTTGTGGAACTACTGCTGGAGAGATTTATGCTATGACGAGACTTGGAAACTATGCTGGAAGGTCACTTAAAATCAGTCACTAGGTTGTAACCTCTCCTTCTATCATCAATAAAGAGTACTTCTTATTTTTCCCTACATGCATCTATGTTAACTTTGATTTTCCATATTTTAAGATCTTTCTTGATGAATGTAGTTTATGTTTTACTGATTTAGCTAACTAGCTTGAATAGATATCTATATTATTGCATCTCATGCTCTTTTAGTGTTCTTTCTTGCAAGAAGCATTCAGCTCACAAAAGACTTGAATTTGAAGTTGTAGTGGAAGCGACAGAACGAGCCATGTGGAAGCGACTGAACACATAAGCCTCTAATCCTCTCTGTGTATCTATTTTGAGTTAGGAGAAATGGTAGTATAGTATTTCACCTATTGTTCTAGACTAGCACCTATCTAGGGAAGCGTAGTTTATCTGTAGATTACAATTCTGGCCCAACAAATTGATGACTTCACTGGGGAGAATTTCTCTTAGTTCTAGGTGTTTTAGTCTCTGATTTTCATTCACTATCTTAATTTTTTTTATAGAGTTTTCTTAACGTTAGTAATCCACTTTACATTTTTTATGGAAGATGTTTGAATCTTCAGAACCATTTGTTGGATATGTTGATGGTGCTAGTCATAGTACACAGAATCTATCCTCTACAGTGGATAATTTTCTCTCCGAACGACAAGTTAGTGCGTTTTTTAGGGATTTTTATTGGTAGATCGACAAAAAATATCGCTAAGTATAGCACGTTGATCGCACTTCTCTCTGATGCCATTTCATTTGGGATTAACCACATAATCATAAGGTTAGACTCACAACTTGTGGTACTACAACTTACTAGTATTTATACTGTTAGAAATCTGACACTTCTTAGATTGTTCCTTAGAGTTCAAATTTTGGAAAGACATTTTGATTTGGTTCAATATCAACACATTTCCAGAAATTTGAACACTTTAACTGATTCATTAGCTAATCAAGTTTTAGACAGACATTTGTGTCATAGGTAAAGAAAATATTCAAAACATTGAATAGGATTGTGCATTAAACATAGGAAAAACTCTGAAAACATATAGATAGATAGTTATAGGTTTTTTACAAAATATGTGCCCAAGAAACATTGGTCATCTAACCCCAAAATGTATGAAAAAATTCATAAGTAAACTAGTGGTGCTCGTGGTAACATGCTATATATCTAGCAATCCTACAAAGCAACCACATCTAATGGCTAAGAAACCCAATTGTGTGTCGCTGCAGTCGCATGGGAAGCTCTTCGATCCGGCAATCCGAAATCCTGAAGGTCAACCACTCTATGTGTTGCTGGAGCTTCGCAAGAGTCTCAGCCATATCAAGGTCTTGAAGGACTACTCTCCCAACATTCATCTCTGTTGGCACATCCGCTTTGCGCTCTGGTTCCTCCACTGGTTGAACACGACTGATATCTGCATTACATCAAACATTTAGTTTAGTCTTGAAAAGAAATAAAAACATAGAAACATTGTATAAACCTTAGAAAAATAAAAAACATGGTCAAATCATTCTTACCTATTGCACCCCACTGAGCGCCTTCTGGTAAAACTAGATCTGGATCTCCTCGGAAGTCGATGCCTACGTATGCATAATCATCGATGGCGACAATCTATCGCCGAAAGTAGGTGAAGAATGCAGTAGAGAACACAATTTTTGATTGGCCTGCATGCTGACCCATGAGTTCTACCCATCTCTGCATTCAACGATCTCTAGGACTAGATATATCCAATGTTACATGTTGTGGCTGCATTAGTGGAATCCGTTCCAAAACGGAGATAAGGATGGAACCATAACTAAAAAATTTATTCCTTCCCCCCTTTTCTTTGTTCAGTTGTTCCTTTATCTGAGATAGAATAGCTTCAGACCAGTTGAATACTATTGGCTCTAAGCACTCTAGTGTATACTACATATATGATATGTTTGCTACATGGAGTGTAATAATGCCAGCAAGTTTAGCGATCGCGAAAATTATGGTTCTCAAAGGCAAATCCTTGACATCCTGAATGTTTATTTTTCCATCTTCGCTAGGTTCTAACCCTAGATAGAAATATTGCATAACATAATCCCTCACTGTCTCTCCTCCAATGGTAGACCCCGTGAGAGAAATGGGCAAACATCTCCTCGAAAAACCTGTGAGAAAATACACATCCTCAACTATTATGGACAACACTTGATTTTTTATGTGAAATGCCTCCATCGCTAGATCCCATGCTTGAACAAGGAACTCTAGTAGTTATATTTTTTGCCTCATTCCTGACAATTTGAAGTACTTAAGTAGTTCGCAACCTCTTAAAGCTCTTACAGTACCTGTATCATTCAAGGCAATCATATCTTGCTCCTCATGTTCTCTTTCTCTCCATGTAATCTTCATTATTATCTGATGGAAACCTGAAAATCAACCATAAGATACATTAGATACCATTCATTGCAAAAAAATCAGCAAATTTTGAGCACATCATGAAAATAAGAAACTTGAAATACGCCCAACGCACTCCCTGAGTTGAGCCAATGTGTTGCATATGCAGGTATCCTTCACTGTACCTGCTATACAACATAGGTTTCGATGTTCAAGCGTGCCTTTCCCTCAATGTGGGCAGAATTTACACTACGGTCCTTAAAACCCTAAAAATTTTCAAGGAATGGTAATGAAATGAATATTGAAAGAAAGAGGAGGTTCATGCTACTAACATGGATCAAACAGCAACAAAATTTGTCCACAGAAACGACTGAAGTTCGGGGGAAAAATCAGGTTCAGAGCTCCAAAATGAAAATGGTAACTATGGAATGGTAAAAATGAATAGTGAAACTACTTTATATAGTCATTTAATTGCTTGCAAGTCAAATTTATTGCTATGACTATAGGTTTATTATGTTTTTATCATGAAACAGGTATTTTTAATCCATTTGATGTTGTTCTGAACAGGAAATACAACTGACAAACAAATTAGTCGTGTAGATTTATTTCAAAGAAAGACTTGACCACAAAGCATACTTTTTCTCCTTATTTTTCAAGCTTTGCTAAAAAAGAGAAAGGATTTGAAGTGCACTTTTATCTCTTTTTCAAGCTTCGATAACAGTGAAAAAGGAACTCCTGGAGTCTTCTTTCAGCTCTTTTCAGACTACGATAATGTGAAAATATTGCCGAGAACTTATCATTTCGAGCTCGTTAAAGTAAATGAATTGATATCTACTCAGTATAAGTTTAACCCTTTTCCAGACTGAGATGGATTATTTACGAAAAAGGAATACCTAGGTTAAACATGACCAAAGAGGTTCTTTCAGATATTATTTTACACTTTTTTGGATCTGAGAGACAAATTTACAAAAAAAGTACTTTTGGATTTCTCTTTCGTCCTCTTTTTCAGACTCTCTAAATATGAAAAAGGACCGAGCTATCACTGTCATTAAGCTCGTTAAAACATAAAATAGAGACGGGCTTGTCTATCATGGCAAGAATCGAGTTTCATTCATTGCTAGACTTGCTAAATTACTAAATAGTGATACTTTATTCGCCTAAAGGGTTGAATTATAGATCAAGAAAATTTTATCCGCCTCAAGCTTGTTAAAAAATAAAGAGGTATTGGTTGAAAAATGACTGGGGAAAATTTGGGAAAAGTAAGAAAAGTTTCTTTTTGGTAGCAAGTCGCTCTTGAACATGACACTTCTTTCACTCCATGTCCATGACTGTTTGGGTTGGGTAATCATCTTGACGGTTCATTCACACCTATGGTTCATCATACCTTAACTTCGGTTTTGGGTCAATGCTACCAACTCATCACAGTGTCGCCGATATGTTCAAGAGAATTCATCCAGTGATTAAAAACTCATCCATCTGCAATACTCGTAAACCTTCATTTTCATGACCATCATCCCTGAAAATTGCTATATCAAGTCATACCCTTGTCTCTGAAATCAGTAACTCTTGTTTTGCAATAAGATGACTTCCTGTCAACAACATATCAATATCTAGGAAGTCCACTTAGAAACATCAGATTCCAGCACCATGTGGCTTGTTACAGCATCGACAAGATCCTCACTTCCAGACCTTTGACCGGAAGATTTTGTTTGCCGTTCGACATCAAATCATGTATTCATGCCTTATGAAATGTACTGCAGTACCTTGAGGGCCATTGACATTAATGGTGGTTCTCTTGCATTTTTTAACAACTCACATTATTGGCTGGTAATCAAACAATGTCTTTCCATGTTCAACTACAAATCATATATTCGCATGGCTAGACTTGTACCCGAATGATCGAGTGAATGAGATAAGAAGACCTCGGATCTAGTTTCAGCCATCCGAGTTGTGATTTCATGATTTTTGTACACATCATCTGTACGGTGACCTTACATATAGATTGTCATCCAAACATGGGCCTATATCTGTAGGCGTGTCTGCATCTAAGCAACATTCCAATGTAGACGACTTTCTGAATTACGTACATGTTATTAGATTGTTTATGTGCTGACTATGGGAATGCCTACCCTCAACAATTATGATCAATAGAGGATATATCATGATGTAATGTATTGTAATATTGATGCAGGTGACCATTTTGCTTCGTTTCCAGGCTCATCACAGTGTAAAGCATCTCAATCAAATGTTCTTATAATTTGGATCTCATGCTTTAGGGGGAAATTTTTATAGGTCAATTTGGGCACCATTCCCAATGACTTGGTTAATTGGGCATCATCTATAGGATCGATGATCAAGGGTCTATCATTCCCTATCATTTCAGTTTCTATATGCTCTAAGACAGAAAACAAGACAAATGAAACAAGACTTTCATCAAGTAAATGTTTCCATGGTTTGAAGCTTATTGTATAACATATGAGAGATCACCAATGCAGGCTCTAAGGGGCCTAAGTGTGTTGCATATGCAAGTAGCCCCATGCAAGGCTGCTCAACAATGAACTTTCTGACAATCAAAGGTGCGTTGGTCACATTGGGAGCAAAATTCTCATTGTTCCGGAATCGGCACTTGGCCAGTGCCTTCTAGAAGAGTTCACATGTGTCAAGCTTCAGATCCAAGTGTCCATTTGACATCTACATGAAAGGAAACATGTATTTCCTATTTTTGGAAAGCTATTGATTGTAAAAAAACCTACAGTTCATCTATAAATTAAACACAGATCTAAGTGTTTGAGAGGGAAGAATTTGAGTAGAGAAATGCTGGAGAATTTTCAATTGAGAGTTTGATTTGTGGAACTGCTGCTGGAGAGATTTATGTTGTGATGAGACTTGGGAACTATGCTGGAAGGTCACTTCAAATCAGTCACTAGGTTGTCACCTCTCCTTCTATCATCAATAAAGAGTACTTATTTTTCCCTACATGCATCTATGTTAACTTTGATTTTCCATATTGTAAGATCTTGGTTGATGAATGTAGTTTATGCTTTATTGATTTAGCTAACTAGCTTGAATAGATATCTATATTATTTCATCTTCTTTTGTTTCACTGTTCTTTCTTGCAGGAAAAATTCAGCTCACAAACCGCTTGAATTTGAAGCTGTAGTGGAAGTGACAGAAGGAGGCATTTTGAAGTGAGTGAACAAGTAAGCCTCCAATATTCTCTCTGTATCTATTTTGAGTTAGGAGAAATGGTAGTATAGTCTTTCACCTATTTTTCTAGACTAGCGCCTGTCTAGGGAAGCATAGTTTATCCATAGATTACAATTCTCGCCCAACAAGAAACATCCCTCGAATACTCCTTTACTTCTGTCCTTCGGAATCAGAATGCCAACACCTTCCTAAAGTTGCAACAAACATTACATTCTCAACGTGACCAACAATGACCCAAATATTTCCATACTTTCCACGAGTTTATAACATGTACTCAGTGGTCAAGCTTACAGCAAAATGGAAATCATACCTCAACAAAATTACAAGAGCAGACCTCATCATCGCATTTTGAAGTGATGGCAAAACTCCTCATCACTTTTACATGAAATAAATGCATCAGAGGACTCATAGAACATGACCAAAACATAAACGTCACATCTGGAAGTGACGGAAGCACATTATCACTTTTACATGAAAGAATTCCAACACACGACTTATAAAACAAGGCCAAAAAAAATATCATGGTCACTTAAACGAGTGATGGAAACACATCATCACTTTCATAATAAAAAATGCGACAAATTATTTACAAGAATGGCCATGACAAGCTTAACATCTCTAGAAAAAAACAATCTAGAAGAACCAATTCTCATTTATTAAAATGAGTGGATCATTTCCCTGTGGCAAACTTGCTTGTCGATCAACTCTTTCGACTGTTGTATGCACAGGCGCTTTAGCTTTACGACACTGCTCTGGATGAAGTTTCTAGGATGTGGCTCTTTGGTGGGCACTTCAGTTGGAATGGGTGCAAAAGTTTTTTTCCTCCAAACATGCTTAACTGATTTCTTTTCCTGTTGCTGGGGAGAATGCTTTTCATGCCTCTTCCTCCTTTGTGCTGCCATCCTCTTCTAGCACTCAGAAATCACATGGTTATTTAAACCAAAAAATAAACAGCTTTTACGATGCCATATTTTATGATCGTGGTTATCAACATTATTATAATTAAAACCCACTCTGGAATAATGAGACTTAGTATACCTTCTGGGGTGGTCTCTGGTGCGATCATGATGATGGAAGTTTGCCTTAGTTCCTTCACTGCAATGTGCAATGCCATGGAATGATGGCGAAGTGTCCCCATCATTCCTCTTCCTTGGATAGTTCATCATTATCTGTTTTCCCTTGATGTCCTTCGAACATCCTTCGTCAGTGTACCACAAACCTACATAACAAGGTCCGTACACAACCTCCAATGGTTTGGTTATGCATTGGCCATGAATGCCAAGTCCTCCTCCTTAATGCCCCATCCTGGTGAGGAGTCTCATGCTAGTACCTATGATGGGTATCTCCACACTTCCAACCGAAATGACATCATGTGAAGAAACTGAAGATAAATCAACATTGTTTACCTTAGCTTTCGGTTGCAAAACAGATGAAGAAGGTTGTTGTAAGCCTTCGTTGTGCTTCACTTTCGTCAATGCCTTTGACACGACTTGTAGTTGAAGCTGCAAATGTTGCATCGCCTCCCTCTCTTTCTGTAGGAATTCTTTTAAGGCATCAAGATCTCTCTAAAGAGTTTCATTGTTGTGTTTCAAATATTCACACGCCTCTGTCGTGGCTTGCAACTGAAGCTGCAACTGCTGCTTCTCCTCCTTCTCTTCATGTAGGAATGCCTTCAAGGCATCATGATCTGCTTGAAAAATTTCATTGTTGTGCTTCCAATCTTCCCACGCTTCTTTTGTGGCTTGCAACTGAAGCTACAACTATTGTTTGGCCTCCTTCTCTTTGTGTAGGAGGGTCTTCAATTCTTCGTTCTCTGCTGCTTTTTTTCGTAAGCCTCGTACAATATGTCCACTTTCTCGGACACCCTCAGCATGGTTTCATACATGTCCTTGACATTCTCCATGGCTCAACTTAGCAAATGTTCAATGTTCATGCCTGCAATATAATCAGCAAGAATACCTACTCCGATACAACTTGATCCAGGGTAAAATATTGATACCCTTAACCAAGAACTTTTACTTCGGTTGATAATTAGAATTTCATTTAATTAAGACGTTAATGAACTAAAATGAAGAATTTTAGCTATAAATAAGAGGAATATAAATGAAAAAAGATCAAAAATCATAAGACCACTTCATTTGATAACGAAGTTCGTTCAGGAGGGACTACATCTCCGGGCCTCATTGTCAAGCTGGTGTAGGCCACTGCATTATGTGTTGTAAGAAGAAGATGTACATGGATGTGATTTCCTATGGCATACAAGGAAAAATTCCCTCATGCAGGAGTGGATTGACTTCTTTAAGAGATGTTCCAATGTGGAACTCTCATACATAAAGAAAGACTCCTATCAGTATGACCATGGCTGGCATGTAATAAATAAGAGTATCCCGCCAATATTGAAAAACAAGGGACATTAACCATACAAATATGAAAATGAGCATCCCACCAATGTAACTTAGCAATCATAAGACAACAAAAAAAAAATTACAAATATGACTAAATTTAGGAATTCATTTCATTCAATAGTATCGCATCCATGTGCACAGTCAATAAATCATCAATATTCATCAAGAAGATCTCAAAAATCACATATAGCTAGAAATCATGATACATAACATTCACATATCAAAATAGCATTTTCATTCATTTGTACTCCAATTCAAATACAGACTTTATCTATCAGCCTGCGCACACAGCCAGCGGGGTCCACACATAGAAAGACTCAGGGTCTCCACGCACACAACTAGCAGGAGCCCTTACCCAGACAATTAAAAATAGATACACAAACTTGAATTCACCTTTTAGTTCTTACTTAACCTACGTTCGACTTGATTTATCTATCTATTTATAGCATGTTAGCCTGCGATATCCTATGGTCCACAAACAGTGGCTTTCGGACCCTTGGTATACCCTCTGACCCATTACAATTCATTGGGGGTTCTGACCCATCCCAAACCCCCTCCGCTAGACTAAATATTAGAAAATATTACAAAACTAGAAAAAATTACGGTTAGGAAACCTCGTTCCAATAGGGATTATGCATATCTGAAGGTCTATGATAACAATATTATTCAACATACCATTTCAATTACGGCCGATCAAAATCCCTTTAGGAAAAAGCTAAAAAGAATCAACCCGAGGTTCTTGTTATCCCAAAATTGGACCTGATAGGCTACTTGATCAGACAATATCATGTAGCTATTTCAAACCTAATATTGTAACTGAGGCTTATCCTCCTCAGCTTGAGAGGGCTCTCTCAAGGTATAATGATATGGATAAAGATATAAATGGCTAACTCTATTTAGGAAATAAAATGATAATGATAGATGTAGGTTGAAAATAACATCAGCATGTATACATTGGGCTTATGGACTCAAAGAAATTCAGTAATTAAGTGAGTCTACTTAACATGGAAGTTGAGGCTTATCAGAGTTTTTATTCATAAGGTACACACACATGAAACATGTAAAAACACAGTCAGTTCACTTATAAAGAAAGTTAGAGCATCTTATAGATGAATTCTGAGTAATATAGATGAACACCACTACAAATGAGATATATAAAAAATACAAATAGAATAGGAAAACACTAAAAACTCCTTCAGAATATCAAGTTGTTCAAGTAGAAGATCTATGTATTAGCTGAAAATAGTCAATTCACAAACAAGCTCTGTTTTGCCAAAAAATTCCAAGATTTAATAAAATTCGACCCCATAGCCTTTAATAGACCTCTTACATCATTAGATGATCTGCCTCTAGGCTAGATACATCGAATTTTTGTCCATTGACACCTTAGATAACCATAAAACATGAAATTTATTACAAAAAGACACCTATCCTACTTGACAATCCTATTTCAAAAAGGACTCAAACTCCTTATTCCTATCTATAACCACCTTATCTATTTGAACTTACATCATTGACAAGTGTATCATCACATGGTAAAATTTGGATAATGGCATTCAGTTTCTTCATGACCACTTAGCTGACATCCACAAAAATAGGAAACAATACCCTGCTTTTTAGGCATAGGATCTTTTTTCTTCTTTAAACATTCTGACTATCATTTAATCTTCATTTTCTGGTCCTTGGCTATTGAAAGTTGGCTTAACATGTCCCATAACTCTTTCCTAGCCTCCAGTTGTCTAAAAATACTTCAAAAAATGCTCAAGAGGATGTAATGTATTGTGCTATGAAAATATAGCAGTTTCGTAGTGCTTTCTGTAGCATTGCCATCACAAGCCTTTTTCCTTCAAAAACTTGACTCTTTCCTCTTGCATTATTTTAATCACCCCTCAACACATCTTCCATATCAATTTCAGCTCTTAACTCAACCTTCAACACCTTAAATATTGAGTAAAAGAAGAAAAAAACGCAGCTACATCAGTTTCGTAGTTCTTTTCTGCTTTTTAAGCCCGGAGGAGCTACGAAACTACTGAGTATGCAGATTTTTCATAAAATTTGTCAAATGAAAATTGTGGTTTCCCAATAACTCAACGTATAACTTGTCCTCATCATCTGCAAACCATACAAACCATAAAACAACCTCGTTTTAGCTTCTTTGAGGCATCTCTTCTTCATTTACAATTGGTTGGCTTATTGGTTCTTTTATGACTATCATTTTAATGCGTTTTCTCTGTAGCTCATCATGAAATAACTCTAGCTGTTCTTGTAAATACTTCACCTAGTCTTTATGTCTTTTTCTAGTAGCTCTTAGATGGGTGTTTATTATTCTGACAAACTTAGCTTCGTTTATTGCTGGAATTTTCCACTTGAAATGTTGCTCTGTATTGTCTAAAGTTTCAGAAACAGAATCAACTTGTCCTTCCCACACTACCTTCATCCTTTTAAATTGTACTTTCTTGACACTGTGTTTTCTAGCTCTCTTTTTCATGACAACAATTTCCTGATTTTCCAACTTTAAATTTTCCTCAAGGCGCTGAAACTATGTTTTCTCTATCACTTTATATTTTCCCCTTTTTAATTTGCGGATTGTATCCTTCACTATGGGTGATGAGAGATCAATAATCTCTTTAGGTGATTTAGTTGTCTCAGTGGGCTTTTGAAATTATTTTCTTCCTTCTATTAATTTCCTAGCATGCCTTGTCATAGGCTTTCTTGCTTGAAAAATGAAACCTGCATCTTCCCCCTCAAAATCTAATATCTTTGCAGACTTAGCCTTTTTTAACTCATTTTTATCTTCCCCAATAAACTCATCTTGGACAATAGGTGTTTCCTCTATGTCAATGGCATGAAGAATATCCTATAGATTCCCCTTTGTGACTGGACTATCTTCTATAGCAACTGTCTTTCCTTTCAAAACCACTGCTTGGCTTCTATTTATTCTTTTGGTCCCTTGTTTTTTGATAGCTTGTTCCTTTTTTGCATCTTTGACAACCTTTTATTTCTATTTTACAGGTGGGAGAGTTGGTGTATCAAGCATTTACATTTTCTCTGGCCTTTTCTCAGTTTGCTTTCCTTGCTTTACTTTTTCAGTTTCTTTTGGTTTTGTAACTGTAGGTTGACTTGTTTCTACTGTTGGTGATGATGGAAATCCTTTAGCTTTAGGGTTTCTTGTAGGAGTTAGGGTTTCCAACTCAAAACCATTAACAAAAAAGAATGAGGACCAATCTCTGCCTATCTTTTGCAGTTCATCTAAAATTAATAATTTCATTAAGCCATGATGAAATAATGATGTCTCACTCCCCTCAGACTTTGCTTGCACCTTATCAACCATCTTTGAAATAATTATATGCAGATAAAAAGGTAAGTCAAGTGAAATCTTGCCAGTGAAGTGTAGAATCAATTTGAAATGGTATGAATAAACCTTGTGATATCTCCCTTCACAGGTAAAATATTTATTAATGTTGAGCAACAGTTTTGAATAATTATCTTTGGTGCAGCTTCTTGGGATATCATTGTTGAGATCCATCTCAATGTGCTCAATCTTCATGAACTCTTTACACTACTCCATATTGAATTTGAACCCTTTGAGCCAGGTTTCTTGACGTCTTGGAATCTCTATAACAACAGTAATGGCCTCTGGTGTGATATTCAAACTTAGCATCCCCACTTTAGTAGTTGTTCCATTAAAATTCATAGCAAATTCCTTGGATACCTGTGTGTGACAGCGCTGCAATTTCTCACAAAATTGTTTGTGCTCAACCTAGTCTCCTAAATTGAGTTCATTTAATTGTCAACCAGGATTGGTAAACTGCTGAAGTGAGGTGCACTGTATGTGCCTAGGTGTTTGTTTCTTACTGCATTGTGTTTAGTGTTTTATGATGTTTTTGGTCTTTTTATGGTTTTATGCTCACAAGGGAAAGAACTAAATGCTAGTGGAAAGAAGCTACTGGTTAAAAACAGAGTGAAGCGTAATTTGTTGATGACAAATGACAAATGCAAATACTGAGACAGAACCAAACCTAAACTATGACTTAGCAAAATACAAAGCTTGATAATGACTTCAAGAAAATAAATCACAACATGAACTTAACTTGTCCAATTCTTTCATTAAAGATATTTTGGAAGAGCTTGAGAAATGGGCAGCTAAGTGTAAAAATTCTCCTAACTAAACAATTAAACAATAAACTTATAATGATACAACATCTCATCCATGATTAAAGGTTTGTTGAAACATATTTGGAAAAGAACATTTGTAACATCATAAGATCTCTACTCTAAAACTAGCTCCTAATTCTATTCTGAAACTTAGTTTAACATCACTAAACCTCACTCAAAAGTTATGGATTTCCTTTTAGAATAGTTTTTGAGGAAAGGTTTGTTTGTGAAATGGTAAAAAGGTTGCAAAAGTACTCCAGGCCTTAGACTGATATTGCCCTCTGTCCAGATGATTATAAGTTAATATAGGTTTGGAACAAAAGAAGTTTTGTAAATAATGAAGGCCATGGTATTTAAGTTGAACAACTAATGCAATTTAATATGCAATGGATGGCAACTAATCTTGGAATGTAAATACAGTGAGCTAAGCTATATCTAAACTAGAGTGCTACTAGTCTGTAGTGAACAGTGCTCTAAAAAAAAATCCATTATCAAACTTGAAACGAAATAACAGAGCATGAATTAAATGCAATTGCCTCTGGAGTACTCTCACTAAGTTATCATGCAATTAATATATGGGATTCTACAGCCTGTTTCGTTCATCATGAATGGTATTTTGGAAGAGCTTGTTAGAACAATCCTGGCTGTACAATTCAATGCATTTGAATGCAAACATGAAAACTGAAAACAAATACAATTAAAAACTAAGACATCACAGCTATTTCCTACTCATTGTTATGATGTTTTGGAAGAGATTTTAAGAGTAAGATTAGCTATTCTACTTAGTGTAAACAAGCAACTGAATCCTACAGTATCATAGTTATACCTTAGTCATCATAATGATATCTTGGAAGAGGTTACTAGAGTAAGTTTAACTATGATAACGAACTAAAGGAATTTCAAATAAAATCTATAACACTACAGCCATTTCTCATTCATTATAATGATCTTTTGGAAGAGTTTCTTAGAACAAGTATAGCTATAATGACTACTGAAATTAACTATGAACATAAACTTCAAAATCTTGAAAACGAACTAAGATACTTATCTAAATTGCAAAAGTAAAGCCACTCAGGAGGCAGGGGCCCTCTACCACCAGAGTAGCACAAAATCTAACTCAAGATCAACTCAACGCATTCAAAGAAATGTTGTCTTCTTCATTAAAGGAAAATAAATTAAAACAGAGTATTCTCGGTCTTCAGAAATATAGCAGTCAATCCACGAAATCTAATCAAAATCTAAAGCCTGTCTCTCGGTTTCTCGAGTACATTTATAACAAATATTCATAACAAAACTTGAGATAATACGAGAATCATTGTCTTTTCATATCAAAATCGTACTAGAACACTAAATATGGCAGCGTAAAGTGACAAAGGACATCTGGAGTGTCCTTGTCCTATTAGGAGTCTGGCTCCTTGTGTGAGTTCCCACGTACAAAACCACGTCCAGAATTCCGTTCATTCTTCATGGTGAGCAACAAACGTTGATGACATGATGTGGAATATACCCATGTGTGGCTTTTCCTGAGAGGACACCTGGAACATGCTTGAACGTAAAGACAACTGCAGAATTGGCAACTAGCTACGGAATGTCTGCATTCTGTAGCTAGTTTCAGTTCGAAATGCATTACAATGACAAAATCACAAAACTTAGCAAGTTAGCCATGATATTCATTCTTAAAGTAATTTTAACTAATTTAATTGATCATTTGAGCCTAGGATAACAATGGACAAAAGAAAATGGAGTGAAGTATGATGGAAGAAAGAACAATCTTGGGGCTCAACAAAAACCATAGGCAACCTGCTCTTTTGAATGCTTCCATCGCTGTTGGGCCTTCAATTATTTCCTTCATGTCTTCAAGTTCATGCCTTAAGCACTGTCCTCCTCTGTGTATTTTTATTTCCTCTGCCATATTCTTCAGAGAACCTCTCAGCCTCACTTGATATAAATCTTTCAGCCTTGCTTGGTATGGATGTATCAGGCTTGCTTGAATAAATGTATCAGCCTCGGTTGATATGGATGTAATAAACCTTTGCAAGAACCAACCACAAGTTTGGCTGAATACTCAGAGCTCAGAAATTAAAAATGAAAGGAAAAGGAATGAGAATGAATAATTAGGAAAGAATTTTAATTTCAAGTGTCCTTTCATAACTAAAAATGATGGCTCACTCATAACCTATACTCACCATGATGACTGCAAACTTGGGTGTGTACTTCGATTTCATCATTACATGACTCAAAAAACCTCTATCTTACCCTTTATCAATGGTTTATGACATATGACAACTCAACTGAAAAGACAGTTACAAAATCGCGCTTTCATAGTGTCTGTAGTGTAATTTTTTTTGTTTGTGCTATGAAACTATTAGCGTTTTCATAGCGCAAAGTGAATTTTTTCAATGTGACGCGCTACAAAACTGTAGTTTCTTTGCTAATTGGGTGGTTTTGATACAAAAAAATTGGGAAATAAAATGAATCCTATAATTATGAAAGACTTGACATCAAAGACCTTAGAAAGGTGTTTATTTAAACACCGGGGTAGGCTCAAACTATAAAAAATTTAATATTTCCCTTGGTCAAAACTAAACAAAATTGACTCTAAAGACCTTATTTTGACCTATGAACCTAAGTAATCTTGTTAGAATGATTCTTTGATTTTTTTTTTAAGTGACAATAGTTCTTGCCATCGATTGAAAAGGAAGTGAACAAACTTTACAAATCAAGCGTCATTGTTCCTATCATATTTTCCGACTAGATATCAAATCTAGTCCTCGTAAGGAAGAAGACTATAGAAATAAGGCTTTTTATTGATTTTAGGAATTTGAAAAAGGTGTCCCTTAAGGATAATTATCCCCTTCCAAAAATGGATCACATCCTACATAGAGTGGTTGGAGTATCCCGGATGTCACTGCTTGATGGATATTCAGGATACAACCATATTTTAGTGCATGAGAAGGACCAAGATAAAATTACCTTCATGACACCTTGGGGCACATTTCATTGGGCGATGGACATAGCCTTTGAAAATGAGAAACATCTTTTATTAGTGGTATATTTAGATGATTTTACAGTTTTCCTTCATTCTGATGATGAACACTTATATCACTTATGGATTGTATTTTAGAAATACATGAAATTCGAAATTTATCTTAATCCAAAAAAGAGCCTTTCTTCGATGGAGGAGGGAAGCTTCTTGTTAGTATGAATCTTAATTTCAAGTGTACAAAAAAAGATCATTTTATCTGTGAATAACAAATAGCCCGAACAACAAAGATGGCTGCCAATATCTACATATCTGCAATTAGGTGATCAAGATAAATGCTGTAAAAATCTATATCTATGCATCAAAAGACATTAAGTAGTAAATAAAAATGATATTTACTCCATGCATCCAATAGAAAAGACAAGAATATGTTGAATGAATTTTATATTAAGGGCACCTAGGATGAAAACATAGAAGGATGTTACTAGTTCTCCTCAATGGGATGGGTTCTTGTAAGTCCTCAGTGCTTCAGATCTAAATTTCCTCTCTCTTGATGGTGTAGAAAACCCAGAAAAAAATGGAACTCAAAGGGAGCTCAAAAGCAAAAGATAGAAAAATATGACAATGATGGTGGATCAAATTCAAACCAAAAGTATAGATCTAGAGTGACCTTTAGGAAAAAAAAGGTAGTGAATGAATGGAAAACCCTTCTATTTATAACAAAATATTGTGTTAGTATAGGTATTGGTGCATAATTAAAATATTATTAACCAAATCAAGATCCAAATTTTATGGAATATTTTATTATATTTGTTGGAGGGAAAAATAATTTGACTTGGGTCAAACCCCTTTATTTGCAAATAATAAATAAATAAATGATTTATTTATTATTTTAAGGATGTGGTTGAGTACTAATTAAATAAATAATGATTTATTTAACTATTTATGAGTGATTTAGTCAAATTTAACAAGGAATATTATTTAGATAAGGTTTAAATAATTATTCCTAGAAAATAATAAGATAAATAATAATTTATCTAATTGATTTTCCTGTTTTGGATTAAATATAACTAGGAATATTAATTAAACTGTTGTTTAACTAATTATTCCTTGAGGAAAATAAAAAAAATGTGGATTTATTTAATATTTCCTCATGGGGTTTCCTGTTTAGACCATAAACAACTTAATAAAGGTGTTTTACTAAGTTATTTGTCATAGTGAAAGCAATTTTACTTAGGGTAAAATTGGTATTACATGGTGTACTTAGGTCCATCTAATAGTAACAGGTTAGATGACCAAAAAATGGTGTAACAAATTTCCCCCCAGTGTGCGGGCGTTAGGAGCTAATCATATGACTTAAGTACGTTGTAAGAACTCAATCACTAAACACCAAAGGGGAAGTCAAAGAGAAAGAAATATGAGGTAGGCCGAAGTGCTAAAGGACTTGACCTTGAGGAGGCGAGACTTATAGGTGCGAAAAGTCTCTTTTATGAGTGAGTACCTGTGCTATAGGCGGCGGGGGAGGCATACCTATTCCTGCCAAGACAAAGTACAAAGAATAATGCATCCAGTAAACAAGGGATTGAACAATATAGTACATGCTGGCATGAAAATGAGCCAGGTAAATACATGATAATGAATCGCACATACATACTGTGCCTGGGATAACAGCTAGGAATTATACAATAATATCTAAGTACATGAGATACAAATACAACCCAAATGCCCCTGTAAACAGGAAAGGGCTCTAAAAATCTGACTGATACATGCAAACAAAAAGGCGCTCCAAGCAGCTAAGGCTGACATCATCAAATATATGGAGCTACATGAAAGGCTGTAATGAAGAGGTAATCCAGGAATGTGGGGGGATATTTATAGGGCCATCCCCTCATGAGGGTTGAAACATCTCATACACACCCAAGAATCACCAGTATCATCTGCTACATCACTAAACCATCAAGTATACAGATCTCGATCATGCTAAAAGGAGCTGAAGATGAGAAATAATCAATTCAAAGGGCAATAAGGAGTCATTTTCCCTGATCCGAGGCACTAAACAAGAGTGGAAGCTGGAACCAAGGTACATCGCCCTCTAGACCTATCTTCTAGAATGAGTGATCTAATGTTGATAGAAGGAGGTCCACCACAGGTGAGGCAATAAGGGATCCTCAACTAAGGAATGTGAGAAAATAGTAGAGCACCTGACAGACTGACACCAGGGTTGATGATGAAATGGGGGGTACTGAGTAGTGGATGGATGATTTCCCTTATTAGAGCATAAAGGCCATGGATGACCTAGTAGCGACGGACACAATATAATGAGGGATAGGGGATAGTAGGACTGAAGGCCATAATGTGCGACACGAGAGACGAAGCAAGAAATGAAGGATGGAGGACTATAGCGGGATACAAAGGGACTTGAGATAGACTCCATGAATGCAATGATGACTCAACTTGAATGCTCTAAACAAGGGTAACTCGATGATGCTGCCACATAGAAAAGTTCTAATGGGGACCATAAAAACATGAGTACATGATGGTTACTCATGACGAAAATCAACACGAGCATGGACAAGTATGAAGGCAAAGTGGTGCCCCAAGTACAAGTGTTGCAAGTGAAAAAATTCAATTTTGAGGAGTGGTGAAGTGACCCTTCTCGGACCAAATTTTCCCTGGTGAAGTATTATATCACAAAAAACTAACATATACCCATTTGAGAGCTCGGTGAGAGACTTCCAACGGTATAAACAATTTGTCAACCTGAGCTATGGTTTGGCCGCAGTAGGAAAACGAAAAATCATGGGTTTCTCTTTTAATAATGAATTTTCTCTCCAAATTCACTGATTTTCATGTGGAGCTATGGCGAATATAGGGAGGAGAGAAAGCCCTAAATATTGTGGCGATTGTAGCAGACAAACTGACTATTAGAATTGAGAACAGTCAGTTGTAGGTAAGAGGCTTAACCCTACTCTTTCATTTCAGTGGATTGAAAGTTTATTTTATGTCCCCAGAGCTCAGGAATAGACCCCTGCTCCTCTTCATGGCTGGGTCACACTTTTTGGGGCAAAAAATGTGACCTGGGTAGCAATTTCTGGGAAAAAAAACTGTGACCTGTCCCAGGTTTAGGCCTGAAAAGTGCAACCTAACAAGGACCGTTTTTCTGTGCTGTTTTTTGGCTGAGAACTGGGTTTTTATGTTTGGAAATATTATTTCCTGTCTGTACACTGACAAATATGATGGTTTTGTGCATATATGGTAGAATTAAGGATCAACTGGAGAGAGAGAGACCTCGGCACATTACGGTCGGAGATCCAGGAGGATTAGGGTGTTCGCAGTGCATTGGCCAGGTTTGGGGTTCTGAAGTTTGTGGAGAACCTTTTGATGAGAGCTGGAGAGCCCTTATTGGCCCAGATTGTCAGCTATTGGGACCAGAACCATGAGTTCTTTATAGTGCAGGGGCACCAGATAGAGTTGACAGTCCGGGATATATATTTCCTAGATGGTCTCCCACCACTTGGGATGGTTGGGAATGCTCAGCTAGTGTTATCATGAGGGTGAAACATCATGGAGTTTGTAGAGCTCCATTTTCGACCAGGTATCCATGTAAAAGGGACATGGATACCAATCGGGGATCTATAGAGGTTAGAGACCCGTGCTGTGACGACAACGGTGCCATGATCCTGGGCAACCAGGCACTCCACCACATCACTGGAGGGTAGATGATGCTTATGGAGAGTGTCTTGAGTGGGACCTATTATGGGTGGGCCTAGATGATGTTTTCATTGTTGAAATGAAAACTGTTGCTATGCAAGCGACAAGTGAACCATGACTGTGCATATGGGATAGTGTTGTGCTCGTTCTTCTTTGAGAAGATCCTGAGACTTCGACCTCGCATACAACTCTAGGATGGGGGCCCGAGGGAGACCAGGATGTGCTGGTGGGGGAAGCTATTATGCATAGGAGGAGGTGGGGAAGTTGTACGGTTTTTCTGACCCAAGTTATTTTCTCATTGGGATCAAATTCCATTGTACATAGATGACTATCCATATAGTGGGATGAGTTATCATGGGGACTCGGACTTGCCACTGCTGCCTAGTCTAGTATGTGGGCCCGATGGTAAGTGAAAAATTTCTAATATTTTATGTGCATTTTAAAGTTATAGAATATTTTATATGGTACTAATTCTTCCACTTTTGGTATGCAGAGACAGCACTGGTAAAACAGGATGGGTATCTGGGATGGCCTATAGTGTTAGGAACTATCGGACCTAGTGGGTTGAGAGCGCCACAAAATGAGGATGTGGTAGCCCTCTTGGAGAAAATCCGTCGTAGATGTGAGAAGCTTCTAATCGGTGTTTGAGAGCACAGCTAGAAAGACTTAGATGACCAGTACATAGAGTCATGTATTGGTGTAACCTCGGAGTGGCGAGGGGTCATGTGGCGCATGGTGATAGCCGAACAAGGGATGTGCGAGCTATGAGCTGTGGGAGCAGAGCCATTGGCTCGGGATCCTCCAGATAGTGATTAGTAAGTAGGGGTAGGTGGTTCCCCCAGTTTTCAATTTTTATAACATGCTATGGGCATGTCATATGTATCAGAGTTTATCGACTCTAAAACATTTTATATGACACATATTATGGATATGCATTTTTTTTTATGGTTTGATGTTATTGTCTTATGTTAAATGCGTGTGCTAAATTCCAATCTATAATATTGTTTGCAATACTATCTAATTTGTGATTTTGTGCTCTAGGTACATGATTGAATGTAATGATTTCAAATTCTTGCATCAAAAGCTTCATTCGTAAATATCTTCTAAAAAGGGTAGGATTATGCACACAATATACACCATTCAATTGCATGAGAAGAATCAGGGAACCTAAACGAACATGAAGGTGGAGGATGCGATGTGAAAGGGAATCGGCTAATAAAAATTGCACTTCATCATATTCGGCCTGATTATTGGTAGCAGTACTAATGCATACACCGTCCGAGAGAACAAGCGAATGCAAGGGGGTAAAGATTGTACAACCTGCCGAGGATAGATTCTGAAAGTAGCGACTTGCACCATCGGCATAACTGATATAAGGTGTGGACAGGAGGTCCATCTAAAAGGTGCCACAAGACAATAAATGGGAGGATGATGAACAATGTTGGCAACCTGACCGCAAAGTAGGAATCGAACACACACTGCGAGAGGGAGTGATTTGGGTAAGATGTCTACTACTCACACGCTAAAGGGTAGGTGGATTGGGGGAGCTACTAGAGGTGTAGCTTGTGCTCAGTCCGTGAAAGTCACCATAGACACGGATGGTGCCATCCTGATTATGGGCGGGAAAGATGAAGTCAAGTGTGGACAAGGCTTCCATGATGTCATCATCATAATAGAAGATGGAGTGACTGGAGGAAGGGAGACCACATGTCATGGTGAAGCTCCTTGACTCATCATCATGTATGAAAGGTTCACATGTGCATCGTCATGGGGGATGATGGAAGAATAATAAAATAAAATATCTACCGATGTTGAGCCCAGGGTGATTGTTGAAGGGAGGTCACACGAAGAAACAGGGGAATATTCAAAGGGTGCTTCCACCAAGGGTCTCATTGATGATGATAGGTAGAGGATGGTGGTTGCAGGCTCTATCATCTCGACATCGAGAGGGGGAATTTCAATGGGAGCAGGTAAATGCTCAGGCTGACCCCCAACATACTACGCAAGTACGAGAGAGGCAAATTGGTTTTGTTCAACCTCGTACTCCCGAACTACCTCTAAAGAGGCATGGTATTGCACAAGGCGGGGAAAATGGTGAGAGTAATGGACATGGAGATCACACAAAGCACAAGTTTGGTTGGTGTGAAAATTCTTAGGGTTCTTGGCTATAGTCGAGGAAGAAACAGAGACTTCAGGGACCGTACACTCAGGGAATGCAACATTAACCATGGGCTTGATACGGGGCAACTCAGGACAGGTATGGGTGGCATGAACGATGACATCACACAAAGCACAGGGCTTTGCGGGAGGAGGAGGTGCAAGGTCAGTCAGGGAAGCCTTGTCCTTTGATGCCCTCTTGTGAGCTCTGCCCTTCTTACTCAAAGTCGTCACAATAGGAGAGGGTTTATGTTGAGGTGGCTGAGGCACTGGAAAAATGGGAGAAGTCATAGGGTTCTTGTTGAGGCACTAGGGTCGAAGCAAGATAAGTTTTAGGTTGACCAGGTGGGGTAGTGGCTAGGGGATCAAGGTACCAGAGCATAATCTCAAGGGTCAGGTTAGGAAGAGAGAGGGTAGCCATGACAGGTATCGTGTCTACTCTAGGCAAGGCATCTAGGAATGGTATTTGACCAGAGGGGTAATGGCCAAGCGAGATGGCTCCGAGATGGTTAAGGCCTGGAGGAACCGTTGTAGGAGGGTAAAGAGGCTCATGGATACTAGCTATAGGTGAAGGGCCAGGACGAGGAGGTCCAGAAGGCCAAATTGAAGGGCTAGGAGTAGGCTGTGGAGGGTGAGAAGGCTATTGACTAGCCGAAGCGGGATGCTTAAGGGTAGCCCGAGACGATTGAATCATGCAAACATTCTTCGATGAGTTGGGATCAGAGATAAGAGGAGGAAGTCTAGGGAATGTACCAAGCAAAGAGGAGTCTTTGTAGACTCTGGGTGAGACACTGGTCAAAGGATTGATGGGTTGATTATTTTCCATCGAAGAGATGATGGACTCAGGGGTGGTTTGAGATTTCGCTTCGTAATATGTCAACTGGTCAATGGTGACTATATTTCCATTATGAGGGAAGGACATATTGTTGTGAACCACAGATGGGACAATAGACATCGCATAGGTGTAGCTACAACCCAATAGAATGTTGTAACCTAAGGGGGTATCTATGAATTCTACGTCAACGCAAATAGTATTTCCCGCAAGAGTAATAGGACTGTTGCAGAATAGGCCAATGGGATGGGAGGCCTGGCCATCCCATGCTTAGAGAGTGATTTTGGAAGAATCCAACTCAGGTGATCTAAGTTGCTTCCAAACCAAAGTGGAAATCACATAGGTGGATGCCCCCTCATCAACGATGCACCAGGAAACATTGGCATCGAGATCTTGACTGTGATTTGGAAGGCGACGGAAGCAGGGAGAGGAGGATGTTATGACCGGTCAACATCGATGAAAATTAATCTATCATTGGAAGGATATACAACAACCATCGTAGATAGTAGAGATTTTCATTGTGAAGGGCACGACTGGAGGAGTTCCAGCATTGAAATGGCAGCAGGAGATTGCTCCAAATCATCTACTATACTATACGAATGGGCAGCTTTTTCTAGAAGCAACATTTCGGTGTAGTGGTCCTTTAGGGATATTGGTATGAACCTCTGCCTTAGGTTGAGGGATATGTAAGGGACCATTAGGTGTCTAAAGAGGCTCTGTAGTGACCGAAGGAGGTGGCTCAGGGACAGACGTAGCGGGAGGCTTATTGTACTGACGGGACCGAGTCTGAATATTGATATATACGGTTATAGGTTTATCAAAATTCATCATGAGAATCTGGTAATCGGAGGTACCAGATGGAAGAGGTTGAGTGGCCACCTAAAATTCAGGTGGTTGGGTAGCCACAAATCCTTGCTGAGGGAAAGCATTAGTAAACACAACCGGGTGACTTGGTCCAGCACCGGGAGGGATGGTAGGGGAGGCTTGTTGTCCTTGAAATGTTGCTTGAGACTCCCACATCTGCTTCATCTATCTTAAAATAGGAAAATCATGTGTGTAATGACCATAAAATACACAACACGAACAAGGCTTGTTCATGCAAACATGCCTGTCCTGCTTGGGCTAAGTGCCCTGTTTCTGCTTAGTAGTGTTAGGTGCATTATTTTGAGGATTAGGTCCAGGATTACTGGGAGCAGATTGATTTTTAGTGCCTTTCCTCTTATTTTTGGAAGGATGAGGAGTATTTGTGCCATGCTACGCATACACCTACCCCTGAGGGGGTAGTGGCTGTTGTTGCGGTGGTTGAGAAGGCAAGGGAGGTAGAGGTGCTAATGCTGGAGGAGCTAGAGCACCAGGCTGCGGATACGGATAATAAGGAGGTTGGGTAACATTATGGTAAATAGCAGGTTGGGAAAAAGGAGGAGGCATGTCGTATCCTAGATACATGCTACCAAGAGGGGGAAAAGTGCAGGAGGTGCTCGGCCCCCCTTGAGGAAAACCATAGCCCATGGGAGACTGAGCGTATGGATGAGAGACAGCTCCAACGATATCGTCGGCGGCATGAGATGCCCTCGGTGCGTTGGCACCACCAGGTCTAGGAAGATCAGGTAGAATGGCATAAACATAACCTGACTGAGCGTAGATGAGGTCATATTTTAATGGAATTTGGAGAGCAACTTCTTCGGTTTTAAGGAAATGCGATGCGACATCTTTGCCGATAGCAGGCAAGGGAGATCTAAGGAACTAGTCCATGTAGACACGGTCTTCGAAGGTAGGGGCTCGAAATTGCCTCTTTCTTCTCTACCATTCCTAGACATGATCCTAGTGTCATAATGAAGGGGAGTTGGAAATAAGACAAAAAAGCCTGAGCAAGAGTCACAAAGGTGGTATGAGAGGATGAGGCTTGTGTTGGACCTTATTTTTTATCTCTTTTCTCTTAAGAAATAAATTTTATTTTGCTACATTATCCATCCATTTACCATCATATTTACCTCACATAGACCTAAAGATGCATATATAGGTATTTAATTTATGTTTTTCAATTATTAGATGTTTTTTTGAAAATTGGAATTTAAATGAAATTTTGGACAGCATCAGAAATTCCCGTAATAGCATGATGGTTTTCATATGTGTAGGACACTTGGGCTTGAGATGGATATGTTTATAGAAAGCTTGGGAACTGGGAGTATCAGTACACCTATTTGTATATTCAAATTGAGCTTTAATAGGCCCAGTCAAAGGCAGTCAAACAGGACTAGTCTTTATGGAGGATCTGTAGAAACTAGGTCAACACTCTTATTTTATGGGATTTTTCCAGATTATGATGGATATGGTAGATGAATTCAACTTTATATGATATGATATGGATATTTATGATTACTTGAGACATTTTAGATTATTTTGTTAGGTATTTCATCTATTTAAGCCTCACACTTTGAAGGCTTTGACATTGGAACTTGTATGACTTATTATTATTATCTTTGAGACTTGACGAAATAATAGAAGATCTGTTCTACCATATTTTGATGCTGCTACATGTTGATTGATTTATTGAATTATTGAGTATCTGAGTTTACTTATAGTGCGCATGGCAAGGGTGGAAGGGCCCCCACACCGAGCTAAGTGCACTTCTTAGTTTTCATAGCTGTAATTTGTGAACTAGTTTACTTAGATTTATTGTTTCCTTCTTTCATGTTTTCACAATGTTATTGATGATATAATGAAACCAATAATTAAGGACAACCGAGATATCTAAACATAAAGCCTCCTGATTATTATTTCATATATCTTAATCCATTTTTTAGTGTTAGATTTACTGCTTTCATGTTTTCACAATGGTATTGATGATATAATGCAACGAGTAATTAAGGAAAACCAGGATCTCTAAGCATAGAGCCTCTTGATTACTATTTCATATATCTTAATCCATTATTTAGTGTTAGATTTACTGCTTTCATGATTTCACAATAGCGTTAAAGAAATAATGCAACCAGTAATTAAGGATAACCGAGATGTCTGAACATAGAGCGTCTTGATTATTATTTCATATAACTTAATCTATTGTTTAGTGTTAGATTTCCTACTTTCATGTTTTCACAATGGTACTGGTGATATAATGCAACAAGTAATTAAGGACAACCAGGATCTTTGAGCATAGAGCCTCTTGATTATTATTTCATATATCTTAATCCATTGTTTAGAAATTAATTAAGTTAGTTTTTATATTTGTAATATGCATTTCACTAACAATCAATAGTTCATCTTCTAAATTTGACTGTAATTGAAACCCATATACTTTGGGGATGCTTCTAAGTTCACCAACCCGGATTGATATTAAATACTTGCATTAATTTGCAACAGTAAATTGACCCAATGGTCTGATCAACATAACACTTAGAAGCTTCACCTTTAAGTGTACGTTGGAACAACTGAAGACAGACATAGTCATCAGTAATGGAGTTAAATGAACACCACATGTGGAAATATTGAACATGATTTGTAGGATCTTCTCCAACAAGGCCTTCAAACTTGTGGATGTACGAAGGGAGCTTGGTCAACATAGTAGGTCAACTAGCATCATGGTGTATGGGGTCATTGATCAACTGGTTAAAATTGGGAAGACTGAGGCCTACCATATAGGGGAGCAAGAGATCAGCTGGGGTATTTCATGTTGCAGTCCCACTAGTAGTATTCACAACATTAGGGTTGGGGCTACCACCAGCGTTAAGTCCTGAGGAAGACATGGTGATGGTGACAGGGCATGAACCGGGGGTGGAAGCAGAAGGGAAACCTAATGAACCAAAAGAGGAGTTGCAGTGCAGACTCGGTGGAGGACTAACTTGAATCGTACGCGGACGAGAAAGTCTTCCTACTAGAAACTGAGGATGAGGGCCAAGAAGTCTCCAAGATAAATGCCTTGGTGGTGCAATGATGACGACAAAAACATGGCACAAGGGGAAGAGAGACCAACAAGGGAGGAGAGGTGAAGGATCAATGTATTACAATGTCGAAACAAGGGCAGAGATGTGCAGGATCAATTTATTTCAATGTTAAAGTCTTTGCTTGGCGGTGTTAACCAAACTCTTCTTCACTTAGGGTGTGTGTGTAAAGTGTGTAAATTTTAATTTTTAAACCTATACGTTTGTAGAGAAAAAGAAAAAGTGTGTTGTGTATAAAATTTGAATAACTGATATATTATTCACCAATATTCTCCTGATCACACACTATTTTATCTTCATGCACAATACAAAATCTCTTCTACCATTGATCATTAATTGCGGAAATAAAATCAATTGCATGCGCACATTAAAACCATAAAAAAATCACACATATGAACACAGTATTTCAGGGGAAATATTAAAGATGAAAACCCCAAATATCTTTATATTATATGCCATAGAGATCATGTAACAATAATTGTACAAAGCTCCTCACAAGCTCTCAGCACAACCTCCAATTTCTACACACTAATCAAGCTAGATGTAGCAAAACACATGCTCCAATCTCTGACACCTGATAGCCAGCCTATATTGCGTAATCAATGTTGTAGGATGGCTCATTAAATAACTTGAACCACCTAGCTTGTACTGCGCAATCCTCATGGGCTCCTCCAATCACTGGTTATTGCAAATATGCAACAGTATAGTCACAACTGATAGTTAACCTGCTCTTTCACCTATCTCTGCACTAGTCTCCACTGAAACTGTCCATGCACTGAAGTTAACTGATGTATTCTTTAGTTTATTAATGAGTTTATAATTAGTGAATTAATTAATAATTAATTCACACCACTCTTCACTAGTGTATTAATCAGTTAGACTAAATACAACTAGTTTAACTATGTTTAGATTAGTTAAACTGAACACAACTCCATTAACTCCTCAATCAACTCCATCAAACTCTCTCACATGAGTTGTAACTGAAGTATCCATGCAATAGCTCCACTTAACCCTCAGGAATAGCGTAATTCCTTCTGTCAGCTCCTGTGCCACATCTGTGCACTTAACTGAAGTGCTCCAAGAGAATAAGATAATGTTTATAGTCCAAATATTATTAAGAGCTAATAATATTCAACATATCTATTTTTAGATTGGCAATATAAAAATATATTCCGCCCAATATGTAAAAAAATAGAAGTCCATCTATTTTTTCTCGACTTGACCAAAGATCCACAAATAACATCCTGCAACTCATAGAACATGATCCATATGTCTAAAAATAGACTTTTCGCCAAAAATAGCCTGCGGGCCCACTTAGTGAAGGCAACTTCTTTCCACCAAGCTCATCATCTTGTTGCAATCTCAAAACTCCCTCTCAACAATATAAGGATTATCTACCACCCCTATCCTACCTCCGTGGTATTCAAATTTTCTCCTGGTGAGCACCTTCATTAAGATATCAACATCCTGATCCTCCATGGGAATGTATGAAAGTAACATGATCTTTCGCTACACACAATCTCTGATATGATGATACCGATCCGTGAAGCCATGCTGCCTCAACTCATCCTCCTGTCTATACCATGATCCATATCCCGATGTTCCTCTAAGTTATCTCAATACATGCTTTCCTGCCTTCCAGTAGAGCTTGGTAGGCTTAACCATAGCTTGTGAACGTTGGTTAACATCATAGCATATGTCGGGTCGTGTATTGACCAGATACATAAGCAACCCTACCAACTCTTGATAAACAGTGGCATCCACTACCTCTGTCGAAGTAGCATCCTCCTTCCTCCATCCACTAGGAAGAGGAGTATCAACAGGCTTGCAACCATGCATGTTGAACTTCTCCAGTATCTCCAGGGCATACTTGCCTTGAGAAACAAACAGTCCATCACTGTGCTGCCAAATTTCCAATCCCAGGAAATAATGAAGGAGGCCCAAGTCTTTCATCTCAAACTCCTTTGCAAGATCATCCTTACTTGAGAGTATCAACAGTTCATCACTCGTCAAAATCAAATCATCTACATAAAGTACAATGATCAGAAAATTACCCTCCACCACTATCTGGTATAGGCTGGGATCCACCTCACTCTTGGAGAATCCAAGTCCAGTGAAATAACTATCTATCCATGTGTACCAAGCACGGGGTGCTTGTTTTAACCCATACAATTCTCTCTTGAGCCTGCACACATACGATTCCCTGCTGAATATCTCGAAACCTTCAGCCTACTCTATGTACACCTCCTCCTCAATCACCCCATTGAGGAACGTAGTCTTTACATCCATCTGATGAATGTGCCACCCCATCTGCGCTGAGAGAGAGAAAGAATCGTCCATACGGAATAACACCTTGCGAAAGGTGCAAAGGTCTCCTCATAATTGATCCCCTCAATCTGTGAAAAGCCTCAGGAAAAAAATCTTGCCTTGTACTTCTCCACACTCCCATCAGCTGCCTGCTTCACTTTGTAGATCCATCTCGAACCCACCACTGATTTCCCTTCTAGCCTTCGGACAATCTCCCATGCACTGTTTCTGACAATTGAATCATACTCTTCCACCATGGCATCTACCCATGCGGGATCCTCCACAACTTCCTCGAAAGAGGATGGCTCTGTCACGATACACTTTCTCATAAGAGCGATGTATCCAGTATACCGATCAGGTGACTGTCTCTATCCGCGCTGTGAGGTAGGTGCTCCTACAACCTTCTCTGCATCTTGAGCCAGTCACTCAGCTTCTGTAGTGCGCTTCTGCCCTCTGATGGTTGGCGCTACATGAGTGGTCTCTTCCACTCCCTGAACCTCCTCTTGTGGTTGATTTACATCCAGAGACTCATCCATAAGAACTAATAGCTCCTCATCTGCATGCAAGTGTGGCTCCCTCTCAAGTGAACACTTCATGGCTTTCTCCTCATGAAATTTGATATCCCGTCGCACAAATGCTCATGATCGTCTGAAAATACACGAGAAGGGTGTATCACAGAGCCCTACGTATATCCCAACCTCCCGTACTACTCGCATTCTTCCTAGCATCCTTCATCACATGAATGTAAACAGGTGAACCAAAAATCCTCAAATGGGAAATATCAGGCCTCTTACCAGAAAATGCCTCCTCGGGTGTACTCATGCCAAGTATCCTGTGAGGACAACGGTTCTACACACATACTGTAGTATTGCATGCCTCAGCCAACAAGTGTATGGGAAGGCCCTGATCATGCAACATTTCCTGTGCAGCACCCACGATCATTCTTTTCTTCCACTCAGCAACCCCATTCTGTAGTGGGTTATGAGGTGCTATGAGCTCTCTTCGAATTCCTTCTGCGCTGCAAAAGTCCTTGAATACGCCAGAGATGAATTCACCACCATTTTCGCTCGTAAGAGCCTTCACCTGCTTCCCCGATTCTTTCTCAACCAGTGCCTTGAACTCACAGAACTTTGAGTATGTCTCGCTCTTCTTCTGCATGAAGAAGATCCAGCACTTATGAGAAAAATCATCAACAAATATCACATACTACCTGTGCTTTGTTGTCAAAGCTACTGAGAAAGGTCCACACACATCTATGTGAATTCTCTCAAGGATCGTCGTGGCGTGACTATCCTTCTCGTGAAAGGTGGCTTTCACAAATTTTCCCAAAGTACATCCCTTGCACTGATCAGACTGTGCAAGTGTACCTTTGGGAAGCCCAGTAGAAATCTGCTGCAGTATCTTTAAAGCTCCATGGTGAAGGTGGCCCAATCTCCAGTGCCACAAATCGCCATCATCCTGGCTCACCACTCCTTCTGCCTTGCCTTGCATTGTTGCGCAGCCATCTACCTGCAGTTGATAAAGGTTCTTAACTCAAACCCCTATCCTCCGGGTCTCACCAGTTGCCTAACTGCGCAGGAAAGCCTTTCCCTCACTAAAGACAACATCATATCCCTTGTCTTCTAACATCGCCACAAAGATCAGATTCTTCTTCAATCCTGGAGCATGCATCACTTCCTTCAATACGAAGGGTTTACTAGACTCCCTCTCAAAGGAAATGATACCGATACTGGTCGTACTGTATCTACCATCATCGCCCATCTCGATGTGCACTCCAAGATCTTTGTCATCCAGATCAGTAAACAAATCTCGATCTCATGTCATGTGAAAAGATGCACCACTATCAAGAAACCACACTGAACCCTTCACACTTGAGACCAAGCATGAGATCAATGAAAAATCCAGCTCAAACTGTGAGGCTAAGGCCTCTCCCGCTGCAGATCCAGCAGCCTGCTTATTTTTCTTCTTATGTGGACAACTAGTGGTGTAATGTCTGTGTTGGTGACAGTGAAAGCACTTCACCTTGGACATGTCTTGCTTCTTGCCTTTCGCACTGGATTGAGAAGCATGCTTCTTGCTCTGCCCCTTCTTTCCTTTGGTAGCCAAAGAGAAATTTTCTTCATCAGAGTTCTTGATGAAGATACGTCACTCAATATGCTATCTCCTCTTGCACCAAAGATCGACCAAGTCGCTCTATCTGGAAATTTCTCCAGGCCATTGTGAGTCCACGATAGGAATGCCCATCTTTAAGAAGCCCAAGGAGAGACAAGCTCACCAAGTCCTCGTATCAACGATAACCCCCACACTTCCAGCTCATTCTGCATTGGATGAACTTCGTGAGGTACTTGGGCATGCGCTCGCCTTTCTCCATTTTATGTTTACGAGTTTATCCTTGAGCGTCAACTGCCTCTGGTCGCTTTGCTTTGGAATAAATATATCAAAGCTTTCCACATCAAGAATGGAGAAAGCCTTACCATGAGCTAGACACTATGTGATCCTTCACACCTTCCAACAGAATTCTTCGACACTTTGCTGTCTTCTTTTGCCATGCGTCAAGTACGGCAGCATCACTAGAAGTAGGTTTTGGAATTTCTGCATCTATGAACTCCTTCATGTTAGAAAATTATATATTATGGAGCAATGAAACACATAAAATATGTGGAAAATAAAAGCACACAAAACACATAAAACTAGAGAGACACAGATATACGTGGTTCCCCCAGTTTGGGCTACGTCCACCGCGAACAACCAGTCCTTCCTTTCTATTATCCAGCAAAAATGAAGAGACAAAACCTACAGCGGATCTGTTGTAATATCCTATGTTCTCTCTCACAGTCTCCCTCTCTATTTCTCACTCCGAGAATACACATACAATACACAGCCGCAATACAATGCCCTCATAAAAGCGAGGGGTTGCCTTCTAGGGAAAAAAACCCTAATCTAAACATAACTTCTACCGTCAGATCATTTTCCTAATGAATGGCCCAGATTGACTAGAAATTACTATACTTTTACAAGTCAATTTTACATATGTTTTTAGTTTCGGGGGCGCTGCCCCCAAAAACCCCCGCCAGGGGGGGCTCCGAAAAGCGTTGCCTCCCCCCCTGGACCCCCCACTGCAGCGATTAATTACGAGCGGTGTTTCTGCCCCTTTTAAGGTATAGGGGTCCAATGCTGTGATACAAAGTAAACAAAATAATCAGGCTCCACACCCAACAATCTCCCACTTGGAGACTGATTGTAGCAACTCCACTGCTGCTTCATTTGCTGGAAAATGAATCCTCTTTGGACCTGGTTGTTCCTCATCTTCATCGTCATCCTTGACGACCAATTGAAACTAAGCATGTTCTCAGTTTCTCCCTGGTTACAAATTTTGTTAGCATATCTGCAAGATTTTGGCTAGTGTGTACCTTTTCCAGCTTCAACTCTCCATCTTCCAATACTGACCATATGAAATGGTACTTGAGATGTATGTGTTTATAATGAAATGGTGAGTTCTTTGCAAGATGAATGGCACTTTGGCTATCACTGTATAGCGTGCCCATGTCATGCTTCTTACCTAATTCATCCATAAACCTTTGTAACCAAATCATTTCTTTACTGGCCTCTGTAGCAGCAACATAATATGCTTCTGTTGTTGAAAGTGCAACAACACTTTGGATTTTTGAAACCCAACTGACAGTTGTTCCACCTAAAGTAAATACAAATCCTGTAGTGCTCCTCTTGTTATCTCTGTCACCTACCATATCTGCATCAACATATCCCTGTAGAGCAATGTTTAAACCACCAAAGCATAATGCTTGATTTGTGGTACCTCTCAAATATCTGAGAATCCATTTTACTGCCATCCAATGTTCTTTTCCTGGATTATTCATGTACATGCTTACAACTCCCACTGCATGTGCAATATCAGGCCTTGTGCAGACCATTGCATACATTAAGCTTCCAACTGCTGATGCATATGGAACTTTAGACATATAATCCATGTCTTCTTGGGTCTTTGGGCACATCTCATTACTAAGTTTGAAATGGCTAGCAAAAGGTGTACTAACTGGTTTTGCATTCTGCATATTAAATCTTTTCAACACCTTTTCTATGTACTCATTCTGAGACAGTGTTAATTTTCGATTTTTCCTGTCTCTAGTTATCCTCATACCAAGGATTTGTTTTGCAGCTCCCAAATCCTTCATTGCAAAGGAATTTGCCAATTTTCTTTTGAGCACATTTATTTCCTGCATGTTAGATCCTGCAACAAGCATATCATCTACATACAATAACAATATAATATAGCTGCCATCATTTTGCCTTTTTAGATAAACACAATGATCAGAGTGACATCTAGTATAACCTTGTTCAGACATAAACTTGTCAAATTTTAGATACCACTGCCTTGGAGCCTGTTTTAAACCATACAAGCTCTTATTTAACCTGCACACCAATTTTTCTTTCCCTTTTACCTCATATCCTTCTGGTTGCTGCATGTATATCTCTTCCTCCAAATCTCCATGGAGAATTGTTGTCTTTACATCTAACTGTTCAAGATGTAAATCTTCCGCTGCTACAAGACTTAAAATAGTTCTGATTGAATTCATTTTAACAACTAGCGAAAATATTTCATCAAAATCAATACCTTTATTTTGCGCAAATCCCTTCACCACAAGTCTAGCTTTGTACCTTTGTTTTCCTCCATCTTCTTCCTTCAGCCTGTAAACCCATTTATTCTGCAATGTAGTTTTACCTGCAGGCAACCTGACTAAGTCCCAAGTCTGGTTATGCATTAAGGAGTCCATCTCTTCTTCCATGGCTAGCTCCCACTTCTTCTTGCTTTCAACCTACATTGCTTCTTCATAACATTCAGGTTCACCAGAATCAGTCAACAATAAATAATATAATGAAGGAGAGTATTGTTCAGGGGGTCTACTTATCCTGGTAGATCTTATAACACCACTTTCAGGTGTTTGAGGTGCCTGTTGCTGTTGTGGTGGTTGCTGCTGCTGTGGTTGTTGATTATTATTATTTTCAGGCACCTTTACTTTTTCAGATATCTCATCAAGAACCGCGTATTCCTTGCTTTCTTTTTCTTGTTTCTTTTCCTACAACTGATTCTTATACAAGACCTTTTCATTGAATATTACATCTCTGCTCCTAATGATTTTGTGATTTTCATAATCATATAAGCGATAACCAAAATCATTAGCACCATGTCCAATAAAGGTACATTTCTTTGATTTTGCCTCAAGCTTTGTTCTGTTTTCTTTATTAATATGGACAAAGGCCTCACAACCAAAAGGCTTTAAAAAAGAGTAGTTTACCTTTTTACATGTCCATGCTTCCTCTGGAATACCACCATCCAAGGAACTTGAAGGCCCTCTGTTTATTAGATAAACAACAATATCTACAGCATCTGCCCAAAATTGTAAAGGCAATCCTGCATGTAATCTCATGCACCTTGCACGCTCCATGATTGTTCTGTTCATCCTTTCTGACACACCATTTTCTTGTGGTGTTCTTGGAACTGTCTTCTCTCTACGAATTCCATGCTCTGAAAAATACCTATCAAACTCTTTGCTGCAATATTCACCTCCATTGTCTGATCTGAGACGCTTCAACTTCTTTCCTGTCTCAATCTCAACCAAAGCTTTCCATTTCTTGAAAGTGTCAAATACATCATATTTATTCTGAATACAATAAATCCATGTTTTTCTAGTTGCATCATCAATAAAAGTAACATAATAACGAGAGCCACCGAGAGATGATACTTGAGCAGGTCCCCATACATCTGTATGCACAAGCTCCAATTTTTTTCTCTTCTTTTCTTTCCCAACTCTGAGAAATCTGACTCTCTTTTGTTTTCCATAAATGAAATTTTCACAGAAATCCAAATCAACATTCTTCAAACCTAGCAACAAATTTCTTGAGTGAAGAATCTTCATTCCCTTCTCACTCATGTGTCCAAGCCTATGATGCCATAATCTTGCATCTTCTCCTTTGGAAGTTAAAGCATTAACAGAGTTAGAAATACCATTGCATAAATACAATGTACCAACCTTTTCACCTTTTGCTATTACCAGCACTCCTTTGGTGACCTTCCAAGTTTTATCTGTGAAAGTTGTCACACAACCTTCACTACCTAACTGCCCTGTTGAAATCAGATTTTTCTTCAGATCTGGAACATGCCTTACCTCCTTTAGTAGCCATTGGTTTCCATTCTGTTGTTTTACAAGAACTTTACCCATTCCAACAATTTTACGGGGTTTATCATCACCCAAACGAACTTGTCCAAAATCTCCTTGAACATAGTCATGAAAATATTTCTTATCAGGTGTGGCATGGAATGAAGCCCCTGAATCTACAACCCAAGAATCAGTAACATTTTCGAAAGAAAGAATCAAAGCATCTTGTAACACAACACCTGTCACATTTGCTTCATGATTTTTTTCTTGTTGTTTGTCTCCTTCCTTTCCCTTCTGAGATCTACAGTCTTTCTTTAGGTGTCCTTTCTTTCCGCAATTCCAGCACACTATCCCCGATCTGGACTTGGATCTGCCTTTCCTTGATTTACTGCGATATCCTGAGCTCTTTCCTCTTTCCATTCCTCTTCCCCTAGACTCTGCACTCAAAGCATTACCTGATGTCTCACCGGAGCTTTTCTGTCGCATTTCCTCGCTAAGGATAGCACCAACAACATCATCAAAATTTAAAGTACTAGATCCAGAGACAGAGTTACTAATGGCCATAACTAAACCATTCCAGCTTTCTGGTAATGAGCACAGGAATAACAGAGCTCTAACTTCATCATCAAAGTTTACCCCTACAGAACTTAACTGACTGGTAATTGTATTAAATTCATTTAAATGGTCTGCAACAGATCCACCTTCCGACATCTTCATATTAAATAGTCGTTTCATAAGAAATACCTTGTTTGAGGCCGAGGGTTTTTCATATAGTTTCTCCAACGTCTGCATCAAACCCCCTGTTGTTGTTTCCTTCGAAATATTGAAGGCGAATGATGCCGCAAGACACAACCGTACTGTTCCGAGTGCCTTTATATCGAGAATGTTCCATTCTGCGTCTGTCATAGCCGCCGGCTTCTTTGTTTTTATGCTCAATGGTAGGTACAGATCTTTCTGATATAGATAATCTTCCATCTACATCTTCCACAGCGGGAAGTTTTGGCCGTTAAATTTCTCGACCCTAAACTTATAATCATCCCCCATTGCTCCCACTCGTACCAGGAACCCTTCTTTCCTGCGAGTTTATCAGCCAAATATACCTTCGGCTCTGATACCAGTTGTTATAAAATTATATCTTATGGAGCAATGGAAGACATAAAATATGCGGAAAATAAAAGCACACAAAACACATAAAACTAGAGAGACACATATATACGTGGTTCACCCAGTTTGGGCTACGTCCACCCCAAACAACCAGTCCTTCTTTTCTATTATCTAGCAAAAATGAAGAGACAAAACCTATAGCAGATCCACTGTAATATCCTCTGTTCTCTCGCACAGTCTCCCTCTTTGTTTCTCGCTCCTAGAATACACATACAATACACAGCCGAAATACAATGCCCTCATAAAAGCAAGGGGTTGCCTTCTAGGGAAAAAAAACCTAATCTAAACATAACTTCTACCGTGAGATCATTTGCCTATTGAACGGCCCAGATTGACTAGAAATTACTATACTTTTACAAGGAAATTTTACATATGTTTATAGCTTCGGGGGCGCTGCCCCCAAAAACCCCCGCCAGGGGGGGCTCCGAAAATCATTTCCGCCCCCCCCTAGACCCCCCATGGCAGCGATTAATTATGGGCATCATTGCCACCCCTTTTAAGGTACATGGGTCCAATGCTGTGATACAAAGTAAACAAGATAATCAGGCTCCACACCCAACACTTCAACCCATTGTCATCTAGCACCATCTCCATCCTGTCCTTCCATGCAATATAATTCGAGCTACCCTCAAGGGCATACTCCAATCACAATCCATTGAAAGACATCTCAACTTTGACACCAAGAAAACACTGCTGCAAATTGGAATTCCACCAGCTCAAAACTCAACCGCTTCAATGTTTTGCAATTGCTCCAATGATAAATATCCCTCTGATACCATGTAGAAAATTTGAATAACTGATATATTATTCACCAAGATTTTCCTGACCACACACTATTTTATCTTCATGCACAATACTGAATCTCTTCTACCATTGATCATTAATTGCGGAAATAAAATCAATTGCATGCGCACATTAAAACCATAAAAAAATCACACATATGAACACAGTATTTCATGGGAAAGCTTAAAGATGAAAACCCTAACTATCTGTATATTATATGTCATAGAGATCATGTAACAATCATTGTACAAAGCTCCTCACAAGCTCTCAGCACAACCTCCAATTTCTACACACTAATCAAGCAAGATCTAGCAAAACACATGCTCCAATCTCTGCCACCTGATAGCCAGCCTCTATTGCGTAATCAATGTTGTAGGATGTCTCATTAGATAAGTTGAACCACCTAGCTTGTACTGCGCAATACTCATGGGCTCCTCCAATCACTGGTTGTTGCAAATATGCACCAGTATAGTCACAATTTATAGTTAACCTGCTCTTTCACCTATATCTGCACTGGTCTCCACTGAAACTGTCCATGCACTGAAGTTAACTGATGTATTATTTAGTTGATTAATGAGTTTATAATTAGTGAATTAATTAATAATTAATTTACACCACTCTTCACTAGTGTATTAATCAACTAGACTAAATACAACTAGTTCAACTATGTTTATATTAGTTAAACTGAACACAACTCCATTAACTCCTCAATCAACTCCACCAAACTCTCTCACATGAGTTATAACTGAAGTATCCATGCAATAGCTCCACTTAACCCTCAGGAATAGCGTAATTCCTTCTGTCAGCTCCTGTGCCACATCTGTGCACTTAACTGAAGTGCTCCAAGAGAATAAGATAATGTTTATAGTACAATATTATTAAGAGCTAATAATATTCGACATATCTATTTTTAGACTAGCAATCTAAAAATAGATTCCACCCAATATGTCTAAAAATATAATTCCATCTATTTTTTCCTGACTTGACCAACCATCCACAAATAGCATCCTGCAACTCATAGAACATGATCCATATGTCTAAAAATAGACATAGTCTAAAAATAGACTTTGCGCCAAAAATAGCCTACGGGCCCACTTAGTGAAGGCAACTTCTTTCCACTAAGCTCATCATCTTGTTGCAATCTCAACATGTTGTATAACTATAAATAAAATTGCATATAATAGTATATGAAATTGAAATAATAGAAAACAAACAGTTAATAATGCAATAATATAAACCCAAGGAAGCAGGCCTCTCACCAATTAGTATGTAGGTGGGCAAAAAACTATTTAAAACACACCAAAATATCCAATAGATCTAAGGTTGGGTGGGATAGGGATATAAAGGTCAGATCTGCTAGAAATAGGTGCAGATAAATAGAAAAAATCAGAGGAAAAATTGTTGTAAATGAGGTGGCAAAAGGCTATCTCCTGGAGGGAAATAGAGTACTGGATCCTAGAGGAAAACCGAAAAAAAACTAAATGAGGTGATTTGGATGGATAAATAGCCAATTTTGAAGTGGATCTGAAGGTGAGTTATCAGATCTAAAAAAAATGCTAAACACTCTGAAAATTTTAGACAACCCGCAGTAGCGAAAAATATTCCACAAAGTGTGGAGGGTACTGAAGCCCAGGCGGTATACGTTACCACTTAGATGAGTAAAAAAGAACAATTATAGGTCACAAATGGGTAGAGACGAAGGTTAAAAAATCCTAAAGAGAGGCTCAGACAAACCCAAAAAACTTTCAGAAAAACTCCTGCAAAAAGTATAGGTCACAATTTTTGAACTGTTTCTTGCTTAGGTCGCAAATTTTGGGCATTTTTCCACATCCTGAAGCTGCACGTCATAGGTTTCGGGCCAAAAAGTGTGACCTGTACTTTCTGCGCTCTCGGGAGTAGGTTTAAGCAGAATGTGTCGTTTTAGCTACAGCTGATGTATGACACCTGTGCAATAGGTTTGAAAACACACGGAAGTTAGAATTTTTAATGTTTTAGGGTTTTATATGTTAAAAAAAACATCAAGAAAAGAAAAACAAGAAGCTGAAGAGAAATCATAGGGATTGAAGCAGCTGGATATGCAGGGACCTGAAAAATGATAGCGGTCGTAATCGTAAAACCCGTGTGGAGTCACCAGTTGTTAGTATGAATCTTAATTGCAAGTGTATGAAAAAATACCACTTTAGCTGTGCATAACAAACAACCCTAACAGCAAAGAAGGCTGCCAATATCTTCAAATCTGAAATCAGGTGATCAAGATAAATTTTGTTAAAATCTAGATCTATGCATCAAAAAACATTAAGTAGTATATAAAAATGAGATTTACTCCGTGCATCCAATAGAGAAGACAAGAATATGTTGAATGAATTTTATATTAAGGCCATCTGGGAGGAAAAAATAGAAGGATGTTGCCAATTCTCCTCAATGGGATGGGTTCTTGTAAGTCGTCAATGCTTCAGATCTAAAATTCCTCTCTCTTGATGGTGCAGAAAACCCAGACAAAAATGGAACTCAAAGGGAGCTCACAAGAAAAAGATAGAAAAATATGACAATGATGGTGGATCAAAGTTAAACCAAAAGTATAGATCCAGAGTGATCTTTAGGCAACAAAAGGTAGTGAATGAATGGAAAAACCCTTCTATTTATAACAAAATATTTTGTTAGTCTAGATATTGGTGCATAGTTAAAATATTATTAACCAAATCAAGATCCAACTTATATGGAATATTTTATTATATTTGTTGGAGGAAAAAAGAATTTGACTTTTGTCAAACCCCTTTATTTGTAAATAATAAATAAATAAATGATTTATTTATTATTTTAAGGATGTGGTTGAGTCCTAATTAAATAAATAATTATTTAAATAAGGTTTAAATAATTATTCCTAGAAAATAATAAGATAAATAATAATTTATCTAATTGATTTTCCTATTTTGGGTTAAATATGACCAAGAATATTAATTAAAATTATGTTTAACTAATTATTCCTTGAGGAAAATCAAAGTTTGGAAGATGAAAGTCTGGAAAGATATTTGGAAAGATTCCTATATAATTTGCAAAAATCCAAACATCATTCTCTTAGTCCAGATACTATCCGCACTAATTTTCTAAAGGGTATTAGAGATGAGTATTTAGATATTCTTAATGTAATGGGAAAAGGAGATATTTCTAAGTTACCATTTGAAGAAATTTCTGAATTATGTCAAAAATACTCTAGAGGAAGAGCTAAGAGTGGGAAAAGAGATATTTCATCAAAAGCTTCAAAATCTGCAGCAAGTGCAGTAATAAGAGTAGAGGTAGGAATCTTATTAGAAAATTTTAAAACATATATCTTAAGCACTTTGGGTACAAAAGTTAATGTTTTAAAATATAAGAAGAGAGAAGAAGAGAAAGATGAAGCCTTAGCAATTTTCTGTCCAAAGTGTAGACAAAAACATTCACACAGGGATGTCGTTTGCAAAATATATAAGTATGTTGACTATGCACAGAAAATCATACAACAAAGAAATGTCCAAAGTTAAAATAATTGCAAGGGGAAGAAGTACAAGGAGTAGATTCCCTTTATTATATGGCACCAGGAAAACCTTGGCAGCCAAGAATTCCTCAACAATTCCCTCAACAAAACTTTCAATATCCTTAAAACATATGGAATACACCGATGCCATGGTAGGCTTGGGCACCACAACAATATCAAAGCCAACCTTCACAAGGTTGGAGGGGATATGGTTATGGAAACCAACCACCATAGTAAATGTATAACCAACATTATCAATATCAATAGCCATATCATCCACAGTTATTTCCTCAATATCAATAATTCCAACAACAACAACCCATGCCCTATCCAACTCAAAATCTACCAATGTTAACTCAACTGCAACAACTTCAGCTGCCAACTAACCAAAAACCACCTAGACCAACACAATTACCAGCTCAGCCAGTAGCTAATTCAAGAAATAATGTGGATAGACCAACATATCATGTGGAATAAGCAACATATTATCCTACATATTCAATTCCTCCTATAGAGGATGTCCACCTAAGGTCTGGGAAGGTATTACAAAAAGGTTCTCCTCCAATAATTGAAGAACAAATAGAACAAGGAGAATAAAATGAACAATCTCAACCAAAAAAACAAATTCAAAAAGGTAAGGCTATCATGAAACAAACTCCACCATATCCAAAGAGAATTATACAAGAGAACATTCCAATATCTCTCCCTGAATTTAGTATTCTGGATTAATTTAAAAACACATATGTTAAAATTCCTTTATTGCAAGCAATTAAATATATTCCAATTTACGCAAAAACAATAAAGGAATTATGCATTAAGAAAATAGGTAGAAGAGACAACTATCCACCAACAATCCAGGTAATTGGAAATCTATCAACTCTCATGTCTAATAATACGACTATTGAAAAATATGTTGATCCAGGAATTCCTATGGTTACTATATCAATTAACAAATTTTCAGTACCAAACACTTTAATAGATTTGGGAGTAGCTATCAATGTTATGACAACAGAGACTATGAAATAATTGAATCTAAACAACATTATACCTACTACTACAGTCTTAGAACTTGCAGACAGATCCAAAGTTGTTCCAGAAGGTATACTAGAGGATATCATTGTCTCACCGGATTCTTGGGAATATCTTGTAGACTTTTGATTTTGCATCCAAAAAAAAACTTGGGAGGGAATCCCTTAATTTTAGGTCGACCCTGGTTGGCCACCGCAGATGATTACATTGGATGCAGATCTGGAGACATGATTATTGCACATGGAGATGAACGAAAGCATGTCACATTATATCCTCTTTCTCAATCTCCTTCTATATTTTCATTACTTGAAGAAGATGAACAACAAAATTTTAAACCTATTCTTAATATTAATAAAGTTTATAATTTTAGAGAGGATGAAGAAAATGAGGACTTATTAGATCTATTCATCTCAGAACCAAATCTTTCAGAGCAGCTTAGGATGACTCAATATGAAGCTGCTAGTTATCTTCTAAATGAATGTTTTCAGGAAAATTGCACAATACAATCATTGCAAAATACATTTAAAACCATTTTTCCTGTAAATTCAATTACCAATTCAGATAGCAAAATCATTGAAATTAGTCCTCAAAGACATTTGAATATTGGTAACAATTTACAATCATCATAAGAGGAAAATCTAATAACATTAATGAAAAAATATTCGAAATCTTTTTCCCGGGATTATAAAGACATGCCCGGAATTCATCCAAAAACATGCATCCATCACATTTATATTGATAATGGATTCAAACATGTTAGGCAACCAAAAAGATGAATGAATCCCATGATGAAAGAAATAGTGAAAGAAGAGTTACAGAAACTATTACAAGTCATATTTATCTATCCTATTTTAGATAGTCAATAGGTCTCACCCTTAGTTGTGGTGCCTAAGAAAAATGGGAAATGGAGAATTTTTGTTGATTACAGAGAGCTTAACAAAGCTACATTGAAATATCATTTTCCTTTACCATTTATTGATTAAGTGTTAGATTCATTAGCTAGAAAGAATTTTTTCTCCTTTCTGGATGGATTTAGTGGATATAATCAGATAAAAATAGCATTAGAAGATCAAGATAAGACAATATTCACATGCCTTTGGGGAACATATGCATACAATGTATTACCCTTTGGTTTATGTAATGCACCTGCTACCTTTCAAAGAGCAGTTTTTGCTATTTTTTCTAATTTGATTCATGAGTGTGTGGAAGTTTACATGGATGATTTTACCATGTATGGTACAACATATGATGATTGTTTAAATAATCTTGAAAAAGTATTTAAAATATGCATTGAGACAAACCTATCACTCAGTAATGAAAAATGTTTTATGATTTTAAGTGAGGGGATAGTATTGGGACACCATGTTTCTTCTTCAGGAATTAAGGTGGACCCAACAAAAATTCAGGTCATTTTGGATTTAACACCACCTACAACACAAAAATAGGTTCGAAGTTTCTTGGGTTATGCAGGCTATTATAGGATATTTATTTAAAATTTTAGTAAAATAGCTTTACCATTGTTCAAGTTACTTTCAAAAGATGTATAATTCCAATGGACTAATAAATGCCAATATGCATTTGAAAAATTAAAACACAATTTATCAGTTGCACCCATTATTCAAGGACCCAATTGGTATTTTCCATTCCACATTTCAACTAATGCATCTGATACAACTATTGGAGCATCACTTGGACAAAAGAGAATCAATTCAATTATGCTATATATTTCATCAATAAAAACTTAACACCAGAAAAATTGAATTATACTGTGACAGAGAAAGAAATGTTAGCTATTGTACAGGCAATAAATCATTTTTGACATTATATAACAGGTTATCAAGTTTATATTCATATGGATCATTCTGCTATAAAATACTTAATGAAAAAATCCATTACAAATAACAGAATAACTCGATGGTTGTTATTGATGCAAGAGTTTAATATTACTGTGCAGGAATGACCAGGAAAAGATAACCAAGTTGCTGACTTTTTGTCAAGATTAAATTTACCTGGTGATCCTAATCTTGTATCAGACAATTTTCCAGATGAACATTTATTTGCTATAAATGTCAAGACCCCTTAGTTTGCAGATATAGCTAATTATTTATCATTTGATATCTTGCCATCTCATTACACAAGAAAACAAAAAATGAAGAATAATTAGAGATAGTTCCAGATATAGCTGGATCAATGGAGATCTATTTTACACTCGTCCTGATTTAATTATTAGAAAATGTGTAAGGGAGGATGAAATAATTGAAATTTTGAAAACTTGTCTTGATGAACCCTCTGGTGGCCATTTTGCAGGTAAAAGGACGGCATACAAAGAGTTGAAGATTGGCTACTATTGGTGATTCATATTCAAGGACTCCAGAAATTATGTCAAAAGATGTGACAGCTGCCAAAGAATTGGTAAACCAGTGGCGTCAGATCAAATTCCTTTAAAGCCGCAAGTACTTATTGAACCATTTGAACAATGGGATTTAGATTTTTTGGGACCAGTCAGTCCTCCATCCAATGGAAATAAATACATTCTTGTATGTACCGATTATGTGACTAAATGGTTGGAGGCCAAGGCAGTAGTACGAGCAATAGAAGAAACAATAAGTCTTTTCTATATGAAGAAATATTTGTCAGGTATGGAGTTCCTAGACAAATAGTGATTGACCAAGGTGAACAATTTACATCAAAACTTATTCATGAAATTACAAAGACTTTCCAAATCAAACACAGAAAATACACTCCATATCATCCTCAAGAAAATGGACAAGTATAATCTCCAAACAAAGTTCTAGAAAGTACTTGTTGTGTAACCAGCTTCAAAAGTAGAAGAAAAGAGATATAAACGCCTTAGAAATAAGCCACTTCGAGGGGGCAACCTCCAATACATTACATAAATGCACAATTCTTGGATGATACAATTCACAAAACCTCCTTTCTATATATAGGAGTCCAAGAAATTAAGTACGTAATCCTAGCCGACCTAACAATAATAATTTAAGGGCACAATAATAACAAAATGGGGGTTACAAGGGTACAATAATAACAATAAGGGGTTTACACTAACAATAATAAGGGGTTATACTAGTGATATAGGGACCTAACATGCCCCTCTCCTTCAAAAAAGTGTTGTCCTCAACACTTGAGTAGCTCCGGGTGCTTCCGTATAAAATTCTCATCCTCCCATGTAGAATCTTCAGTGGGTAAGTTCTTCCACTTGATGAGATACTCTGAAATTGATCGATTCCGTAGTTGTCAAGTTCTTTTTTCTATGACTGCTTCAGGTTCCAATATGATCTTCCCTTCCCCATCAAGTTCTGGCAATACTGTTTGAACTGGAAGATTTTCACCTATAACCTTCTTTAAGTATGAAACATGGAAAACTGGATGTACTCGCGAAGAAGCAGGAAGCTCCAATTTGTATGCCATAGTACCAATCTTTTGCAACACCTTGTAAGGACCATAGTACTTTGGCGATAATTTAATATCCTTCTTAGCTTGCTTGAGGGACATTTGTTTGTATGGTTGTAGCCGTAAAAATACCCAATCTCCTACATCAAAACTTCTCTCGCTATGATGTTGATCTGCCTGTTGTTTCATTCGATTTTGTGCCAAATTTAGGTTATCCTTTAAGAGTTGGAGAACTTCTTGCTGATGCTCGATGTGATCTTCCACCGCTTGAACCTTCGAATTTTCCCTTAAAGATGATGTGATGGATGGTGGATGATATCCATAAAGTGCCATAAATGGGGTCATTTTTGCTGCAGTATGGAAGGAAGTGTTATACCACCATTCAGCAAGAGGTAACCACTTGACCCATTGTGTTTGTTTATCGGATACAAAACAACGAAGATATCCTTCCAAACATTTATTTACTATCTCAGTTTGACCATCAGATTGAGGATGATAAGATGAGCTATGAGCTAATTGAGTACCCAAACAAGAAAATAACTCCGTCCAAAAATTTCCGGTAAAAATGGGACTGTCGCTCACAATAACCCTTGGGCTTCCATGTAGCTTTTGAATTCTGTCCATAAATGTAGTAGCAACTGTACTTGCTTTAAATGGATGAGATAATGCACAAAAGTGTGCATACTTGGTAAGTCTATCAACTACCACCATGATGACACTCTTCCTTCGGACTTAGGTAAACCTGTGATAAAATCCATTGAAATCTCCTCCCAACGTTGACTTGGAATGGATAAAGGTTGTAGAAGTCCCGGGGTCTTAATTGTTTCCACTTTATTCTGCTGGCAAACCAAACATTCCGCCACAAACTTTTGAATATCAGATTTAAGGCCATCCCAAAAAAATTCTTTCTTCACCCTGTGGTAAGTTTTAAAAATCCCGAGTGTCCTCCTAAAGGAGAAGTGTGCAATTCCAGAAGAATCTTTTGTTTTAGTTGGGAATTCTTACAAAGATATAAGCGATCTTTGTACCATAAGGAATCATTTTTCCAACTAAATGTATCAGATGTACTAAGATCTTGCTGCAACTTTTGAATGAGTATCCATACATCTTTGTCCTTCTTCCATTCATCTCTTGCTTCAGTTATCCAATCTGGTTGGATAATAGAAATGGCACAAAGCAATGCTTCCACCTCTTCATTCTTTCTTGAGAGTGCATCCGCAACAACATTAAGCTTTCCTTTTTTGTAGATTATTTCAAAGTCATAACCCAACATCTTTGTGACCCATTTTTGCTGCTCTTCTGAAGATAGTCTCTGTTCCAAAAAGTGTTTAAGACTATCATGATCAGTTTTTACCTTGAAGTGTCTTCCCATTAGGTAAGTTCGCCATTTCTTTAGTGCATGTAGTATCGCTAACATTTCCTTCTCATAAATAGGTTTCTGTAAATACTTTCCTTTGATTGGACGACTTTCAAAAGCAATGGGTCTTCCTTCCCGCATTAAAACTGCACCAATTCCATTTCCTGAGGCATCACATTCCACAATAAAGGTTTTTGTGAAGTCTGGCGTAGCTAAGACCGGTGCTAGGCACATTGCCTCTTTAAGAAGTTCAAAGGCCTTAGTTGCTTCAGGAGTCCATGAAAATGCATCTTTCTTCAATAATGTTGTTAGAGGTGCTGCTATTCTCCCATAATTCTTAACAAACTTGCGATAATACCCCGTTAACCCGAGAAATCCTCGCAACTGCTTTATGGTTGTGGGAACTTTCCATTCCTTAATGGCTTTAATTTTGTTAGGGTCCACTTTAACCCCCTCATGAGATACAATATGACCCAGATATTCCACCTCTTGTACTCCAAAGAAACATTTGGACTTTTTTGCATATAATTGTTTCTCCTGCAATAGTTTGAGCACCCTGTCAACATGTTCAACATGATCCTTCCAAGACCTCCTGTAGATTAGTATATCATCAAAAAATACTAGCACAAATTTTCTAAGGAAGGGTTTGAAAATGGAATTCATCAACCCTTGAAATGTAGAAGGTGCATTGGTAAGGCCAAAAGGCATGACCAAAAATTCATAATGACCTCATGAGTTCGAAATGCTGTTTTTGGAATATCTTCAGTCTTCATTCTAATTTGATGATATCCTGAACGAAGATCCAACTTGGTAAAATAAATTGCTCCATGTAATTCATCCAATAATTCATCAATCACAGGAATGGGAAATATGTCTTTAATGGTGAGCTTATTGAGCTCCCTATAATCCGGACACATTCGCCATGATCCATCCTTCTTGTGTACCAATACTACAGGAGCAGAGAAAGAACTTTGACTGGCTTGAATTATACCCGCCTCTAACATTTCTGCAATCATACGTTCAATTTCGCTCTTTTGGAAGTAAGGATATCTATAAGGCCTGATGTTTGGAGGAACACTTCCTGGAATCAAATGAATAGCATGATCATGATCACGAATAGGTGGGAGTCCTTGGGAGTTTCAAACACCTTGGAATGATTGTCCAAGACTTGTTGGAGATCTGCAGAAATAGATGATTTTGATGTCGGAACTTCTAGTGAGCATAATTGTGCAATTACTCCTCGTTGTTGTTTCTTTAGAAGCTTTGTCATGACATTAGAGCTTATTATCCTTCCCGGCTTCCCTTCAATACCCCGTAATTCGACTTCCTTTCCTTCTGAAAAAAATTTCAAGAAAAGTTCTTGAAAATTAAAAGCTACCGTCCCAAAGATTGTAACCATTGTACTCCTAGTACAACATCAGCACCTCCCATAGGAATGGCAAGCATTGGACTAGTCAATACATATTCCCCCATGGTTAGCTTGATATTATGGCATTTTCCAGAGCAATTTATAGTCCCTCCATTTGCAACCATCACTTGACATTCTGGTGCTGGGTATAGGAAACAATTTAATTCCTTGGCTACCTTATAATGAATAAAATTATGGGTGCTACCCGAATCAATCAACACTATTACCCTTTTCTTCTTTATATGTCCTTCTATCTTGAGAGTTTGAGGAGTGGTAATTCCTGCCAGTGCATTACACGATATGATCGGATTCATTTCTTCCTCTTCTAGGGGTGGTTCCTGGTGTATATCTTCTTCTTGTTCATTTTCTTCTTCTTCTTCACAATCTATGTAAAATAATTTCTTCTCAGCACACTTATGACCTTTAGTGTATTTGCTATCACAACTGTAGCAAAGCCCTTTTGCTCTTTTTTCTTCCAATTGTTGTGGTGTCAACCTCGTAGGTTGTGGAAATCTAGGCGTAGCAACACTTCCTTCTTTATAGAATTGAGTGGTAGGCTTCCTTGTCGCCATAATTTTACATTCAACTTTTCTTGCCAACCTGAATGCCTTCTCCAATGAATCATGTTCCAAAACGCGAACTTCATGTTGGATGTTATCCTTTAAAGTGCCTATGAAGAGATCAATCCTGTGTTCCTCTGGAATATCAGTTACCCTTATATTCAATTTTTGGAAGTCCTCAATGTGCTGCCCCACTAAACTCTTTTGTTTGAGATTTATCAATTGGCTAAAGAAGGTGTTGCTCTTTGTATCCTCATAATGTGCTATCATTTCCTCCGTAAAAATTGACTAAGTGACAATTTTTTTACGGGAGCAAAGCCATCGATACCATACAAATGTATTTTGTTCTAAATGTAAAGTTGCAATGCGTACCTTTTGTGTGTTTTGCACGTTATGGAGATCAAAATATTGCTCCATCCGTAGTATCCATGTTACAGGATCCTTTCCATCAAACTTCCTCATATCCATTTTTGGAATATGGTGGTTCTTCCCACCAACATTCGAGTTTATGGAATCATGATTAACATTTATTTTGTTCTCATCAGGAGGTTCTTCTCCTATATTTCCGCCATTAGGAATCATTTCTGGTTTTAAGCTTGTCATCAAGCCTTCCATGTATGCTTTTAGATCATTCTTCATGTCATCCATCTTAGCTTCCATGCCGACTTCCATGCAATCCATCTTAGCTTCCAAACCATTCATCTTAGTTTCCACGCCTTTCTTCAAACCGTCCATATTCACTTCCATGCCTTTCTTCAAACCGTCCATCTTCACTTCCCTGCCTTTCTTCAAAACTTCCATTTCATTTTTTGTTGTTCTTTGCGAGAGCGAAATTTGTTGCATTTGCTCTTGTAATTTTGACATGTCATGTTGCCATTCTTCATCTTCATGAGTGATAGTAGAGCCTTCTAAAGGCTTAATGGGTGTTGAATTCTTTTTAGGGGCCATTTCAGACTCCAATATTGATATCTATTCTACAATAGGCCCTTGCAATCAATTCAACTTGATTCTTCAAACAAGACTTATGCAATTCGGAAAAAAAATACACACCTTTTACTAGCTTTGAGGAGCTCGATATTGAAATTGTATTATCTCTGTGCTTGAAAATCTTCGATATCTAAAATTCAGACCTGTAGTAGCCCTATGAATCTTCTTTCAAATGCCATAGGTCTGACCTGATTTTGATGCTCCAAGACAAAGTTGTTTCCAATCTCCCACAATGACCTAATTCTGGACTGGTTCAGTAGAGCGAACTTGTACGACTTGCCACGTGTCACTGTTTTGTCCTTTGTCTCTAAAATTGATAGCGAAGAAACTACAGGCTGTGTACTTGTGACCACTTTTGACGGCACTCCAATCCAATTTTCAGAGAGAGAGTTATTGAACTTTTCCCACGATCACCTCTTTGAGATGAAATTCAGGATCCTGAAAAAGCACTACCTTCCACAGATCATATCTCCAAAAATATTGCGAACCAAGTTCTGAAATTTTTTGATGAATTTCCTCAGGATTTCAGCTTCGCACCATATGAATTTCAGACTCTGACCCTTCGTAAAACAAAATTTATAGCGCAAATGCCACGATGACCTGTTTATAAGCCTGAAACAATACCTAACTTCCACAGATGATATCTCCTCAAATATTGCGAACCAAGATCTGAAATTTTTAGACAACTTTCCTCAAGATTTCAGCTTCGCACCCTAACAATTTCAGCTTCTGAAGCTTCGTAGAAAAAAAGTTATAGAGAAAATGCCACGATGACCTGTTTGGAGCAGCGAAACCCTAGAATCCCAAAGCTCTGATACCAAATGTTGTGTAACCAGCTTCAAAAGTAGAAGAAAAGAGATATAAACGCCTTAGAAATAAGCCACTTCGAGGGGGCAACCTCCAATACATTACATAAATGAACAATTCTTGGATGATACAATTCACAAAACCTCCTTTCTATATATAGGAGTCCATGGGGCCATAATGTAATCCTAGTGGACCTAACAATAATAATTTAAGGGCACAATAATATCAAAATGGGGGTTACAAGGGTACAATAATAACAATAAGGGGTCTACACTAACAATAATAAGGGGCTATACTAGTGATATAGGGACCTAACAGTACTATGACAAAAACTATGAACATGAACAGAAAATATTGGTTAGACAAATTGAACGATACATTATGGGCATATAGAATAACTTGGAAAAATACTACTGGTTTCAATCCATATCAGTTAGTATATGAAAAATAAGTTCTATTACCAATTGAGTTTCAAATACAAACATACAAGCAAGCAAGAGAGTTAGGGATGGAATTGTCGCAAGCACAACAAGAAAGGATTATGCAGTTAAACAAACTAGATGAGATTCGACAACAAGAAGTCGAACGTACTACTCTAATCCAAGAACAATGGATTAAATGGCATTATTGATTTATCAAGAATAAAGTCTTTCAGAAATGGGATTGGGCACTCTTGTTTAACTCCAAATTCAAATATTTCAAAGCCAAATTTACAACTCATTGGCTTGGGCCATATGAGATTGAATAAATAAAAGATAATGGAGCAGTCAAAATAAAAAAAATTGATGAATCATCTGTATTTTTTGTGGTAAATGGAAATAGGCTAAAAATTTATCATAAGCCTATAGGCAAAGAATATTTTCTGCGAAAATTTTCCATGGATTCTGATATGGAAATATTGGGACAACATAGTAATATGCTTTCCAAAAGTCCAGTAAATGATCCATAAGAATAATATATATATATATATATATCTATATATATATATATATATATATATATATATATAATAATTTTGGTTGTGAAAATCTAGGAAAATGGCACAATACAAACTTGAATTCCTATTGGAAAACCAACTTGTTTGGCCAATTTGAATTCTATTTTTGTTTTCCGCTTACTTTACTTACACTTTTGCAGATTTACCCTCCAATTTTTTCAGACTTGAGGACAAGTCAGAATCTCAGTTTCGGGGAATTTGTGAAATAAAAACTACGAAAATAGTTTTCAGCAGTTTTTGAAGATAGAATATGAACTACAGTCATAAAGGGACCTGGTATATAATTTGAATTGTGCAGAATGGGACTTGAATGCGATAGACAAAGTTCTAAATTATGGAAGATCATTGTGAAATTACGCCAGAAAGGGACCTGAAAATTTCAATTTGTTAGTAGGGACCTGAACATTGTTGTGAAATTTTGCCAGAAAGGGACCTGAAAAATTTAACATATCAGAAGGAACTTGAGAAGATCATAGAAGATGTCAAAGAATAAAATTGCACAAAAGGGACCTGAAAAATAATTCAAAATCAAATCATATGTATGAAGAAATAAATTATATATCAATTCAACAGGAGCCGTCGTAAAAAGACATAATGACAATCATCATCAAACGTCAACAGGGGAGTACATCTGTACAACGAGTAAAAATTGTTGCTCTTAAATTCTCATATTTTTCAAAAATAGTCTAGAATTGATAAACTAATTCAATTACTAGTTAATTCATCTTTTACCTACATTACATTTCATCACTAATAATAATCACATTTCATATTTGTTACCCATATTTTATAACCTTATTCAAATCATTTAACCCTATCCATGTATTACCATTTGAAATATTTCATATCACTACCCATATCCTACTCTATGTATTTCTTAATAAAAAGGATGATACACAAGAGATCACAAGTTGAACCCATAAGAAGAATTTTGAGAGACCTAAAAAAACCATAAAAAAAGGTTAGCATTCTCCATATGGGATTAATTTTAAAAACTTGACTATTGCATTAGTCAATTTTTAAAATTAAAAATAACAATTTCAATACTAAAGTTTAAAACTATATGGCGCAATTCAAAATGAAATAGTGAGCATAATTATGTAAGTATATGAACAATGTAAAAACAATACAAGGAAATGAATGCAACCTACGAATCAATGATAATGATGGCATCCATGGCTATGATGGCATGCATGAAATACTAAACAAGTTATGATGCCATATGGATGCATGCAGACAGCAAGAATGATGGCGCATAAGAGGAATGGAGAAATGAAAAGTATGGAGGCGAAGGTTAATGATGGAGCACGATGAAATTACATGTAATTAGATGTACATACCATGAATTCAAAACGTGAATGGGATGCAGAAGGACAAGCACGAAAGTCAAATAGAGGAATGTACATGGACAGTCAAAGAGTTAGTAAATGGGTAGAAGATTCGAAAACAAAACACTATTTAAAACAAAACAAACTCATTTCCGTCTTTTCTAAACAATTTTCTCTCTATTGTAAGCCATTTTCATTCCTGTAGGAAGCCATTTCAGCCATTTTTGAACTCAGAGACAGTACTGGAGAAAGGTTGTCACCATCATCGCCATTGGAAGGCTAAGTGAGGAAAAGGAGTGTGTATTCAACCACGTCCTAGTTTCTGTGACCACTGTAAAAAAAAAACGTGAAGGAGAGATAAGTTGTGAGAAGGCCAAGAGGAGAAAACACAGAAGGATAAGCAAAATATATAGTGAGTAAGATAAAATCGGAGTGATAAGAAGCATTCACGGCCAGAATTCCAGAAAAATTAATGTACCATCCAACAAAAAGTGGAATTCTCTGAAGTGAGGTAAGATCTGATTGTTTTAATGAATTTCAGGATTGAATCAATCAATCAAGCTTTGAGTTAAAGAGGGAGTGAATTTATTTCAATATACAAGTTTGTCATGTAACAAATCCCACATTCAAACTATTTAAAAAACTTGTTGAAAAGTTTTAAAAATACTCCGCAATTAGTCAATCACGAATTTTCTTTTGAATAAGTTTGTAAAAAGAATATCTTAATGGGTTTGTTATGGATTTAAAATTCCAGTTCAACTGAAGAAGACCACAAGATCAGATAAAATTCATAAAGAGCAAGTCCATAGAAGAAGGTAAGGTCGACACATCCTCCTCCACATTGTTTTAATTCAAATAAAAAACAGAGAAGTGGAACTACAATTTGAATGCATGAGAAAATTGTTAGTTCAGTTATAGAATTGTTTTAAAAACACACTCATTCTACAAATATAGAACACAACATACGAAGAAAATGGAGGTTAGATAGTTGTGTTTTTGACAAAATACAGAATTGAGGAGCAATGAAGTAAGACAATTTACCATGAATTTTCGATGCAAATTATTTTGATGAATGTACATTGAATTTGGATGCAGTGTTTTGGAAAATTTTATAGGAAATAAGGAGTGAAAATACTACTGTGTGTAAGAAAAACAAATTCCACACAGTCTAATTCTTTTGCAAAACAAAGATTGATTTTAAAGAGAAAACAAAGAATTAATAGAAGGTGTAACATTAGAAACATAAATTGTGTTTTCTTGAAACCTTTTCTATCAAATTATTTTTGTTTAATTATAGTAAGAGTACATTCTTCAAAAGAAAAGAGATAGATAATTGGTTGGTTGTCAAAATCAGTGAAGCAGAAAGGTAAGCCTACTACCACAGTTACACTCAGTGTTTAATTTTTATTTGCAAAATGAAATTAATGACAAGAGATGGTCACATTAAATCGTTTTCAAAACAAATTGCCTCTAGAGCAGATCCAAAGGAATTTCAAATAGAACACTGGAGTACGGAGACTGTGGAAAAACATTATCAGTCAGGGTTGATAGGGTTTTTACAAAAATTCATAGGCCATAATGAGAGAGTGACAAAATAATTTGTAAATAACTTCACACAGAATGAAACCATGGTGGGAAATATGAATATCTCTTTAAGTCTTGAATATATCTCTGAGGCATTAGATTTATCATTTTCAGGAGAGTTATATCATAAAGGTTTGCATTTTAGAGATAAAGGCTGGACATATTTTCTAGATAAAAATAGGAAAGGATCCTTTGACATATCAAAAGGTATTCTGAGGGAATAGTTTAATGAACCAAGGGATGAATTGGTGTTAATAACTTAGAAATATTTCACTTGTGATACTAGATTCAGTGTAGTGCATATTTACCATGTAAGGATACTACAACACATAAAGGGAGACATAAGGATAAATTTTCCATATTTCTTCTACAGGAGTTTAATGAAAATGATAGAAAGAATTAAATCAAAAGCCAAACCAAAATAAGTTCAATTGATTCACCAAGGACTCATTAAAATTCTTTTAGATTATCAATTGAAGATTAATGGGATTGTTTGGGAGGATTTCCTAGCAGAAAATGGGTTTGTAGAACAAATTGTGGAAAACAAAATTAAACCCATAGAAGAAACAAGAAACACCATGCATACATCTCTTTATCCATCTACAAGATCAAAGAAACAACAGGTGGAAATGGTGTTAGAAAAGGAAACATCTTTCTTGACTATGCCCAGGAGGAAAAAAGGGAAACATTTAATAGAACCGAAGATACAAATTGTGGAAACTTCTCCTATTAGAAAAAATGCCACTGAAATTCTTGAAAGAATGGAACAACAAGTATAGGAGGATGTTTTAGATAAATATCCCTTCTTTGAGAACAATGAATTAGAAGCTATTTCAGTTTCTAAAGATTCAAAAGAGAAAGATCGGAATATTTTCAGAGTTAAAGAGATTATTGATAGCTTAGAAATAAGCAAAATCATGGAAAGACACTTGAAAGAGGAGAATTAAATTTATAAACTAACCAATGAAAAATTGGTTAAATAGAATGAGAAGATTAGTGAGGAGATGGAAAAGATGAAAAACAAAAAAAATCTTCTCTACACACAGGCTTTCAAGTGGCTTCAGGAGTAAAATTCTTGCAAAGCTAAGTATGAGAAGCAGAATGTAAAAACTTCCATCTATAAAGAAGAATAGGGCAAGGACATGGATTCTATTTTTCACACAACACAACATGAGGTTACAGGATCAGGGATAGGATCAGCATCAGGACTCTAAGGGTCAAAGAGGAAACATCAAGCATGAGGACATGCTTGATCTTCAGTTTGGGGGAGATGTTGGGCCTTGATTTTTATCTCTTTTTGCTTAAGAAATACATTTTATTTTGCTACATAATACATCCATTTACCATAATATTCACCTCAAATATACCTAAATATGCATACACGGGTATTTAATTTATGTTTTTCAATTATTGGATGTTTTTGTGAAAATTGGAATTTAAGTGCAATTTTGGACAGCAACAGAAATTCCCGTAATAGCATGATGGTTTTCATATGTGTAGGACACTTGGGCTCGAGCTGGATATGTTTCCAGTAAGCTTGGGAACTAGAAGTAATATTACACCTGTTGGTATAGTCATATTGAGCTTTAATAGGCTCAGTCAAAGGCGGTCAAACAGGACCAATCTTTATGGAGGATCCCTAGAAACTAGGTCAACACTCTTATTTTATGGGATTTTTCTAGATTATGATGGATATGGTAGATGAATTCGACTTGATATGATAGGATATGGATATTTATGATTACTTGAGACATTTTATATTAGTTTTTTAGATATTTCATCTATTTAAGCCTCAGACTTTGAAGGCTTTGACATTGGAACTTGTATGACTTATTATTATTATCTTTGAGACTTGAAGACAAAATAGAAGATATTTTCTACCATATTTTGATGCTGCTACATGCTGATTGATTTCTTGATGTATTGAGTAGCTGATTTTACTTACAGTGCACAAGGCAAGGGTGGAAGGGCCCCCACACCGAGCTAAGTGCACTTCTTATTTTTCATAGTTGTAATGTGTGAACTAGTTTACTTAGATTTATTGTTTCCTTATTTCATGTTTTCACAATGGTATTGATAATATAGTGCAACCAATAATTAAGGACAGCCAGGATATCTGAACATAGAGCCTCTTGATTATTATTTCATATATCTTAATCCATTGTTTAGTGTTAGATTTCCTGCTTTCATGTTTTCACAATGGTATTGATGATATATTGCAACCAGTAATTAAGAACAAATGGGATATTTGAACATAGAGCCTCTTGATTACTATTTCATATATCTTAATCCATTGTTTAGTGTTATATTTCCTGCTTTCATGATTTCACAATATTGTTAAGTTATAAAGAAACCAATAATTAAAGACAACTAGGATCTCTAAACATAGAGCCTCTGGATTATTATTTCATATATCTTAATCTATTGTTTAGTGTTAGATTTCCTTCTTTCATGTTTTCATAATGGTATTGATGATATAATGCAACCAGTAATTAAGTACAACTGAGATCTCTGAACATAGAGCCTCTTGATTATTATTTCATATATCTTAATCCATTGTTTAGAAATTAATTAAGATAGTTTTTATATTTGTAAGATGAATTTCACTAACCATCAATAGTTCATCTTCTAAATTTGATTGTAATTGAAACCCATATACTTTGGGGATGCTTCTAAGTTCACCAAACTGGATTGCTATTAAATACTTGCGTTAATTTGCAATATTAAATTGACCCAACAACCTGATCAAAAACCACTTAGAAGCTTCACCTGTAAGCATACGTTGGTACAAACGAAGACGGACATAGTCATCGGTAATGGAGTTAGACTAACACCACACGTGGAAAGATCGAACATGATTTGTAGGATCTTACCCAGCAAGGCCTTAAAACCTGGGGATGTCTAAAGGGATCTTGGTCGGCATAGCAAGCCAACTAGCATCATGGTGTATAGGGTCATTGATCAACTGGTTAAAAATTTGGAAGACTGAGACCTGCCATATAGAGGAGCAAGGGAGAATCCGGGGTAGTTCCTGTTGAGGTCTCAGTAATAGTATTCCTAGCATTAGGGCCGGGGCTACCACCAATGTTAGGTCATGAAGCAGACATGGTGAAGGTAACAGGGGGTGAACCGGGGGTGGAAGCAGAAGGGGAACCCAATGAACCAGAAAAGGAGTCGGAGTGTGGACTCGGTGGAGGACTAACTCGAATCCTACGCAGAGAAGAAAGTATTCCTACCAGAAATTGACGATGAAGGCCAAGAAGTCTCTAGGATAAACTCTTTGGTGGCACAATGATGACAACACAAACATGACACAAGGGGAAGAGAGACCAAAAAGGGTGGAGAGGTATAGGATCAACTGATTACAATGTTGTAACAAGGGTAGAGAGGTGTAGGATCAATTGATTTCAATGTTAAAGTATTTTCTTGGCGGTGTTAACTAAGCTCTTCTTCACTTAGGGTGTGTGTGTAAAGTGTGTAAATTTTAATTTTTAAACCTAGACGTTTGTAGACAAAAATAAAAAGTGTGTTGTATAACTGTAAATAAACCTGCAGATAACAATATATGAAACTAAAATAACAAAAAATAAAAAGTTAATAATGCAATAACCTAAACCCAAGGAGGCAGGCCTCTCAACAAGTAGTCTGTAGGTGGGAAAAAAACTAGTCAAAACACACCAAAATAGCCAATAGATATAAGGTCGGGAGGGACAAGGATCTAAAGGTCAGATCTGATGGAAATAGGTGTAGATAAAAAAAAAATCAGAGGAAAATTTGTTGTAAATGAGGTGGCGAAAGGCTATCTCCTGAAGGGAAATGGAGTGGACCCTAGAGGAAAACCAAAACAAAACTAAAGGAGGTGATTTGGATGGATAAATAGCCAATTCTGAAGTGGATCTGAAGGTGAGGTATCAGATCTAGAAAAAAAGGCTGAACACTCTGAAAATTTCAGACAACCCATAGCAGCTAAAACTTTTCCAAAAATTTTGGAGGGTACTGAAGCCCAAGAGGGCTAGGTTCATTCTTAGATGAGTAAAAAAGAATAATTATAGGTCCAAAACGGGCGGAGACGGAGGTCAGAAAACCCTGAAAAAAGGTCGAGAAAAAACCCATAAAACTTTCAGAAAAACTCCCGCAAAAATTCCAAGTCACAGTTTCTGACCTGTTTCTTGCCGAGGTCATAGATTTTGGGCATTTTTCCACGTCCTAAAGCTCCAGGTCGCAATTTTATGGAAAAAAAGTGCGACTTCTACTTCCACCACTCTTGGGAGTAGGTTTTAGCAGAATGTGTCATTTCAGCTGCAGCTCATGTCTGTCACCTACGCAATAGGTATGAAAACACACGGAAGTTAGAATTTTTACTGTTTTAGAGTTTTATAGGTTAAAAACAACATCAAGAAAAGAAAAACAAGAAGCTGAAGAGAAATCCTAGGGTTTGAAGTAGCTGGATATGCAGGGATTTGAGAAATGATAGCAGTCGTAATCGTAAAACCCATGTGGAGTCACCAGTTGTTAGTATGAATATTAATTGCAAGTGTACGAAAAAAGACCACTTTAGCTGTGCATAAAAAATAACCCTAACAACAAAGACGACTGCCAATATCTTCAAATCTACAATTAGGTGATCGAGATAAATGCTGTAAAAATCTAGATCTATGCATCAAAAGACATTAAGGAGTAAATAAAAATGATATTTACTCCATGCATCCAATAGACAAGACAAGAATATGTTAAATGAATTTTATATTATGGGCACCTGGGATGAAAACATAGAAGGATTTTTCCAATTCTCCTCAATGGGATGGGTTCTTGTAAGTTCTCCGCACTTCAGATCTAAAATTCCTCTCTCTTGATAGTGTAGAAAACCCAGACAAAAATGGAACTCAAAGGGAGCTCACACGCAAAATATCAAAAAATATGACAATGATGGTGGATCAAAGTCAGATGAAAAGTATAGATCCATAGTGATATTTAGGCAACAAAAGGTAGTGAATTAATGGAAAAACCCTTCTATCTATAACAAAATATTCAGTTAGTCTAGATATTGGTGCATAGTTAAAATATTATTAACCAAATCAAGATCCAACTTTTATAGAATATTTTATTATATTTGTTGGATGGAAAAAGAATTTGACTTGGGTAAAACCCTTTATTTGTAAATAATAAATAAATAAATGATTTATTTATTATTTTAAGGATGTGTTTGAGTACTAATTAAATCAATAATGATTTATTTAACTATTTATGAGTAATTTAGTCAAATTTAACAAGGAATTTTATTTAAATAAGGTTTAAATAATTATTCCTATAAAATAATAAGATAAATAATAATTTATTTAATTGATTTTCCTGTTTTGGGTTAAATATCACTAGGAATATTAATTAAACTATTGTTTAACTAATTATTCCTTGAGGAAAATCAAACAAATGTGGATTTATTTAATATTTTCTCATGGGGTTTCCTGTTTAGACCATAAAAAACTTAATAAAGGTGTTTTACTAAGTTATTTTTCATTGTGAAAGCAATTTTACTTAGGGTAAAATTAGTCTTACATGGTGTACTTAGGGGCATCTAATAGTAACAGGTTAGATGACCAAAAAATGATGTAACACTTCTCGATCACATCATCTCCAAGGATGGAATCTGGATTGACCCTTCTCGGGTTGAGGCAATTCATCAAGTTCACTTTCCACGGATCAAGAAAGAAATCCAATATTTCAATGGTAAGATGAACTTCTTACGTAGATTTATTCCAAATTTGGCTAAGCATATTCAAGAAATGACCAACATGTTAAAAAAATACAATGAGGTAAAGTGGTCCGAGGATGCCAAGAAGTATTTTAAGTCAGTGAAGTTTTCTTTAACCACAACCCCTGTTTTAATCATCCTAGATTATTCTATTGATTTTCTCATTTTCTCATTTTCCTCTGAGCATACATTGGCTGAAATCTTGATGCAGAAAAAGGAGAAGACTGAGCAAACCATAACATTTTTCAGTAGAAGCATCATGGATGCATATCTTTGGTACAATATCATTTAGAATAAAGCCTTGTCTTTGGTAAAAGCTTTGAAGGATTTTCATGTATACATTTTACATTCACATATTTTGGCTTATGTATCCAATACAGCAGTAAAAGATGTTCTTATGCAAGAAAATACGGAAGGCGGAAGAGGGAATTGGATAGTAACAATGTTAGAATATGACCTCTTTTAGAAAATTATATATTACAGAGCAATGCAACACATATAATGTGTGGAAAATAAAATCACACAAAACACATAAAACTAGAGAGAAACAGATATACGTGGTTCACCCAGTTTGGGATATGTCCACCCCGAACAGCTAGTCCTTCCTTTCTATTATCCAAAAAAAATAAAGAGACAAACCTACAACAGATCCGCTGTAATATCCTATGTTCTCTCTCACAGTCTCCCTATCTATTTCCCGCTTAGAGAATACACATATCATACACAGCCGCAATACAATACCCTCATACAAAGAGAGGGGTTTCCTTCTAGGGAAAAAAACCTAAACTAAACATAACTTCTATCGTCAGATCATCCGCCTAATGAATGGCCCTTATTGACTATAAATTACTATACTTTTACATGGCAATTTTACATATGTTTTTTTCTTTGGGGGCGCAGACCCCGAAACCCCCGCCGGGGGACCGCTGGCCCCCAGACCCCCCAAATGGGGGGTCAGCCCCTCCGGACCCCACGGGGGGGACAAGTCCCCCCCGAACCCCCCCCGCTACAAGGGTGTATAGTTTTCCTGGGGTATACATCCAGCTAAAACAAGGATCTCTGAATCAGGATGAAAATCAGGTTCCACACCCAAGAATCTCCCACTTGGGGATTGATTGTAGCAACTCCACGGCTACTTCATTTTCTGGACATTGAATCCTCTTTGAACATGGTTGTTTGTCATCTTCATCATCATCCTTGAAGACCAATTGAAACTGAGCACATTCTTAGTTTCTCCCTGGTTACAACTTTTGTTAGCATATCTGCAGGATTTTGGCTAGTGTGTATCTTTTCCAGCTTCAACTCTCCATCTTCCAATACTGACCGTATGAAATGGTACTTGAGATGTATTTTTTTAGTGATGGAATGAAATGTTGAGTTCTTTTCAAGATGAATGGCACTTTGAATATCACTGTATAACGTGCCCATATCATGCTTCTTATCCAATTCACCCATAAACCTTTGTAACCAAATCATTTCTTTACTAGCCTCTGTAGCAGCAACATACTCTTCTTCTGTTGTTGAAAGTGCAACAACACTTTGGATTTTTGAAACCAAACTGACACCTATTCCACCTACAGTAAATACATATCCTGTAGTGCTCCTCCTATTATCTTTGTCACCTACCATATCTGCATCAACATATCCCTGTAGAGCAATGTTTGAACCACCAAAGTATAATGCTTGATTTGTGGTACCTCTAAAATATCTGAGAATCCATTTTACTGCCATCCAATGTTCTTTTCCTGGATTATTCATGTACGTGCTTACAACTGCCACTGCATGTGCAATATCAGGGCTTGTGCAGACCATTGCATACATTAAGCTTCCAACTGCTGATGCATATGGAACTTTAGACATATAATCCATGTCTTCTTGGGTCTTTGGGCACATCTCCTTACAAATTTTGAAGTGGCTAGCAAAAGGTGTACTAACTGGTTTTTCATTGTTCATATTAAATCTTTTCAACACCTTTTGTATGTACTCATTCTGAGACAGTGTTAATTTTTGATTTTTCCTATCTCTAGTTATTCTCATACCAAGGATATGTTTTGCAGCACCCAAATCCTTCATTGCAAATGAATTTTCCAATTTTTGTTTGAGAAAATTTATTTCCTGCATGTTAGACCCTGCAACAAGCATGTCATCTACATACAATAACAATATAATATAGCTACCATCATTTTTCTTTTTCAGATAAACACAATGATCAGAGTGACATCTAGTATAACCTTGTTCAGACATAAACTTGTCAAATTTTAGATACCACTTCCTTGGAGCCTGTTTTAATCCATACAAGCTCTTATTTAACTTGCACACCAATTTTTCTTTCCCTTTGACTTCATATCCTTCTGGTTGCTGCATGTATATCTCTTCCTCCAAATCTCCATAGAGAAATGTTATATTTACATCTAACTCTTCAAGATGTAAATCTTCTGCTGCTACAAGACTTAAGATAGTTCTGATTAAAGTCATCTTAACAACAGGAGAAAATATTTCATCAAAATAAATACCTTTCTTCTGTGCAAACCCCTTCACCACAAGTCTAGCTTTGTATCTCTGTTTTCCTCCATCTTCTTCCTTCAGCCTGTAAACCCATTTATTCTGCAATGTAGTTTTACCTGCAGGCAACCTGACTAAGTCCCAAGTCTGGTTATGCACTAAGGAGTCCATCTCTTCTTCCATGGCTAGCTCCCAATTCTTCCTACTTTCAACCTACATTGCTTCTTCATAACATTCGGGTTCACTAGAATCAGTCAGCAATAAATAATATAATGAAAGAGAGTATCGTTCAGGGGGTCTACTTATCCTGGTAGATCTTCTAACACCACTTTCAGGTGTTTGAGGTGCCTGTTGCTGTTGTGGTGGTTGTTACTACTATGGTTGTTGATTATTATTATTTTTAGGCACCTTTAATTTTTTAGTTATCTCATCCAGAACTGTGTATTCCTTTCTTTCTTTTTCATGTTTCTTTTCCCGAAACTAATTCTAATACAAGACCTTTTCATTGAATATTACATCTCTACTCCTACTTATTTTTTGATTTTGATAATCATATAAAAAATAACAAAAATCGTTAACACCATATCCAATAAAGGTACATTTCTTTGATTTTTCCTCAAGCTTTGTTCTATTTTCTTTATTAATATGGAAAAAGACCTCACAACCAAAAGGCTTTAAAAAAGAGTAGTTTACCTTTTTACATGTCCATGCTTCCTCTGGAATACCACCATCCAAGGAACTTGAAGGCCCTCTGTTTATTAGATAAACAACAGTATCTACAACATCTACCCAAACTTGTAAAGGAAATCCTGCATGCAATCTCATGCACCTTGCACGCTCCATTATTGTTCTGTTCATCCTTTCTGACACACCATTTTCTTGTGGTGTTCTTGGAAATGTCTTCTCTCTACGAATTCCATGCTCTGAACAATACCTATCAAACTCTTTGCTGCAATATTCACCTCCATTTTCTGATCTGAGACACTTCAATTTCTTTCCTGTCTCAATCTCAACCAAAGCTTTCCATTTCTTGAAATTATCAAATACATCATATTTATTTTGAATACAATAAATCCAACTTTTTCTAGTTGCATCATCAATAAATGTAACATAATAGCGAGAGCCATCAAGAGATGATACCTGAGCAGGTCCCCATACATTTGTATGAAGAAGCTCCAATTTTTTGCTCTTCTTTTCTTTCCCAAATTTGAGAAATCTGACTCTCTTTTGTTTTCCATAAATGCAATTTTCACAGAAATGCAAATCAACATTCTTCAAACCTAGCAACAAATTTCTTGAGTGAAGAATCTTCATCCCCTTCTCACTCATGTGTCTGAGCCTATGATGCCATAATGCTACATCTTCTCCTTTGGAAGTTAAAGCATTAACAGAGTTAGAAATACCATTGCATAAATACAATGTACCAACCTTTTCACCTTTTTCTATTACCAAGGATCCTTTGGTGACCTTCCAAGCTTTATCTATGAAAGTTGTCACACAACCTTCACCGCCTAACTTCCCTGTTGAAATTAGATTTTTCTTTAGATCTGGAACATGCCTTACCTCCTTTAATATCCATTGGTTTCCATTTTTCTATTTTACAAGAACCTTAACCATTCCAACAATTTTACAGGGTTTATCATCACCCAAAAAGACTTGTCCAAAATCTCCTTGAACATAGTCATGAAAATATTTCTTATCAGGTGTGGCATGGAATGAGGCCCATGAATCTACTACCCAGGAATCAGTAACATTTTCAAAAGAAAGAATCAAAGCATCTTGTAACACATCATCTATCACATTTGGTTCATGATTGTTTTCTTGTTGTGCATCTCCTTCTTTTCCCTTCCAAGATCTACAGTATTTCTTTAGGTGTCCTTTCATTCCACATTTCCAGCACACTATCCCTGATCTAAAGTTGGATCTGCCTTTTCTTGTTTTACTGTGATATCCTAAGCTCTTCCCTCTTTCCATTCTCCTTCCCCTAGACTTTACACTCAAAGCATTACCCGATGTCTCACCGGAGCTTTTCTGTCGCATTTCCTCGCTAAGGATAGCACCGAAACATAATCAAACTTTAAAGTAATAGATCCAGAGACAGAGTTACTAATGGCCATTACTAAACCATTCGAACTCTCTAGTAATGAGCACAAGAATAACAGAGGTCTAACTTTGTCATAAAAGTTTACCCCTATAGAACTTAACTAACGGGTAACTGTATTAAAATCATTTAAATGGTCTGCAACAGATCCACCTTCCAACATCTTCATATTAAATAATCATTTCATAAGAAATACCTTGTTTGAGGCCGAGGGATTTTTCATATAGTTTCACCAAATTCTGCATCAAACCCTCTGTTGTTGTTTCCTTCAAAATATTGAAGGTGACTGACACCGCAATGCACAATTGTACTGTTCCGAGTGCCTTTCTATCTAGAATGTTCCATTCCGCGTCTTTCATGGCCATCGGCTTCTTTGTTTTTCCGCTCAATGGTAGGTACAAATATTTCTGATATAGATAATCTTCCATCTTCATCTTCTACAGCGGGAAGTTTTCACCGTTAAATTTCTCGACCCTAAAATTACAATCTTCTGCCATTTCTCCCACTCGAATCTTTCCTACGAGTTTATCTGCCAAATATACCTTTGGCTCTGATACCAGTTGTTAGAAAATTATATATTACGGAGCAATGCAACACATAAAATATGCGGAAAATACAAGCACACAAAACACATAAAACCAAAGAGACACAGATATACGTGGTTCACCCAGTTTGGGCTACATCCACCCCAAACATCCAGTCCTTCCTTTCTTTTATCCAGCAAAAATGAAGAGACAAAACCTACATCAGATCCACTGTAATATCCTCTGTTCTCTCTCATAGTATCCCTATCTATTTCCCACTCAGAGAATACACATATCATACACAGCCGCAATACAATACCCTCATACAAAGATAGGGGTTTCCTTCTAGGGAAAAAAACCCTAAACTAAACATAACTTCTACCGTCAGATCATCTGCCTAATGAATGGCCTGGATTGACTAGAAATTACTATACTTTTACAAGGAAATTTTACATCTGTTTTTAGCTTCAGGGGCGCTACCCCCGAAACCCCCGTCGGGGGACCACTGGCCCTCAGATCCCCTAGCCGAGGGGTCAGCCCCCCCGGACCCCACAGGGGGGACAAGTCCCCCCCGCACCCCCCCGCTGCAAGGGTGTACAGTTTTCCTGGGGTATACATCCAGCTAGAAAAAGGATCTCTGAATCAGGATGAAAATTAGGCTACACACCCAACAACCTCCAGATCAAGGCCACAAAGATGATCAAAGGTCAGTGTCTAGCCAAGCTCATTGATGGCTCAAACCTACATGTTGTATACATCAACCTCATTTTAGCATTGTTTGATGAAGAAGAGGATGGAACTCTTATACATGTATTCAATATCTTTCTTTCGTCTCCATCGTATTCAGACATTATATATGTTCGTCAGCATTTAAATCCTCCTCCAGGCATGTCTAAGAGCAAGGGTCGGTATTTGAAGTTGAATGTTTACAAAAACTGCATTTTGGATAGTGCCCTTTATTGGAAAGATCCAAGAGATATTTTGCTGAGCTGTTTAGTTGAAAATGAAGCCAAAGAAGTTATGAATGATTTCCATAGGGGATATTGTGGGGGCCATATGTTTTGGAAAACCACGGCTAAAAAAGTGTTGAGAGCGGGATACTATTGGCCAACTCTTTTTGCAGACTTATACAAAATAGTGATGAGTTGCATTGAGTTTCAAGTATTTCAAGGTAAAATAAAACTTCTTCCATTACCTTTGCAACATATTTCAGTACATGCACCTTTTTAGAAGTGGAGCCTTGACTTCATTGGAGAGATTCACCCTACATCATTTTCACAACATAAATGGATCTTAACGACCACAAACTACTTCACCAAATGGATTGAAACAATCCCAACAGGGAAAGCAACAGATTTAGTAATTATTCAGTTTTTGGAGACTAACATTTTGTCTTGTTTTGGTTGTCCTCATAAGATAATTACTGAAAATGCTGTTGCATTCAAGTCGAGCAGAATGGTTGAATTATGTGAAAATTACAACATAAAATTGGGGCACTAAACCGCCTATTATCCACAAGGTAATGGTTTAGTTTAATCTTCCAATAAGTATTTGATTAATATCATAAAGAATATGGTTGAGGAAAACAAGATGAATTGGCACAAAAGTTGGTTAATGCTTTGTGGGCAGACATGATGAGTAGTAATAAATCTATAGGAATGCCCCTTTTCAGTTGGTTTATGATGTAGACACTATTTTTCCTATATCACTTTCAGTCTCGACAATGAAATTGTTACAAGACTGGAAGTGAGGAGAATAATGTACAACACCGAATAAATCAGATCATCCACCTTCAGGAAACGAGAGATGAGGTATTTTAGAATACCTCAAAGCTTCATGAGAAGATAAATAAGGTGCACGATCGCAAGACCAAGGAAGATGATTTTAATCTTGAATATTTATTCCTCCGGTGAGATGCAACGAATGAGGAAAAAGGGAAGAACGGAAAATTTGAAAACATATGGAAAGGGCCATACAAGATCTCAAATTTTTGTGGACAACATGCTTTCATATTGAAGGATATGAATGGAGAATAATTCTTAGGAGGAGCGGTCCATGGTAGGCTTCTTAATCATTATATTTTTTGATGAAGACTTCATATTTCTCAATTCTGTTGTAAATATCAGTTTAAATTTTATACAAAGTGTGATGAGGAGAACCATCAAAGCTTGGAGCCTGAGGTGAGGGCCATAAAGTTTCATTGGTTCTCTATTTTTTTCAAAATTTAAGTCAAAGTCAAGTGAGTCAATCTTGAGTCAGTCTTGAATTAGTTTTGAGTTAGTCTTGAGAAAGTTTATTATATTCAGTTTTCAGTATTGGGTTTTTTTTACAGCTTTTGTCTCCATGCCCAATGGATAGGCACTTGGTCAACGGTGTTCTTGACACCTCCAGGGAGCTGTCATCCCCAGATGGAGCCAATGTTAGTGTCAATTTTTGCATCCTTCCACTAGTGATAAAATAAAATCTTTTCATGTCATGTTAGGGTACCATTTCTAAATTTTTATCATTCCATTAGGCCATTGTGCAAACAAATTGGTCGCTTCGTGCAGATTTAGGTTTGATCTCACTCCTTTCAAAATTTCATAACTTGCTGGCTCATTTCACCACTTTGCTGAGTGTACCATCATTCATCAGTTATCATCATCATTTCAGTCATTTTCATCATAGTTTGATTCAGTCAGAGTCTCCATTAGGTCTTAGGGTTTCTAAGGTCATCAAATCACCATTTCATGCATAAAATTCCAACAAATGAAGGAGTTCTAATAAATAAATTTCATCAGTAATTTTGATTTGTAAATTTGATTTTAGAGAAAAATGTAATTTTATTTTCCTAATTTGTAATAAGTTCTCAGAGTTCCACGTAGCTGCACTCAAAGTTCCATCAGCAAATAAGAAATGTTTCAAAAATTCAATCATTGTTCCTAAGCCATCAAAAGATGAAGTTCAATGATCTAATTCATAAGTTAAATATAAAGAACAATGTAAAGTTAATTTCAAGAAATGTGGGTCCCAAGTTTGTTTAATGACATTTTTCCAAGTATAAAGGCTCCCAAAGACCAAGAAGTCATTCATTTTTATCCTCAAAGCATCGAGCTCTTAGCCTACCCAAGCAAAAAATCAAGTTTTCCTTCAGAAAATCAAATTCTGGGTCATTCGCTGCACCTTTTGCAGGAGGGACGCTGCAGTTTTTCCAAAGGCACTATGCTTTTCACAATCCCTCACTACACTCTTCCTATATACACTACAAATTTTGTAGAAGGGAGCCATGGTCCAAAATATTCATTGCAGAGGTTCTCAGCTTCAGTTCAGGCTTTCTACAACTATTTCCAAGTAAGTGGCACCTCCATAGCCCCTCCTGTCAGCTTATGGTGTTAATTCTATGGTAAAAATCCTATCTTACATTTTATTTCTTGTTGTAATATTCCTACTTAGCCTAACCTAAGAGGAATATGCAATTTTGTCTCATTTTATGTTGCATGAATAGATGAATAAAGGAGGACATGCAAAACTCCTAAAAGAATGAATAAATCAATTCCCATATGAACAAGGATAAATCTGAGCCATGTAATAAAATCACTTGCAGGTGTGAAAGGGGTTTGAGCTATGAGACTGGGTCAACCTTGAATAAATATACAACACTATCTAGATACAATGTACCTCATGAAGGGACAACGCAGTTCCAGAAGGAGGCCCCTCATGTGAAAGGAGCTAACTCATCAAGGTGGTTTATGGTTTGCAAAGGCTCTCATCTTATAAAAGGAAGGGGAAGGCAACAAGAGAAGGTTGTTGATAACATTGTATTGGAAGGATTTTTCTGTTTAGACACTCCTCATTCTCTAGCTGTTTAGCTGAGAATTGTGCTGCTTAGCACAAGGATCTCCTGTTTAGGAATCCTCCTCTTTCCTTGAGAGGCCTCTTGGAAGAGTCTTGCTATTCTTGGTCCACTATCAGGCATTTGGCCAACCTTCTTCTTCCAACTACAATTTAGATCCTGTTGAGGGTTTGGTTGTCCTTGTGAGCGGCATCAAGTGGGAGACTAGATCTGCTCAGATATAGATTGTACTGGTGCCTCTTCCAGTGAGTGTGTCTTTTAACCTCCTAGAAGAGTGCATTAGCATATTTAGCTTTATATCTTAATCTTGGCAAGAGGCCAACCTGAGCTTCAAGCCTAAAATGCAGTTTTTTCCCTAGATCTGTGTTATTTTGCAAGAGGAGAGTAGAAGGGTGTTTGGCAACCATTTGGAGGAGAGATATCTGGTGTGGAGGAGTATTCCTCTCACTGTGGTGATCCATGGATTAGACAACTAATCCATGTATGTTTCAGATCTGATTTAGTCACTGCTACATTTGCTTCAGAAATTCTGAATCATTCTATAGATGTGTTGCAGTATATCTCATATCTACTCATTGTGCTTCATGTTTTGTTGAAAACCCCAAGGGGTATGTAAAATAGAGAAATTCTAGTGTACAGATTTGATATAGATCTAATATTTTGTACACATATCTATCCTAGATCTGAGTTGTAACCTACAGTTGCTGTTTACTCATAAAAATAACACTGTTATGGCTTTGTAGTGAAATACATTTGTTGCAGCACCTCTTCTAGAGGGTTTTTCTCCATAAAGTCTATTTCTTTCTCCTATACATTGATTGGGCTTTGCCGTAAATCTGATTTATCATTTTATAAGTTTTTTTAAAGCTATCACATTGGCCTACTGCTACTTCTATCTAGAACTGTGTTATTTTCTGGGCAGTGTTCTTTTATATTGCTGTAGTCCCTTCATTGGGCATTTCCTCAAGACAACTATGTGTGGGAGATCTGTTTAACCCTCCTAGAAGGATTTATTTTTGATACCCTCATGGATTTAGGACTTATATACTTAGATCTAAGGGATCCAAGGGCTGATTTTAAGAGCTATAACAGCCATTATTGAAAAATGCATTTTTCAGGCATGCCTTGCTAGCAGTCCTGATTTTGGGATATTACAGTGGTATCAGAGCACCTTTCTTCGCACAACCTATGCTTTCATTGAAGAGACCAAGCCATCATGCATTTAGAAGAATAAGAGCCTCTTAATGAGAGGGACAAGAGGTATCAGAATAGGAGTCAAAAAAAGTTTGATTACACCACTTAGGATCAAGACAAGGGTAAAGCCCCTGAAACTGAAAGTGATAAAGAAGGAGAAGAGTTTGCAAGAAATATTTTGGTAGCCATGAAAGATATTTCTAAAGAGATAAAATATATGGGTGTGGAAAGGATGAAGGAATCACCCAGGAGATTTCATCCTGGGGAAAGCTCTGGCATGTCTCATCACTGGAATGGTCAACCAGTGACCCAGCCAGAAGCTCCACAAGCTCCAAAACGCTCTACTATGCCTACCTTATTTGGTTGTGGAGAATGAAGGGCCACAAGAGAAAGAATCCCTTGAAGACTACTTTGAGGAATATGACTCTTAGAATCAGATATTCAAAGACCACTTGAGTTTTCAAGAGTTTTGTCACCTCAAGGACAAAAGGAGACCAAGGCACCAGTATAGAGATGGTGGGTTATTTCAAAATATTGATAGACATCACTCTATGGGCATATTATTTTTTCCCGAGTTTGATGGGTCATCCACCAATTCTGCCAAGGCATGGGTATAAAAGCTGGATATCTATTTTAAGTTGAACAAATTTCTTGAGGTTGAAGCCATCAAGAGTGTAGCACTGCACTTTGAAGGTGAAGCACACAATTGGTGGTTCCATGGGTTGTCTACATTGGGCCATACCAATGTGACTACCTACTCTGAATTCACTATAAGACTGGTGGAGAGGTTTGACAAAAAGGATCCAGAAGCACCTTTCATGAGCCTTGCAAATTTAAAGTAGTCAGGGAATGCAAAAACTTATATCTCCGAGTTTCTGAGATTATTTGTTATGGTTCTTGATCTGTCTACAACAAGAAGGGTGTACATGTTCATCGATGGCTTGGATGAACCTTTGCATGGGTTGTTTAAATCTACCAAGCCTACCACTCTGCATGATTCCATTGAGAGGGCTAGAGATCTCCAAGATGCCTTGCCAAAGGCAAAGGAAACTTTTCAGAACAAGGCCCCTTACCTTTCTAAAGGGAAGGAAGAGCAAGCTACTCCTCCCAAGGATATCTCATTCAAGAAGCCTCTTGACATTGAAGTCAGGAGGGAGCTAAGAAAGAAGAGAATATGTTTCACTTGCCAAGAGTCATGGGAACTTAGACATAGATGTGCTACTGGGAAATCACACTACATAGAAGTCTTCTCGGATTTTGAGGAGGAAGAGGGAGATGATGAACCAAGAGGAGGTCACAGCGCTGACAATGTTGAGGGAGATCCAACACCATCTGGGGATGGGAATGGAACCTTTTCTCCAATAGGATTAACTCGTGCATCTTTGAGAGGAGTACCTAAGTACTTGACTTTAAGAGTACAAGGTTCAATCATGAATCAGAGGGTTTCTGTACTGATTTCCAGTGGGGCAACCCACAACTATATTGATGCTCATCTTGTGAAGAGGAGGGAAATACCCATTGATAATTTTGAGGTATTCTCTGTTTTGGTCCCAGGAGATAGGACAATTCAATGCATGCACTATGTCCCATCACTCTCAGTCACTATGGGGTCCTACACCTTGGTGGATCACTTTTTTGTAGTTGACACACCAGACACCAATATCATTTTGGGTGTCCAATGGTTGATTACATTGGGGAAAGTCACCACTGATTGGAAGGCTTTGCAAATGGAATGGGTAGACATGAAGAGTGGTAAACCTCAAATGATCCAAGGCATGCATACTTATCCCTCACCTAGCACTTCCACACAAACAGCAAAGATGGATTTGCGTAGTGGAAGCAAGGATCTCACAGTCTCTTCTCTTATGGTCATGAGATTATTGAAGGGGACATTCCTATCTAGTGGAAAACCACCTGGGAGGCCACCAGATTCAAATCTTGTGGGGGAGGCCTCACAAATTTCTGCTCCAAATTTAGATCTAGGATCGATTGGAGCAATGGGAGACCAAGCTACAGTGCTGAAGGGCTTGGGACAACTCAGGAGTGAGGGGAATCTTCTCCCTGGATCATTATCACCCTCTCTCTTTTCTAGATCTGCGCTATGGGAAGAGAATAATGGGAGGATAAACCTTCCAACACACATATTTGGCATGAGAGATTTGAAAGAAGAGATCAGCAACATGAGAGGAATTTCCATGGATGTATCATCAACGCTGTCATTGTTGAAAAGTGTGGATGTGTATTGGAAATCTCAACTGTTTGTAGAGTATTCCAAAGATCTCCACACATGTATGATACTAGATGGCATGCAGCAAGAAGAGGGCTACTTAGTCCAGGGGGGAGTCATCTATCATCATGTTATGGTCTTATTTTCTAGAGCCTCCAAGTTCAAGCAAAAGATACTACAAGGGGCACAAAAATAATTATTCCTTAGCCATATGCATTCAATGAAGATCTGCACCCTGATCATGAGGAGATTTGATTGGGAAGGCTTGACAGAGGACTAAATCAGCACTTTCAAGAGTGCATGAGTTATGTGGAGTTGGGACAGCTAATGGACTCTATGCAAGAGTCATTTTAGCCATTTCTTCCCTCTTTTGAGAGAGGAAGAATGCCCATGCACAACTCCATGTGTATGAAAAACCTTGATGGTAAAGGATCTGATCATGAAGAGCAAGCTTTATTTTCTGATTTGTCACATTATTTTACCATGTTTTTGTAGGATATGACTCCTAAAGGGAGTGAGAGATCATGGGGATCTCATGGTTTTTGGTGGGCCAATAGAAACTATGAACTTGGCCACTCCCTTGTTGTGCAAAGGGAGATTTATTTGCATGATGGGTGCTTCCCAAAGGCACCAAACATATCTGACATCTTCAGCCATGTTAAGATGACTCATGCAAAAAATGTGTGGTGGGAATGCCACTTTCCACACCTTAATCTAATGCAGGCAGGGAATGCACTACATTGGAATCACATGTGTGATTTTGACCCACCTCCTCAAGCTCAGATTTCTGTTTGCATATATGTAGTTTTGCTCCCATACTTGGATGATATAGTTGTATTGTTTATGGGGTTGTATAGAGGGAGGATGTGTATTTTGTATGTACCACATGGACTGGAACTTCTCCCTGTACCTCATGCTACATGTGTTTAGGGGAAGCATTGCTCCATCCATGCTTATTTCTATTGAATTTTTCACTCCTTGTGGGATGGACTATGCACATCTTATGATGACCTTGGAGGAACAATTCATGATGTATTGGCTTGATGAACACTTGGCTTATGATGATGACTTGATCCTTGATGGCATCATCAATGGAGGAGGGGAAGTAATACAGCTCTCACCCTATCAGTTGCTTGAGGACAAGAAACATTTTGGAGGGGAGGACTATAATATTCCTACTTAGCCTAAGCTAAGAGGAATATGAAATTTTGTCTGATTTTATGTTGCAAGAATAAATGAATAAAGGAGGACATGTAAGACTCCTAAAATAATGAATAAATCAATGCCCATATGAACAAGGATAAATCTGGGCTATGTAAACAAATCACTTGCAAGTGTGAAAGGGTTTTGAGTTATGAGAATAGGTCACCCTTGACCAAATATACAGCGATGTCTAGATAAAATGTACCTCATGAAGGGACAATGCAGTTCTATAAGGAGGCCCATCATGTGAAAGGAGCTAACTCATCAAGGTGGTTTAGGGCTTGCAAAGGTTCTCATCTTATAAAAGGAAGGGGAAGGCAACAAGAGAAGATTGTTGACCATATTGTATGGGAAGGATTTTTCTGTTTAGACACTCCTCATTCTCTATCTGTTTAGCTGCGAATTGTGCTGCTTAGCATAAGGATCTCCTATTTAGGAATCCTCCTCTTTCCTTGAGAGGCCTCTTGGAAGAGTATTACTATTCTTGGTCCACTATCAGGCATTTAGCCAAGCTTCTTCTCGCAACTACAATTCAGATCTTTTTGAGGGTTTGGTTGTCCTTGTGAGCAACAACAAGTGGGAGACTAGATCTACTCAGATATATATTGTACGAGTGCCTCTTCTGAGTGAGTGTGTATTTTACCCTCCTGGAAGAGTGCATTAGCATTTTGAGCTTCAGATCTTAATCTTGGCATTAGGCCAACTTGAGCTTCAAGCCTGCAATGCATTTTTTTCCCCAGATCTGCGTTATTTTGCAAGAGGAGAGTTGCAGGGTGTTTTGAAACCATTTGGAGGAGAGATCTCTGGTGTGGAGGAGTCTTCCTCTCACTGTGGTGATCCATGGATTAGCCAAACAATCCATGTATGTTTCCGATTTTCTATAGTCACTGCTACATCTGCTTCAGAAATTTTGAATCATTCTGCAAATCTGTTGTAGTAGATCTCAGATCTACTCTTTGTGCTTCATGTTTTGCTGAAAACCCCAAGGGGTATGTAAAATAAAGACAGTATAGTGTACAGATCTGATACATATCCAATATTATGTACACATATCTTTCCTAGATCTGAGTTTTAACCTACAGCTACTGTTTACTCATAAAAATAACGATGTCATGGCTTTGCAGTGAAATAAATTTGCTGCAGCACCTCTTCTAGAGGGTTTTTCTCCATAAAGTCTCTTTCTTTCTCCTATACATTGATTGGGAATTACTGTAAATATGATTTATCATTGCATAAGTTATTTTCAAGCTATCATATTTGCCTACTACTACTACTATATAGAACCGTGTTATTTTCTGGGTAGTGTTCTTTTATATTGCTTTAGTCCCTTCATTGGGCATTTCCTCAAGACAAATAGGTGTGGGAGATCTATTTAACCCACCTAGAAGGATTTATTTTTGATACCCTCTTGGATTTAGGACTTATATACTCATATATAAGCAATCAAAGGGTTGATTTCAAGAGCTGTAGCAGCCATTCCTGAAAAATGTGTTTTATAGGCATGCCTTGCTAGCAGTCCCGATTTTGGGATATTACACTTGTTTTCAGCATTGAAACCTTGTTTCCTTTATTTCTTTCCCATAGACTCATTTACCTTCCCTAAACTCTAAATCACTCCCCACCACCCTTACATTTACTTTTTTCCTATTCCCAAGCCTTATTCCCTAAACCCTACCACCCTAGTTGTGCTTTCCCGGGCAGCTAGATACCTCCCTGTAATAAAAATTTCCTATCCCATTTCACTAAATATTTCACCCTCCCATCACTTCCCTAAGTTCCCTAATCCATTTATACATTCCTCCAAATTTTTCTTCACCCATTAGAATCCCCTAACCCCATAATCCTACTCCATTTCCCTTCCCCTTCTTCCCTAGGGTTTTCAGAGACAAACTAAACATAATGGAGGAGGAAAGAAATGCCACAGAAGAAAATAAGAAAGAATATAATAAAGGAGGGAGAATTTTTAGATTAGAACCAATAGACACTAGGGAGTTAATGGCATCACCCTTAGCTGTCAACTTTTTCCATCATGTAGGCTTATTTGAATTTTGTGAGATAGTTCAAAGAGTCCAAAGACATCCTACTTTGACCACAGTTTTTATCAACAACCTCCAAAATAACCAAGTGGTTATAGTAGGGGTGAATTTCACCATTTCCACTAGCATCATTGTAGCAACAACAGGGATACCTAATGTCGGTGAAAAATGGTTTAAGACTAAGGATTTGGATGCCCAACTGTATGGGCCTTAACTCAAGGCACCTTACAAATATAACATCAAAAAGATATTTCCTTTTGGCCAGTTGTTGAACATATTTTCCCCCATGATGAGAATAATCATGAAATACTTCACTTGTGAGGGAAGATTCTCTAGATTATATAGCTATCACATCAGGTTGCTCATGCATTTCACTAGGGTGAAATTTCTCAACCTCCCCTACTACTTATACAATATTATTAATAAAATGGCCTACATAGTGCAAAACAGAGATTATAAGCTTCAAATTAACAACCTTTTCCATCACTCTCTGATTAAAATCATTGTCATTCACCACCTTAATCAGTTTAACATAGCATGGGAGACTTTCATTGAGGTAGATGTCTTTACTGTAGGACCAAGTCAACGAGCTTGACCTATTCCACCACCAACTTCAATTCCTCACATGAAGACTAGGCTATCTAGCAGGGCTACAGTGAAAGAAACCAAAATGGTCAAAGTGGTCAAAACCTACCATAGGGCACCTGATGCAGGAGCATTAGGCTCAGAAAATCCTTTGTATTTTAATAGACACGAGGGATGTAGTGATTTCAAAGAAGATTGGTTCAGTAATGTAATTATTAATGTTTTGAGTGATTTAGAATAAGAATTAATTAAATATTGAGAGGAATTTTGTAAATGTTCCCGAATGACTGGAGAACATGAGGGAAGTAGGATAGTAGAGATTCCATAGGAAATGAGAGATTTGAAATTTAATTGTAATTCCTAAAGTAGAATTGGTTCCATGATTTTATGAGTTTGAAAGGATTTTTAGGGATAAAAGATAGATTTTAGGACTTAGAGGATTTGAACCTAAATCGGTTCATAATCCTTTGTATAAATTGTAAATCCTCAAGGAAAAAGAAGACAGTAGACAGTAGAAAGAGGATTGAGTAGGTTTAGGCAGATAGGGGTTTGTTGTAAACCTATGGGAAAATTTAGAGGTATGGCCACTGAATAGAATATCAGGCCTAAAGAAGAAAAGATAGAACATGAGGTGTTGTGGATTTATGTAAATATTTTTATTGAATGAACAGAGTATTGAATATGGGTGGTCTGTATTGATTGAATTATAGATAAATGCTTAGATTTTATGAGCAGGTGTGTGACAAAAATCTGCAATAGGGTTTGAATGCTGGTTCTGCACACCATTGACAAGTTTAATGTAAATGTCGAGACAGGTATAATGGAAATATTATGATTTGAGCTAAGGTACAATAAGGGTTACATATACTTTTGAGGAAGAGTGGATGAGTTCGCATTTTGTTAAATTCAGTCATCGAACACTGAAAGGATCGATGACACAGAAGAGGAACTAAATTTTCAATTTGGTATTTTGGATACATTGACTATATGTATCAGAAGTACATCCAATCAAGTAGTAAACGTAGATCAGGACTGGAACAAAGAGGGACAGAGGAGTGCTTTTGGAAAAACTCCAAAGGGATTTCGCATAGCTCTGAAATGAGAATTGGTGAATCTGAATGAACCTGTCGAAAGAGGAAACTAAATTGAATGGCACGTTGGATTAGAGAAAGCGTAACTGCAAAGAAAATGAATTTCATTTATGTGGAGTTATAACGAAACCAGCAGTTTGGAAAGAGTAAGTGAGAGGAACCTTGGTCAACGGAGTATGGAACCATGAGTAAGTGGCGGAGACAGAACCATGAAGTGGTTTTGAAAACCAACCGGTGGTTTTTACATAGATCTTTGATGCTAAATGGTAATTGTTGAAACAAACACTATAGCGTTCAGGCAGCGACACGTAGTAGTAGAAAACCATTTCTTTTGTATAGATTTGAAACGTTAAGTCTTGTGAATCCTTGTTATGTGATAGCCATCGAATTGGTAGATGTGATTCGATGATTGTTGATGGATGGATGGGTAAGTTGGTTGATAGCCGTGGGTCCCAACATCCATACGTTGGTAAGTTTGGGTTTTAAACCAAAGTCGGATACAAATTTCCATAAGGTGAGTATTAAGTGTGGGCCATATTTGATTTAAGTAGAGCCTCGACATATGTGCACTTTATTTACCGATGGAAAGGGTAAGTTATAAAGTATTATGTTAACTTTATAACATAAAGTTTAAGCTTTGAAACATTATGAATAGGCAAGGTGAAATAAAGTTGTGGGTCCGTAAGTAATTATATGGTTTATTTGGGTTTTAAACCATAGAGCTGAAATCATAAGCGGATATGATTGGTGATTTGTGTTTAATCCAAAGTTCCAATAATTTTTCAAAGTGGGTATTATAATTATGGTTAGTAACCATAATTATCAACAAATGAAATAGCTTTTGCTTAAGAGTATTTAAAGTCTAAAGGCTTAGAATTTAGATAGGAGTAAAGAAAAGCTTCCACATATTAACTTGGGATTTTTTAAAAGGGTATGAATGTTGGAAATGTTGTCATTGATGGCAAAGGAGGTAGCAGATGCAGAAACAGGAACAGTTACAAGGAGACAAAGACAGAAAATGGAGGCAGCAAAGAGGAAATGAATATAAAGGAGAAAGGCAGAGGCAGAGGAAGCAAATACGGAGACCGAGCCGTTATCACAATAGCAGAGGAGAAAGAAGCAGCATCAGTAAAGGAGAACAGAGGCAGCAAAGCCAGAGTAGAGTGCAGTAAGAGGGCCATTGGACTGAAGATCTGGTCAGAACCAGAAAACCCTGTAAATAAACTCACTGTGTGAAGAAAGAAATTATTTTAGGGTTATCTGTGCATTGATTGAATTGAATTTTGTGTGTATATATATATATAGAGGTGTCTATTTAATGATGGATAATGTGCATTAAAAACCTGTGTTGAGGGTAAAAGATCACTGGTCGAAATGACAAAGAGTACTTCTATTGAATGCTTGTATATAAAATACGGTGTAAATGATGATCCTGCACGCATTGTTGAAATGATGAAATCCCGAGGATGGTTACCGTGAACCCAACCCTGTGGGTTATTGAAAGAATATATGGAAATATAATGTATTCTGGTGGTTTTTCTATGCATAAATTGTAATGTCGAATAGTCAGGGGTAAGCGGAATCATATAGCGAAACATTGAAGTGGAACACTTTATGATCAAAAGAAACGATATAATGGACCGGAACCATAGTCGTAACAAAATATATATATATATATATATATAATTGAAATGTGATGAATAGTTATATATATATATATATATATATATAGATAATTGAAATCGTGGAGGACTGGAACCTGGAGCGTAGGGAGAAGTGGAACCGTGACGGATGAACAGTAATGACGGCTTGGAGGAATAGTAAAAGCTGGAAGCGGGTTTCATTGCACCACTATTAAACGGAAGGCGGTATTTTTGAATTTCACAGCGATTCCATAGAGGTGTTGACGCGTGTCCCGACCGAAATTGCAAAACCACTGTTTAAAGTGCGCCATCACGTGTTATTTTTTGTGCATGTTGATCGAGCGATATACGTTGGATTGGGAAACGTAATACCAACCGTCGAATGGTCGCGTGGGTTAACAAGGTACGGTGTATGCGTTCGTTTGATTGTATTGTGGGTCCCGGCAGAGATATATGTAATGAATTTGGTTCATTAACGTTATTCGACGTATTGAAATCTTAGTATAAGGTCCGGTGAAATATATTAAAAGAGTTTAATCGTATTTGCGGTCAATCCTTACGGATGTCGGGTTATTTGTGTGAATGAATTGCATATATATATTATATATGTTGAGATATTATGTTGTGCGTATAATAATTTTTGAATATGATCCAGGCGCGTAACAAATATAATATATAATGGTTATTGATTGTATGTGTGGGGCCCAATCAAACATGTATTAAGGTTTATGGGTTTAATCCAAAGTTGGGATTATATGCGATGATATATATAAGCAACGATTCACCTTCTATTAAAGTCAGTATATATGTATGAGCGAAGTGCATATATGGCAACATTCGAATGCTGTGTAAATATTCATATGATGTCGGTGAGTTATACACAAGTGCACAATAATCAAGGTATGGTCTGGCATAACGTTGGGTTGCGGCTCTACTGCTAACTATAGTGAGGAATATATGCATTGATATAGATCGCATAACATAAGGGACTCAGGATTAATATCTCAAATATTTGAGATATTAACACTCTCATATTTAAATTTAATTGAATTTTCCAGCGTGGAATTAAACAGAAGTGTGAGATTTCCCGAATTGGGAAAATGATTGGGCATGAAACTTGAATGCAATTATGGAAAAGGAAAAAGAAGAGGAGAGCATGCAGAGATGAAATTTCGGTGAACAGGAATATGTACAGGAATGATTTGGACAGGTGAATAAGAACAGAAAACAGGGAATATGTAGATGACAGTGAACAAAGATTATGCAGAACAGGTTCTTAACAGCAGCAGGAAAAGACAAATCCAGTAAAGCTAAAATCCAGAAAAAGGAGCTGAGTAAAATCGAAATATGTAATTAAGAATGTGAATGTAAATGTTGTAATTAATTTTTTATTGTTTGTGATGCAAAGGCAAGTATCCTAAGGAAAAGACAAAATCCCACTGTAGCATGGAAATTTGTACATATTGTAGTAATTCTAAAAATGAGTTGGAAAAAGGAATAAGAAGACAGAAACCAAAGATTCATGACTGTTCACTCCAAATTCCTTGTGAAATACAAACAGTCATGTGAGAATTTCTATATATAATATCAATTTGATAAGCTCAAAAGTGAGAGAGAGAAAATATAGAGAATGCAGAATATAGAAGAATAAAGCAGAGAAGATTAAGAGAAGAAGAGCAGAAAGAGAAGCTACAGAACAGAGCTGATATCTGAAGTAAATCAGCAAACATTCAGTTTGATAAATTGAGGGAGTTGGTGCTTCCTTGCAAGTTGTAGCTTGCAGAATTGAGGTTGGAGCCTCCTGTAGGTTGGTGCCTGCAGAAAAACAGTGGTGAGAGGAAGTTGGAGCTTCCCTTTGCATCACAACAATAATAAGATGTGGTTTTCTCCCTTTATGGGTTTCCACTTATATCTGGTGTATCTGTGCATGATATTTATGTATTGATCTGATATGTATCATCTGCTTAATACCTGCTACTCTCATATTAAGTCTACTGCTATATTATACTAATACTTGCTGCTTACATTCTAAGATTACTCACACATTAAATTGGATATGAAATGAAGGTGTAAATAAGTTTAATGAAAAGTTTTAAAAGATCAAGAATGTGTTAAATTGATTCACCCCCCCCCCTCTCAGTTTAATTAAAGGTTCAACAATTGGTATCAGAGTGGGTTCCTTTTGTATCAGTCTAACAACTGAAAGGAGATCCTAGGCCCTCAAGATGGCTAGTCAAGAAGGAAGCTCAACCAATAAAGCACCTTACTTCACTGGTGCTAATTATGCCTTCTGGAAAATCAGAATGAAAGCATATATAATGTCTTTAGGATTAGAAGTTTGGGATGCTGTGGAATTTGGATATGTCACAAAGTCAACTGATTCAGAGAAAGAAGCTAAACAAAGCTTTGTAACTAATGCAAAAGAAATGCATGCAGTCTTAAATGGACTATGTGAAGTTGAGTTTATCAAAATAATGCACAGTAATACTGCCAAAGATAAGTGGGACACTCTAGAGAATATCCATGAGGGAAATAAAAAGGTAAAGACTGCCAAACTTCAAGTATATAGAGCCCAGTTTGAAAATTTAAAAATTAATGATGATGAAGATATTGGCAGCTTCTTCTTAAAAGTTGCAGAAATTGTTAACAATATGAAAGCTCTTGGAGAAACCATGCCAGAAAGTATGATTGTGCAAAAGATTCTAAGATCACACCCATCCAGATTTAATCCCAAGGTGTCTGCAATAGAAGAAACAGCTGATTGGGAGACCTTGACCATGAACCAGCTACCTGGAAATCTAACAGCATATGAAATGAGGCTCCCACAGAAGAAGCCAAGTACGAGGGAGGCAGCTTTTAAAACAGAAAAGAAGAAAGAATAAAAGGAAGACATATGCTCTTTCTCTGATGAATAAGAGGCTAAATTTTTCAAGAAACTAGATAGAGGCTCGGGTAGATACAAAGGTAAACTACCCTTAAAATGCTTTAACTATGGAAGAGTTGGACATTATGCTACTAAGTGTCCTCACAAGAAAGTAAGGAATCAGGCTCAAGAATCAGAGAAAAATACATCAAAGAACTGGAAGAAAGGAAAGAGATTCAACAGAAAATCCTTCTATGCTCAACAAGACAGCAGTACATCTGAAGACTCAGATGAATCCTCAGGAGAAGAAGGAACCTCTGAATTTTTACTGATGGCCATAGAAGAACTTGAAGTACTCTTGCTAGAAGATGAGGAAGAAGGTGAAGTTGACCTTGAGGGGGAGCTAAGAAGTGCCCTGGAGGAGATTGACAGAATCAAACTAAAATGTAGAAAACAAAAAGAGATTCTCCTCAAATATGTGAAAGAAGAACAAAATTCAGAGTCCTCATGCAGCTGAAGGTACAGCTTGAAGAAGCCAAGAAGATAGAAGACATGTTACTTCAGAAAATCAAGGATAAAACTCGAGAACAAGAGAAGCTGGAAGAAGAAGTTGTATGTCTAAGGAAGAAATTAGAAAATGCTCAAAAGAAAGTGTATATAAACTCTTCTCAAACAACAAGCTTTGGTAAGTTGGATGAAATTTTGGATGCTCAAAGATCTCCCTTGATAAAAACTGGAATAGGCTATGAAGGAGAATCAAGTAAAAGCAAAGAAAAGGAAAACAAAAAAATTATTTTTGTAAAAGAAAAGAAGGATGAAGCCGCTCAAATAATTCCTACAAAAGAAGAAGCCTGTAAGGAGGGAGACATATCCTATAAGAATCCTCGAATAACGAAGAATGAAAGAAATACTCAGTCAACAGAAAAAGGTTCATATACTCCTAAGTTTGTCAAATTTTCAAGCCATCAAAGGAGATTCTTCCCTCCTATGAAGAATGCCACCTGCTATGTCTGCCACAAGATGGGACACATTGCTACATATTGTCATGCAAGGAGGAGTAATTCAAACTAGCTAAAGATGCAAACAGTAAAGAGATTGTCTCAAATAAACAACTGGAGAAGACAACCTCACATCAGGTATGCAAGTTGCTTCTATGGTTACTGTTTTTATTGTAAATAATTTGGCCATAAAATCATTGAGTGTAGAAAGTATGGACAAAGATTGATTTTCAACACTTCAAGGAGATTTATGAATCAAAGAAATTTTGTTCATACTCACAATTCTGCAAAAACTATGATCAAATGCTTTATGTGTAATCAAGCTAGACATATGCCTTCCAAATGTCCTCTAAAAGGATGCAATTCATCACCTCACAAAAGACATCAAACAGAAGGATGCCTCCAGTGGAAAAAAAAGGAGAATAAGTGTGACCTGGCTCTAACTGCTCAAGATCTGAAAAGCCAGTGGTATTTGGACAGTGGCTGCTCTAAACACATGACTGGAGACAGAAGCAAGTTTATAACTCTTGATGAAAAGAAATCTGGCAATGTTACTTTTGGGAATGATAAATCAGGAAAGATCAAGGGAAAAGGCTCAGTCAGCATAGACAATGGCAGAGGAAAGGCCCAAGATGTACTATTTGTGGATGGATTGAAAGTAAATTTACTTAGTGTCAGTCAGATGTGTGACAAAGGCTATAAGGTTCTTTTTAGAGAACAAGATTGTGTAGTCAGGGAAAGCACAACAGGAAAGACTCTGCTCAAAGGTGTTCGAACAGAGAGTAATGTGTACATAGTAAAAGAGGAAGATGAAGCCTGCCATCTTCGCAAACTTGAGGAGTCATGGTTATGGCATAGGAGATTGGGACATCTAAGTTTCAACCATATCATCAGACTAAGCAAGAAGAAAGCTGTCAGAGATATGCCATAAATAAAAAGACCTTCAAATACCATATGCAAATCTTGTCAATTGGGGAAACAGACTCGCACATCCTTTAAATCTAAAGATGAGCTATCAACAAGAAGACCACTCCAACTTGTGCACATGGATCTGTGCGGACCTGCTAGAACTAAGACACCAAGTGGATAATCCTACTTCATGCTGATAGTAGATGATTTCTCCAGAATGACATGGGTTGCTTTTCTCAAGAAAAAATCAGAAGCATTGGAAAAGTTTAAGATATTCAAAGCATTAGCAGAAAATCAAATTGGATGCAAGCTAAAATGTATCAGATCAGATAGAGGAGGAGAATTCATAGATTATGAATTTGCAGACCTATGTAATGAACATGGAATAAAGTAACAATTTACCATTGTAGGGACACCTCAGCAGAATGGAGTAGCAGAGAGACAAAACAGATCTGTACAAAAAATGGCCAGAGCTATGATGCAAGAGAGTAACATTACTCAAACCTTTTGGGCCGAAGTTGTACACACAGTAGTACATATTCTAAACAAAGCTCATTTAAGAGCTAACAGTGACAAGACACCTTATGAGCTATGGCATGGTAAACCTACATAAATCAAGCACTTTAGAGTCTTTGGCAGCAAGTGCTACATAAAGAATAATGATGAAAATCTAGGGAAGTTTGATGCAAGAGAAGATGAAGGAATACTCTTAGGATATGCATCCAAGAGTAAAGGATACAGATGCTACAACAAGACTCTTCAAAAAATTGTAGAAAGTATTGATGTAAGATTTGATGAAGAACTTCCAAACAAGACAAGAGATATAGACTGCAACAGCCATCCTGAAAATCATGAAGAAGAGGACCAAGATGATGAACAAACAAGAAAAACATCAGAAAATGTTGAACTAAACTCAAAAACCCCCTCAAGATACACTCAAAAGAACCATCCAGAAGATCAAATCATAGGATACAAGAGTGCAGGAGTGCAAACAAGAAGGCGACTAACTGAACAGATAGAAGAAGTATACATATCCATGTTATCACAAATAGAGCCAAAGAAGTTTGAAGAAGCTAGCAAGGACAAGTATTGGGTAAAAGCAATGAATGAAGAATTGGACCAAATTGAGAAGAACAATACCTGGGAACTAGTTCCTAGACCAATTGAGAAGAATATCATTGGTTCAAAATGGGTATTCAAAAACAAAATGAATGCGCAAGGACAAGTAATCAGGAATAAAGCCAGGCTGGTCTGCAAAGGATACTCACAAATTGAAGGACTTGATTATGAAGAAACATTTTCCCCTGTAGCCAGAATGGAAGCTATCAGAATGTTCCTGGCATTTGCATGCTACCAAGACTTCAAGGTATATCAAATGGATGTAAAGTATGCTTTTCTTAATGGAGATCTATAAGAAGAAGTGTACATGGAACAACCAGAAGGCTTCTCATTGACAGACAAAGAAGACTTTGTATGCAGACTGAAGAAGGCCCTATATGGATTGAAACAGGCTCCTTGTGCTTGGTACTCAAGACTGGATAAATATTTGCAAAAACAGTGTTTTAAGAGAGGTGGAGTAGACAACAATCTATAAATAAAAGCCCATGAAAATGAACTCCTAATTGTTGTAGTGTATGTTGATGACATTATGCTTGGAAGTAACAAAGATGAACTAGCAAAAGGGTTTGTTGATGAGATGAAAACAAAGTTTGAAATGTCTATGATTGGAGAACTCAGTTTCTACTTGGGACTGCAAATTCAAGAAAAGAGCACAAGCACCTTCATCTCTCAGGAAAAATACTTAAAAGAAATGTTGAAAAAATTCAAAATGGACGACTGCAAACCTGTGACAACACCCATGATCACGGGATGCAAACTGTGTGCTGATGATGGGACTGCAGATGTAGATCAAAAACTCTATAGATACATGATAGGAAGCCTGCTGTATTTGACAGCATCAATACCAGACATCATGCTAGCAGCAGGACTAGTGGCAAGATATCAAGCATCACCTAAACAAAACCATCTTCTGGCAGTAAAAAGAATACTCAGATATCTACAAGGAACATCACAGTATGGACTTTGGTATCCTAAAGGCAAAATCTTCACTTTAACAACATACACAGATGCAGATTGGGCCAGTTGTGTTGATGACAAGAAAAGTACAAGTGGAGGTGCTTTCTATCTAGGAGAAAGTCTGGTGGCATGGTTAAGCAAGAAACAAACATCCATCTCTCTGTCTACAGCTGAAGCAGAATATATAGCAGCAGCAGCATGTTGTACACAAGTCATGTGGATGAAGAAAACTCTTCAAGACATGAAGGTAAGCATTGATGAACCTATCTTAATCAAATGTGATAATACAATTGCTATAGGTATATCTAAAAATCCTATACTTCACTCAAAAACTAAACATATTCCAATCAAGTATCATTTCCTCCGAGAACAAGTGGCTCAGAAGATAGTAAAGCTGGAATATGTACCAACGAAAGAACAGACAGCTGATATATATAACAAACCTCTTGCTAGAGAGCCATTTCAATATTTGAGAGATAAACTAGGGGTAGTATCTACAGATGCCATTCTCTGATATAAAGAGAAAGCACAATTTCAGGGGGAGAACAAAAACGAAAATATCATTCCAGGGGGAGAACAGCCAGCAAGGAAAGCATGAAACAGGTCCTCAGGATCAAAGGATTAAGGCAAAAGAACACCAAGTTATTATCCTAGAGTTATCTACATTATTCAAGCATCAAAAGGACAATTACAGAGCAAAAGGATCAGCATTGTGTTCTGAAACATTATATTAAGAATCTGAGACATAAAAGACGAGTAGTGATTATCATTTGAAGCCTCTCAGCATTTTAGTTACTGAATCTAATCATACATCTCTGACTAGATAAAGCTGATACAATGTATTCTATGAATTATCGTTATTCTCACTTTTAGCTCTATACAAGTGAAAGAACTGTATCAATTTACAGTGTATATTCAAATTCGATAATCCTCAAAGTGTTCTCTCAACAAGTCTTATACATCACTATGGAGTAGCATGGTACAAAGTCAGCAGAAGAGGGCCTAAACATAACTCAGAGAGAGGAAATGCAAAAAGCAACCCTTCTCCATTGATGTCAAAGGGGGAGGAAGAGCAAACAACAGGAGGAAGAGCAGGCAAACAGGAAGAGCAAGCAACAGGAGAAAGAGCAGGAAAACAGAGAAAATGTATTGCCATCAATGCCAAAGGGGGAGATTATTGGAAATGTTGTCATTGATGGAAAAGGAGGTAGCAGATGCAGAAACAGGAACAATTTCAAGGAGACAAAGACAGACAATGGAGGCAGCAAAGAGGAAATGCATATAAAGGAGAAAGGCAGAGGCAGAGGAAGCAAATACGGAGACATAGTCATTATCACAACAGCAGAGGAGAAAGAAGCAGCATCAGTAAAGGAGAACAGAGGCAGCAAAGGTAGAGTAGAGCGCAGTAAGAGGGCCATTGGATTGAAGATCTGGTCAGAACCAGAAAACCCTGTAAATAAACTCATTGTGTGAAGAAATAAATTATTTTATGGTTATCTGTGCATTGATTGAATTTAATTCTGTATGTGTATATATATATATATATATATATATATATAGGTGTCTATTTAATGATTGAGAATGTGCGTTAAAAACCTGTGTTGAGAGTAAAAGATCACTGGTCGAAATGACGAAGAGTACTTCTGTTGAATGCCTGTATATAAAATACGGTGTAAATGATGATCGTGCACACATTGTTGAAATGATGAAATCCTGAGGATGGTTACCGTGAACCCAACCATGTGGGTTATTGAAAGAATATATGGCAATATAATGTATTCTGGTGGTTGTGCTCTGCATAAATTGTAATTTCGAACAGTCAGGGGTAAGCGGAATCATATAACGAAACATTGAAGTGGAACACTTTATGATCAAAAGAAACGATATAATGGAGCGGAACCATAGTCGTAACAAAAAATATATATATATATATATATATATATGGATAATTGAAATCACGATGAATATATATATATATATATATATATATATATATATATATATATATATATATATATAATTGAAATCATGGAGGACCGGAACCTGGAGCGTAGGGAGAAGCGGAACCGTGACGGATGAACAGTAACGGCGGCTTGGAGGAACAGTAAAAGCTGGAAGCGGGTTTCATCGCATCACTATAATACGGAAGGCGGTATTTTGGAATTTCGCAGCGATTCCATAGAGGTGTTGACACGTGTCCTGACCGACATTGCAAAACCACTGTTTAAAGTGTGCCATCACGCGTTATTGTTTGCGCATGTTGATCGAGCGATATACGTTGGATCGGGCAACGTAATACCAATCGTCGGATGGGTGTGTGGGTTAACAAGGTACGGTGTATGCGTTCGTTTGATTGTATTGTGGGCCCTGGCGGAGATATATGTAATGAATTTGGTTCATTAACATTATTCGACGTATTGAAATCTTAGTATAAGGTTCGGTGAAATATATTAAAAGAGTTTAATCGTATTGACGGTCAATCCTTACGGATGTCGGGTTATTTGTGTGAATGAATTGCATATATATATTATATATGTTGAGATATTATGCTGTGCGTATAATAATGTTTGAATATGATCCGGGCCCGTAACAAATATAATATATAATGGTTATTGATTGTATGTGTGGGGCCCAATCAAACATGTATTAAGGTTTATGGGTTTAATCCAAAGTTGGGATTATATGCGATGATATATATAAACGACGGTTAACCTTCTATTAAAGTCAGTATATATGTATGAGGAAAGTGCATATATGGCAACATTCAAATGTTGTGTAAATATTCATATGACGTCGGTGAGTTATACACAAGCACACAATAATCAAGGTATGGTCTGGCATAACGTTGGGTTGCGGCTCTATTGCTAACTATAGTGAGGAATATATGCATTGATATAGAGCGCATAACGTAAGGGACTCGGGATTAATATCTCAAATATTGGAGAAATTAAAACTCTCAGATTTAAATTTAATTGAATTTGCCAGCGTGGAATTAAAGAGAAGTGTGAGATTGCCCGGATTGGGAAAATGATTGGACATGAAACTTGAATGCAATTATGGAAAAGGAAAAAGAAGAGGAGAGCATGCAGAGATGAATGTTCGGTGAACAGGAATATGTACAAGCATGAGTTGGACAGGTGAATAAGCACAGAAAATAGGGAATATGTAGATGACAGTGAACAAAGAGTATGCAGAACAGGTTCTTAACAGCAGCAGGAAAAGACAAATCCAGTAAAGATAAAATCCAGAAAAGGAGCTGAGTAAAATTGAAATATGTAATTAAGAATGTGAATGTAAATGTTGTAATTAATTTTTTATTGTTTTTGATGCAAAGGCAAGTATCCTAAGGAAAATACAAAATCCCACGGTAGCATGGAAATTTGTACATATTGTAGTAATTCTAAAAATGAGTTGGAAAAAGGAATAAGAAAACAGAAGCCAAAGAGTCATGACTGTTCACTTCAAATTCCTTGTGAAATACAAACAATCATGTGAGAATTTCTATATATATATAATATCAATTTGATAAACTGAGAGTGAGAGAGAGAAAATATAGAGAATGCATAATATAGAAGAATAAAGCAGAGAACATTAAGAGAAGAAGAGCAGAAAGTGAAGATACAGAATAGAGCTAATATCTGAAGTAAATCAGCAAACATTCAGTTTGATAAATTGAGGGAGTTGGTTCTTCCTTACAAGTTGTAGCTTGAAAAATTGAGGTTGGAGCCTCATGTAGGTTGGTGCCTGCAGAAAAACAGTGCTGAGAGGGAGTTGGAGCTTGCCTTTGCATCACAACAATAATAAGATGTGGTTTTCTCCCTTTATGGGTTTCCACTTATATCTGGTGTCTCTGTGCATGATATTTATGTATTGATCTGATTGTATCATCTGCTTAATACCTGCTACTCTCATATTAATTCTACTACTATATTATACTAATACTTGCTACTTACATTCTAAGATTACTCACACATTAAATTGGATATGAAATGAAGGTGTAAATAAGTTTAATGAAAAGTTTTAAAAGATCAGGAATGTGTTAAACTGATTCACCCCCCCCCCCCCTCCCCCTCTCAGTTTAATTAAAGGTTCAACAATGAAACCTTAATGAACATAATAAATTTCTGAGTATGAGATGGAAAAGTCCGAGAATAAATGTTACATGCATTTTTACATGGGGGAATGTGGGTTTTGCTGCCGTGGCAGCATAAATCTGGTATCATAGTACAAAATAGTTCTTTTGAAGGTTCAAGCTTGTTTTAAATTGGAATTAGAATTAATGCATGTGTGATGCAGAAAATAAAAAGAGATCAGATTTTGAAACTGATAGATTGTAGCACATAGAGATACAGGGCAGATGAGAGGTGAAACAACATCATACAAATATCTTGAAGGTGAGTTGATAAGTGTTATTTTAACTCTGGTTTGAAGATTATGTTCGCAGAATTTAGGTTGTAGACAGTTGAAGAGAATCTCAACAAAAGAAGATCACAGCTTTAAGAGAAGTGATAAAGGAATCCAATAAAGGATTCTAATTGGAAGAAGAATGTGGAAAAACCTTGAAGAATTCCAACAGAGGTTGGATAAAGAAGGAAAATTTTGTTCTTAAAAGTTGCAGATGAGTTGAAGCCTAGAGGGAGCAGAGAAGAATTCTCAAGAGGTTCTAGAAAATAGAGAACTAGTGCTTGCCAAAAGACCAAATCCAGAGGAAAGGATTGGTGAGGTAAGTTGTAACAAGGAGGACTTGTTATTGCAGAGGCTTTAGTACAACTCATGATGAATGAGTGACGAACTCATGAAGATAGAAATGGAGAAGAAGATGACTACTGATAGTCATAGTAGAGATAGTAGAGGTTCTGAGAGACCACAACAGAAGAAAGGAGAAAGAATATGCCAAGGAAAATGAAACATGGAAGCAGTTGATTGAGGAAGAATATGACAAAGAGTTAGCTGAGATAAGAGAACAATTTAATAAATTGAAAATGATGATAGAAGAAAACTAGAGAATTGGTTGGATCATGAAGAAGAAGGTAAAGTGGCAGAGGCTACAACAGAAGAGAGAACAACAAATGAATATGCAATTAGCAGAAGAGCTAAGAAAGCTTGAATAGATGATGAGTGTACAATTGGGATGTGAAGAACTCAGAGAAGCTGAGTTGAAAATGGAAGTTTCTATTTTTGAAATAGAACACAGTGAAATTATGGGTAAAAATGAAGAATGGAGATTTGTCAAAGATCTTATGAATCATGGTGAATATTTAAGACAACAAAAAGCTTACCTTGCTGAAGAGGGAATTATTGATGATTTCCTGAACTATTGGGAAAGCTCAGATCAACAAGAGAATGTAAAGCCTTGTATTTCTGAATCTAATAATTGTGATGTGATTACAGGTTTTGCATATGAGGATAAGAAATATTTTGAAGTTGTCAAAATTATGGAAAAGTATCTTTCAGAACATAAATACTCTAAAGCAGAAAGTAATGATGAAGAATATCTCTTGAATGAGGGAAGCGGTGATGCATTTATATTTGAAGATGTTACAACACAGAAAAATTTCTTGTGAAAGAAGAAGAAGAGATTCAGTCTGAAGCACTGATATGTGAAGCAACAGTTGAGACTATTGAATCTTGTAATTTTCAAACTGAAAATTTGTGTAAAAATGTAGAAATTGTAAGTGATGATGAAATACTTCAGAAATGCCAAAAAGAAATTACATTGCTGGAATATTTTTTCGAAAACTCAGAGTATGACAGAGAGATTGCAGAAGGCTGGGTTCACTACAGTGGAGAAGAATAGAGAGACATCATGAGAGCAGATGATGTGGAAGAAAGACTTGCTGATAGTCTGGAGAATTCTTCAAAGAGTTCTTTAAGGAGAATGAATCAGCATATTGATGTGCTGATAGAGGAGGAAATTTCAGAGCAACATACTGAAATGTTTCCAGAGGAAATAAAGGAACTGAGGCCTTATGGTTTCTATTTTAATAATTTTTTTGTGAATGCATGTTTTTTTGCATATGCTTGAGAAAATTTGACACAGTTGGACAGTCAAATAAAAGAGAAGGAAGAAAATTCTGTGGAAATATTTAATGCATGGAATAAAGAAATTAAATTGCTGGAAATTATGCTGAAGAATCAAGATTCAATATAGGAAGAGAAATCTTAATTTCAATATTGGGAAATGCAGAATGTGAAGATGCAAGGGAAAGAAGATAGTAGTAAAAAGTACACTATGTATCAGTCCAATGAATTGCTGGAGGGAGAAGACAAAGAAATTTTCGTAAGTGACAATATGGAAGAAGTTGGTAATTGCATAAAAAAAGAGGGTAAGGATGATAGGGTGGCAGTAAGAATAAAAGTTCAGCAATCAAGAGATAAAATAAATTAGCACTCAGAAGATTTATTGGACAGAGAAATTGAACTGATAAGAAGGATAATGATGAAAGTGTCTCAGAGGAAGACATCAACAAGAAAGAAAAGAGGCCATAGCAGCAAAAGGAAGATAGTAATAGACTATGAAAGTACATCCAGTGGAGCAAAGAAATATAAAGTGTGGATACCTCGAGAAAACCAACAAACAACAGTAGAAATAGATGATAAATTACAGAAAAAGGTGTGGGATCCAGAAAGACAAAGATTAAAAGAAAATGATCATGAGATCATGATTATTTTTAACCTTGGGAGTCTGATGCAGGAGCATTAGGCTCAGAAAATACTTTGTATTTTAATAGACATAAGGGATCTAATGATTTCAAAGAAGATTGGTTCACTAATGTAGTTATTAACGCTTTGAGTGATTTAGAATAAGAATTAGTTAAATATTAAGAGGAATTTTGTAAATGTTCCTGAATGATTGGAGAACATGAGGGAAGTAGGATAGTAGAGATTCCATAGGAAATGAGAGATTTGAAATTTAATTGTAATTCCTAAAGTCGAATTGTTTCCATGATTTTATGAGTTTGAAAGGATTTTTAGGGATAAAGGATAGATTTTAGGACTTAGAGGGTTTGGAGGATTTTGTTGACATAATGGAGGATCTGAACCTAAATTGGTTCATAATCCTTTGTATAAATTGCAAAGCCTCAAGGAAAAAGAAGAGAGTAGACAGTAGAAAGAGGATTGAGTAGGTTTAGGCAAATAGGGGTTTGTTGTAAGCCTACGGGAAAATTTAGAGGTATGGCCACTGAATAGAATACCAGGCCTAAGGAAGAGAAGACAGAACATGAGGTGTTATGGATTTATGTAAATATTTTTATTGAATGAACAAAGTATTGAATATGGGTGGTCTGTATTGATTGAATTATAGATAAATTCTTAGAGTTTATGAGCAGGTGTGTGATAAAACTCTACAATAGGGTTTGAATGGTGGTTTTGCACACCATTGACAAGTTTAATGTAAATTTAAAGATAGGTATAATGGAAATATTATGATTTGAGCTAAGGTACAATACGGGTTTCATATAGTTTTGAGAAAGACTAGATGATTTCGCGTTTTGTTAAATTCAGTCATCGATCACTGAAAGGATCGATGACACAAAAGAGGAACTGAATTTTCAATTCGGTATTTTGGATACATTGACCATATGTATCAGAAGTGCATCCAATCGGGAACTAAACATAGACCAGGACTGGAAAAAATAGGAACAGAGGGGTGCTTTTGGAAAACTTCCAAAGGGTTTTCGCACAACTCTTAAATGAGAAGTGGTGAATCTGAATGAACCTGTCGAAAGAGGAAACTAAATTTAATGGCACAATGGACTAGAGAAATCGGAATTGCAAAGCAAATTAATTGCATTTATGTGGAGTTATAACGAAACCAACAGTTTGGAAAGAGTAAGTGAGAGGAACCTTGGTCAACGGAGTATGGAACCATGAGTAAGTGGCGGAGATGGAACCGTGAAGTGGTTTTGAAAACCAACCGATGGTTTTCGCATAGCTCTTGAATGGTAAATGATAATTTTTGAAACAAATGCGATAGCGTTAAGAAAACGACACGTAGCAGTAGAAAACCATTTCTTTTGCATAGAATTGAAACATTAAGTCTTGTGAATCCTTGTTACGCGATAGCCATCGGATTGGTAGATGTGATGCAATGACCGTTGATGGATAGATGAGTAAGTTGGTTGATAGCCATGGGTCCCAACATACATATGTTTGAAACTTTTGGTTTTAAACCAAAGTCAGATACAAATTTCCATAAGGTGAGTATTAAGTGTGGGCCATATTTGATTTAAGTAGAGCCTCGACATATGTGTAGTTTATTGACCGGCGGAAAGGGTAAGTTATAAAGTATCGTGTTAAATTTATAACATAAAGTTTAAACTTTGAAATATTATGAATAGGCACGGTGAAATGAAGTTGTGGGCTCGTAAATAGTTATATGCTTTATTTGGGTTTTAAACCATAGAGCTGAAATCATAAGCGGATATGATTGGTGATTTGGGTTTAATCCAAAGTTCAAAGAATTTGTCAAAGTGGGTATTATAATTATGGTTAGTAACCATAGTTATCAACAAATGAAATATCTTCCACTTAAGAGTATTTAAAGTCTAAAGGTTTATACTTTATATAGGAGTAAATAAAAGCTTTCGCATATTAACTTGGGATTGTTTAAAAGGGTATGAAACCTTAATGAACATAATAAATTTCTGAGTATGAGATGGAAAATTCTGGGAATAAATGTGACATGCATTTTTACATGGAAAATGTGGGTTTTGCTACTATGGCAGCATCACCACCTAGGAAAGTGTTTTCTCCACATATTGTGGAAGGGGCCTTGCCTTCTTCATCAACAAAATAGGGAAATCAAAATAAAAGAAGGAAGTTGTTCAATAGGAGGAAGACCTTCATGAGGAAGAAAGAGAGTTGTACTTGGTGGAATTGGATGTCCAAGATGATCATGAAACGTAAAATCTAATCATCAAATAAAAATATGACACAATCGAAGAATTGCAGGACAACATGGCCAAAGCACAATTTGTCATATCCTTCCTTGAACAAGAAAACAAGCAGTTGAAATACAAACAAACACTCTTGGAATTAGAGTTCCTAAAGGCCAAGAGGAAAGACACCAAAGGCAAAGCAGTGATGGCACCTGATGAGTCTGACCATGGTGAAACTAAAACTATCAAGACAAGACAAAATGACGCAAGCCTAGAGCTTGCAATACCCAGGAACTTTAAACTCTGTTCATATACAAATGCATCATCTTAACTTCCCAATAAAACTCCATGAATTGAGGCAATCTCAACTTATTATGCAAAATTTTATCTTCCAATACCTTAAACTTTATAATTTAAACTCTTATTTGAAATTAAATTTCAACCTTCAATGCATTCTTCATTCAATCCAACATCAATGCCATATTTACAATAGCATTTAAATTCACTTCACACATTAGACCAAATGCCAATAACCTTTGATTCATCATATTATGAAAAAACTATATTTCTCATCACACAAGGTTATTCATCTACATTCCCAATGTTTCAACATTTTGAGATCATCGAATCTGCTATTCAACATTTGAACCAACCAATCATCATGCAAATTTAGAAATGCGCCCTTGCCTTGTGCTCCTGTACTAAAAACTGAATCTGGCAATATACCATGTATCATATCATGCATTATAATTTCATATAACACCATCATACCTCCGTTCTGCAAATATGAGATGCGCCCTTGCCTTACTATTTGTCCATGCATTCGTTTCAGCGCTGCACAATGTGCGTTCTGCAAATGTACGTTGGTCAGATCAATACTCATCGACTTCATCTATGACCGATCTGCATTCAGTTCAAAGTTCAATCTGATCCTTTGTTTCTAAATCTGGGTTTCCACTCTGTCATCATTTTGACATTTGTCCATTCACCGATTATACAATCCCGATCTGTCTTTTATCACATCGATTTTTGTTATAACAGTTAACAACTCAAGTTTTTATTTAAAAATCGAATGCTAACACCAATCACTTACCATTCCGCCTTTACCTGCTCGTAGATTTGCAAATTATCACTGTTTCAACACACCCACATTTCTCTACACACCACGCTGTCACAAAGCTTCCACACTGGTCAGTTAAAAACCCCACAATTGAAATTGTTTTTAATTAAATTCAAATAACCAGTGTTTAAGAATAATAGCCTATGCCTTTCCTCACGTCTACCATAGACACAATTTGTCATTGAATTCAGTTCGCGGAGTTAAATTCATAATCAATTGCTATGGATTTAAATTCATAATCGACTTCCACCTTTCCATTCTTTACACGATATAATTACTTCGTTCTCCATCCAGCCAATTAATCTCGATGACTTTACCAGAATTCTGCAATGCAATTTCTTCAACATAATTTACCACAAGGTTTTCTACTACTCAGCTTTTACAGATAGCTCGATTATAATGGTTTTGTTCAGGTGTAAAGCAGATAGAACTTACGCATCACATTTCCCCGCATTAGCGTTCCTATTTCTGCATCTTTATCAAATTACACGTCTCTGCAGTAGTTCTCCTTTGCAATTCCCTTCAGCGTTTGCAAATTGCCACGCTATTCAGACTATTTCCCTGTGATTGAAACAGAACAATTTAAAATTGTGTTTAATTGAACTCCAATCAGAGTTTTGAAACATAGCTCTGCGCCATCTTGCCTTCGATTCCCAATTTCCACTGCGCTACAGATCAACCAACAGCGCTCTTCTGAACGGATTAGAAAATTGAAACTCGTAGATTCTGTGTGTTAAACTCTTGACTTCTTTAAAATTCCACTATAAATTAAATATCGATCTTCAATAAGGATCACGCCCTTTGCACAAGTTTTTTTTTCCACAGGATTAATCCTTCGTGGAAATTGGGTATTAGAACTTATAAACATTGAATCGATATTGATACTGAAATAAATCAACACACAGCATTTATCACACAGTTCTCAGACATTATTTACTGGAATTCAAAGCTCACTTATTCAGAATTTAATCCAATTTATACTCATATACCTAAAACATATTTTTTCATTCATATAAGAAAATCACTTACAAGCTTTTGTTGGCCAGATGTTTCAATTCTGTGGCCCTTTACAATTGCTGAAGGCTTACAGTGTTACTGTTCAAGCCTACCCTCAATCTCACACAATCTCAATGTATTTTCTCTCAAAATCCCTTCCTATTTATACAATTTTTAAAAATATTTTAATTAAATGCTCAATCCCTTCAATTCCTCAACAAACCCCTAAATCTCTCAACATCCCTAAAGGATAGATATTTATCCCTAAAACCCTTCAACTAATTCTAATTATCTTAAGGCTAATTTCTCTCATGTTTCCAGTTGGTTGGAGACATTTACAAATTCTCACAAATAACTAATTAAAAACATAATTAATCACTCAAACTAATATTAATATTTACATGGAATTTATAAATTCTCAAAAAATATGAGATCCCTATTTCTACTAAAATACAATGATAATATTGTGCTGGATGCTCCTGCATCACAAAACATAAGAGGTCTTAATAGAGCATTAGAGCAGGAGAAACATGAGGTAAAACAACTTAGTTTCGAGGAAGAACTAAAAAGGAAATAATTGATGATGGAGAAGTGTGGCTTGACAAAGTGAACATCCAACTTGAGAAGCTCCTCCATAAGGCCAACAAGGACAATGAGATTCTCATACACATCGCTAATAGATACACCACTAGAAACAATATTTTTAACATCAAAATGAAGCAGTTGAAGTATAAACTCAAGAAAACCCTAATCAAGCAAAAGGAGGAGGAAAAACTTGAGTTACTTCGTTATGCCTCCTTGAATGCTTGAGGCAATTCATCAGCACTTCATCTAGCAATTTTTAAGAGTTTTGGGAAAATTTTCAAGTTTTTGGGCATTTTTGCAAATTTTGTCAGACTTTTTGCACAGTCAGTCTACACAAAGCGCAGTGTGGGCCACACTGTGATTTTTTTGGAGGCCTAAAAATGAAAAAGTACTAGCATATTTTAATTCAGAGTGATGTATACATTAAATTTTTACTATTGGCACTCAAGAAGCAGAGATTTTGGCAGGTGGAAATGATAAAAATCCACTCAGACACCACCTTTCTGCCTCCTTTTTTAGCCTTTTGTTGCAATTTTTTAGCACTTTCGGAAAATTGCATTTTTTAGGAGCTTAACTCAGCCTTTTTAAGAGCTTGAGCATAGTTTTAACAACTAGACTAGAAGATATTTCCAATGATCCATATTGGACCCAATTTTGACTTTGGGAAGTCAATCAAAAGTGGTTTTGACGGCCCACACTGCACTTTTCACCAAACATGTTGCGCTTTTTCCAAGCAAGCTACACTTTTTGTAGTTCACTGATTTTTTCAAAATTTTCTAGTTTTATTAGTTGATTGAAGAATTTCAAGGAAATTTATTAATTTAATTGTGAAATGTAAATGTACATATGTCATAAATACCTACTAGGGGTAGATACATCATGGAAATATGTAATTTTGGACAAAGTGATTATGTTTCATGAATGATAGGGATGAGTTGGCTAACCTCCCTAATCACGAGGATTTGAGTTGAGCACTTTGGGGATCAGCTCCACAAGTCAGGAATTCGACCCTTGAGAGTGGGGAGAAGCTATTTTTGGTCTATATCTTTCATTTTCTTTCTCATTGCAAGGGTTAGATGTTGTACAATTTGATCATTGAACACTATTGTAATCAGACTTTTAGCAAGAAATAACAGACTGAGTTGCGGCTATTTTGATGGGATTCCTATGGTAATGTGATTTGACATCGTTTCTTCTTATGTTTGAAATTTTTTTAATGTATTCTGATATTAATATATAAGCTATCTCTAAATGTTATTGATTTCTAATTTAGAAAGACATAATTCATTAGTTTATGCTCTGTTTTGGAGGAATAGTTATAGTTTTGTTTCATCTTCTTCTAATTGAAAATAATTCATGTTTCCATGCTCTTTTCTGAAACCCTAGCAGTCTAGACTACTCCATCCAAATAAATGAATGTGTTAAAGTGATTACGTACCTTGCCTCATCATATCTTTGCAATTATAATCCTTATTTTCCCTAACCTAGTTCTTCCCTAACCTATTCACCATCCAAAACCTCAAATTCAATCAACCAAACGATATTGATACTATACATAGCCTAAAATCCTCTTTATCTAGTCATCTTGGCAGTGATCCCTTGGAGAGAGCCCTTGCCTCCATAGTAGGGATATCTACTTGGAAAAATATTGGTTTGTGGTTACCTTTGCTGGTCTCTTTCAACCTCGGAGATCTGGTGAAGTGATAATGACTTCCATGACAAGTAAATCCACCCAAAACTTCCATCGGGCTTCTAGAGAGTTTATCCAAAAATTGATTCTAGGACTTTTAATGCAACCCACCAAAGGCTTCGAGGATTGGAAACTCAACCCAAGTTGCTACATGTCTTCCACAACATTTTTCTAACCAAGGCTTCCATGAACTAATAACTCAACCCAGAAATAAAAGCACATCATAACCAACCAGAAAACAAGAAATGAGGATAACCCACAACAACATGGTTATCCAGGAAATGGAAAGACTAGGAAAATCCATTCTCAATCCAGGAAATCCTCCATGCCAATGATATATCATGACCAAGAAAACCCATGCATGCTGAAACCAGTGATTAAAACATACATGCAACTTGGTACCAAAAAATAGAGTCCGTTGTAGCTTCTGTTATCACTCTGTAATTTTTGAGATTGTGAGAGTAAACACATAAAATAACATCAAAACATGTTTAAGTCTAGAATCTATCCCTTCTAAACTCAGAGAGGGATATCTCTGTAAGATTTAGGTTTGTTTTCTATAAATTTTAGACTAGTTATGACCGTGAAATTGTATGTTTTCTTGTAATTTATTTGGTTGATTTGGTTGATTGAATGCTTTATACTTCCATTGGGCTATGGAGTCTATAAAACTAACTGGATCTGTAATAAATTTTAAAGTATTTTCACAGGGCAAGATAGGTGAACTCGTTGGATATTTTAGAATTTAAAATGATATGGAACAAAAGAAAAGAAAGATTTAGTTGAAACTAAAGAGCAATAAAGAATTCCTTAGTTTTAATTCAGAATAAAACATTAAAATTTCTTACATCTAGAACAGGGTGTATAATTCAACAAATCATTATCGTCACTGTTTCTGTAATGTAATTAAGCTTTAATAAAGAAAAGTAAAGGAAACAATGAAATAACACATAATTGAAGAGTACATCACTAATTTTTCCAACACATGGATCCCGTGAAGAAGTCCTTGTATTAATGATCAGTGCATCGACTCTAAAATTTAAAATAGCTTTTAGAAAATAATATTCAACAATCAACCTAGAATACTTTGAAGTGTGAATTATTTATAAAAATATTTGCAAAACTCCTTTCTCAATCGACATGGTATATATAGAAATATTCTAAACAAATTATCTACTCTACATACTAATAGGATAGATGGAAAACTGCAACAAGAGGTGGCCCAGATCTGGAGGAGATCATTACTGAGCTGGAATGTTGGTATTTTTTGTGATGGTTGGTCATGTAACTGCATTTGGAGTTACCAATTAATGCAGTAAATCACACATCTTATCCCACCTTTATTCATCTAGAATGATCATCTTTTTTTCCTTCCTATAAATTTCATCTACCCCAGTATAATTTCAAAATTTGGTTTTACCAAAAAGATGTGATTTACTTGATGTTGAATGTAAAAATCATTTCCCATTGCTTCCAGGAACACTCTGCCTCTCATACTTCCCTTTATGTTGAAAAATTTGGAACTGTCTCTGGCTACATCCTTCAACTTCTTATTGTAATCTTCTAGGGTAGCTAATTTATCATCAACTGAAAATATAGTGGGTAATCCATTTTGATTCAATTCTTCAATTCTAGTGAAAAACCTGTTAACTGCTATCTCCAGTCCTTAGCATTTTTCTTCTAATTACGTGATGAAGTTTTGTTTAGTCAGAACCTTCTTGAATTCCAGGATTTTTTTATACCTCTCATCAAATCCTAAGTCCTCCAACTTATATTTATTCTTTGAATTTAGGAATTTGATGATGTTAGCAGATTCAGTAGGATTTTCACCTATCTTCTCTTTGATTTATGGAATAGCTTCTGTGGCTTTATTTATCAGGTCCTTCTGCTAAAACATGATTTGGATACATGACCAACTCTCATTCATGGAATTGATAATGTCTATCCATATGATTTCCCTGGCTTGGGCCAAGGTTTGGCCAACAATTGACTCTTGTTCTACTTTCTCTATCATTTCTAATAGGCTTCGGGATTTATGTGCTTTAGACAAATGTGAAGCTTCACTTCTGGCTTTCTATTCCTACAAAGCTTTGAATTTATCCTGCAACTTCTTTACCTCCTCTATTTGTATTGACATGATTTCTATGTCCTTTTTCAATTGTTTAGAAACATCTATATATTGGAATAAAGACATTGTTGATGTTGTAGCTCCTGTAGTAGGGATTGTTGTGAGGGGAACTACATCCAGAGGAACTATGGCCACCTCTGGATTTTTCCCTTTCTCCTTAATCATATTTTCTATATATGTCTCCATCTGTCTTGTTGGCTTGAGGGGTCTTTACCCAGGTTCGGAGTTAAGGTTTGCCAAAAAACCCCTGTACTACTGGCCCTTTCGAAAATGACCCATTTTTGCAGGCCAAGGCCTCACTCGAAGTAGTATGGTTGGGTGTTGGAACCAGGTCTCCTCACCCTGGGATAGAGTAGGTAATTAAGGTAGATCTCATTGAGTTCTATTAGATTCGCACAGGAGCCAACCTATTATCGAGCCATGCATAGTATAATCAGCATGTAAAAATAAAAAATCTATTATTATTAAACAGGTCTGATCAACACATTCGCATCCACGTGCGCATCAGCAATTACCACCACATAACATCACAACCGCAGCTAATTCAATAACATAGAGATAATCCAGTAATAAAAAAAACCAATTCAGATAATATAAATATACTTCAACAGATTCCACATTCATTAACATCCAAAACCAGTTACAAACCCAAGTCACAGCCCGCACACACAACCAGCAATGTATGCACATAGCAGGAATGAGGATCTCTGCGCACACAGCCAACAGGATTCCTTACCCAAAACTACTCAAAAAAGATATCAACAGTCTGTTCATAGGATCAATATTACTTTCTTACTTACCCTTAGACTCAAACTACCCATCTATTTATATTATCATAGCAAGTGTTATCCTGTGGTTCTCAAACCATGGTTTGCGGACTCTAGGTCTACCCTTTGACCCATTAAAATGCATTGGGGGCTTTGACCAACCACAAAGCCCCTGCGCAAGACCAATTACTACAAAAAATACCAAAAACACAGCATTGGAACATATCAAAACGCAGTTAGGGGACCCTGTTACAACAAGCCCCCAACACAAGCTTGTGACTCCTCTCGAGTCACAGTGGCCATGGGGTTTGCACCTTTGCCTGAAGCTACTTATTGGAATCGACCAGAGGAGGCAACAATCCTTCGCTCTGCACGACAGTGTTCTATGGAATGTCCACCAACTTATGCAAAGTTGGGCCTTCAGTGGCTGTAGTGACACTTTCCATGCTTTGATTCAGTTGTTTGATTGCAACATCCACTTCCTAAGGTATCTTGAGGCTTCATCAACCCACGGCTTGAGGTGGTCACTCAAAACCTTCTTCCTATGGCGGAGCTCTTCTAGGTCATATCTGAGTGCATGTATGGCACGTAGATGTGCCAGGAATTTAGCGGGGATCAGAGTGGTCATTCTCGCTTCAAGTTTCTTGAACTCATATTCCTTCTGGCACAGTTGTTGAGTAAATTCGCGCAGGCGAGGGTCATGCTTCACCTTAGACCACAACTGCATAGTTGTCTCAAGAAATTCTACACCCTAAGAAATATGAGCTGTAATGCTATTCATGGCTTTTGTGACCAGTACAGCTCTCTAGGCTCGTACCTCAAGTGGAGTTTCCGGTTGCAATTTGGCCTACAACGTAGCAATCTTCTGCTCTATCTCGGTCTTGACAATCTGGATCTCGGTCCTATAAGCCTTCAGGGTTGCGACGTGCCCCTCAATATTTCCTTGGGGGGTGACAAATGCTGAGATGTATTCAATAACATCTGCACACATTCTACTGATCAGACACTCCAACTTGGTCTCCTGTGCGGCAGCAAGGATGCATGCAGCCTGTGCCTGGGACACCTCAGTGGTATTTTCAACGATTGCCTGCTCGGATGTACTTAGTTGCTGTTGCACCCAGTGGTATCTATGATTTATTTCCTCAAAGCGGTATGTATGGAGAACCTACAACGACTTGTGCATAAGTTGGACCAAGTCTAGGTGCACCTCTGCACAAGCCTGGACTTGCGTGAATAAGGCAACCAGACTGAGAGTGATTGTTGGGCCTGGTAGGGGGTAGAGGCAACTCTTAGTCGTGACGACCAACTTGGTGCTGGCTGTTGGAGGCAACCTCACTTGAACCACGCTCATCAGTAGCGTATCGTCCTTGAGCTGCAGATCTTGGAGCTCAGACTGTAATGTGGTGACTGTAGCCTTCTGCTGCTCTTCCAAAGCAAGCCATCTATTGTAATATTCCCAAAAAGGGAATACAACAATAGAATTCAGTTATGCAGGAAAATAACACAGTTCATCTAAAGAAAAGTAGGAGGCCAATAAACAGACCTTTCAAAAGTATTTACAACAGTAAAATAGATGTATAATGATTCCCATAAGATGCATATCTAGAAATACAAGTCACCTGTAGAAGAAATCCCTCAAAAGAGGTGCAACAACCACATGTATTGACTGAAACTGCCTTGACAACATTATTTTATTAGGCTGCAACAACTTGATTACATTTCAGATCTATAACAAATCCATACACTAGATAGGCTCCTCTTTTAGATCCCCTTGGGGTTTTCAGCATTACCCCAAGTACAAGCAGTAGATCTAAGATCTAAGTCTACAGATCTGTCAAAATATTCAGAAATTCTGAAGTATACAAAAGTATTCAGATCAGATATGATATGACAAGAAATGGATCTGCAAAGTGGAGGGTAGATCCCCAACACTTGAAAACCAGCTCTCCAACTGATGTGCCAAAACACCCTACAACAACACCTACAGGAATAACGTAGATCTTGAAGGGAAAATGCACTATAGGGTTTAGATAATATTTGGCCACATGCCAAGATCTGAAAATGATGCCCAAGAACTCCAATACACTCCTCCCAATGGAGTAGAAGCCTCCTCCACTGAAAAAGGGCACTAAAATGATCTGGATCTGAGAAGATCTAGCATCCACTTGCTGCAGCTTGCAAAGACAACCAAACCCTCAACAGGATCTGCATTTTAGTTGAAAGAAGAAGCTTGACCTTCAGCCAGATAATGGAAAATACAAAGCAAAATATTCAAAGAGGCCTCTCAAGGAAAAAGGTGGGATTACTGATCAGGAACACCCAGTGCTAAACATCACTATTCTCATCTAAATAGCTAGAGAATGATATATGTCTAAATAGACAATATATTTAGAAATGTGATCACCATCAAAAACCCTCTCATGCTGCCATCCTCTTCCTTTTATAATTTGAGAGCTTACAAACCCTCAGCCACCTTCATTGAAAACACTCCTTTCACACAAAGCAACTCCATATAGAACTACGTTGTGCCTCATTTATGGCCACTCCTCCAAGACAACGTTGTAGATTTGGCCAAGGTTGACCCAGTCAAAATTTCCATCCCATTTCACACCTAAGAGTGCTTGATTTTGCAGCCAATATTTAGCCTTTTTCACATTTGGCTCTGATTTATTCTTTATTAGGAGTTTTATGAGCCTCCTTTACACTTTTATTCTCTAAAAAAGAAAGAAAATAGAATTGAATATTCCAATTGTCTTAGGACTAATTAGGAATATTACAATCCTCCCCTCCCAAATATTGCTTGTCCCCAAGAAACTACAAGGACATAACTGAAGATGTAGTGAACCTTCATTCCTGCATGGAGATTCAATATCGAAGCTATCATCCATACAAAATGAATCACCCTCCAGATTGGTAATTCATAGCAAAAATCCTCCCATGTGAGAGGCACCTCCCAAGTACTCAAGTTACCCAAATGGCTCATCCCATAATGAAACAAGAGACCCAATGTAGAAATCATGGATGGTCCAATGCTTTCCCAAAAATTTGAAACATAAGAATCATGGAGAATCTCTCTCTCAAAGGATACATCCAATCCTTTCATCATCCCTCCAATCATCCCCATAAAAAGTACAAGCACATCATCAGTGTATGGGATCAAAACAACATTGATACAAACAATTTTTTGTGCATATGGAGGTGGGTCATAGTCCCACATGTGGAACCAGTGCAGTGTATCTCCTGACTGCATTAGATCAATATGTGGTAAGTGGTTTCCCCACCACTTACCTGCTACCCATATCATCTCACCATGGCTGAAACTATGAGATATATTTTGTGCCTTAGGAATGCACCCATCATGATACAAGATCTCCCTTTGTCCTTCAAGGGAGTGGCCATATTCAGAAATTTTTGTGGCCCAAAGTTGACCATGAAGCTTATAAGGTACAACACTCCTTCTTGGATTCATTCCCTACATAAACATGGTGAAATAATGTAAATAATAATCAAATGAAACATTATTTACATGAGCATAATTTCCACCAAAACATGTCCTCAAACAAATGGAGTGGTGCATACATTTATCCCTTTCCTCAAAAAGAGAAAGAGATGGCTGAATTAACTCTTCCATAGAGTGGTGTTTATGCTCCATCTCCACATGGTACATGCATATTTGACAATGCTGATATAGTTCTCCTTCAAATCCATCCCAATAGTAGCTCCTCATGACGATGTTGTTGAGCTTCATGGAATATGTGTGGCTGAAACATAAATCTTCATAAGCCCTTTGTAGCAACTTCTCCTTGAGCTTGGAGGCTCTAGAAAAGAATATCATACCATGATCATAGATGAATCCATATTGGACTAAGTAGCCCTCATCATGTAGTTGGTCATCAAGAATCATGCATGTGTGAAGATCCTTGGAATAATCCACCAATAGTTGGGATTCCCAATATGGATCTAGTCTCATCAACAATGAGAGAGCTGATGATCTATCAACTGAAATGTCTGTCATGTGGATACTCCTTTCTTTGACATCTCCCATGCCAAAGATATGTTTTGGAAGGTCATCCCTTCCCTTCTTCTCCTCCTTGACATATCCCATGCCAAGAGTACATGATGGAAGGTTGCTATCCCATCCTTGCTGCCCTTCTTGCTTATGCACATGCTCAAATGAAGATGGAATTTTTTGGAAGTTAGTCTCCCATGGAGGGCTATCATCTCTCCAAAACCTCCTTGGTCTTTCCATATTATGCATGTGAGGCCATGATCTTCTATCATGTATGGAATATTTCTCTCCAAGTTAGATTATCCTCTGAGTCTTCATAGCCAAGGGCTTCCCTACTTGCCCCATGATGGTGTCTTTCTCCCTTCTTGTCAAATCTTCTCTCAACATAGTATGAGAAGAGAGAGTGGAAAATGGTGATAAGGGGAAGATATTTCCCTCCTCCTTGATATCCCCCAACACTCTCAGCGTTGTATTATGGCCTTCTAATTCTCCCTTCCTTCTTGGATCCATTAATGACGCATCAAGGTGTGAGACATCTTTCACCAAATATGAATCAGGTGGTCTCCTTGGTGGTTTTCCACAAGATAATGATGTGTCATGTATCATCCCCATGTGCATAATAGATGGGATCATCATATCCATGCTTCCACTGTGAAAATTCATCTCTCATTTTTGTGTGTAAGTTTCATGATAACAGGGCATCACCCTTAAGGATGCAAGAGTGCTTCTGATTGGAGCAATTGCCCCATACTCTCCTCCATGTAATAGTGGATCATCTCCTACCATATCAGCATTGTGATCCCTCCTTAGTTCTTCTTCTCCTACCTTATACAAGATTTCACAGTCTAAGGTGCTTCCTTCAGATGAAATTAACCCATGTACACCCAATATCTCCTTGGTTTCAAGAGTCTTGATCACAAAGGAATGATATATCATAATGTGTGTCCCCAAGAATATATCCAATGCTAGAACACGCTTCCTCCATTGTTTTTTCTCATTTTATATCATCATAGACCCATGCTGCTCATGATCTCTATATGTAAGATCCCTTGGATGTTGATCCCTTGGAGCTTCTTACAAAGATACAAGAACCCTTCTAGTGGAAAAAATTTCTTCACCTCCATCTGCAAATAGAACTAAATATCCTCCTACTACCACATCATTGGAGAATATTTCTATATCTTCCTCTTCCTTGTCCTCATCAATGGAGAATGCCTCATCATTAAGAGATCCTCTTTCTTGATTTCCTCTTCAAAAAGGAATCCTCATGTCTCTTTCTTGAGAAGAAAGTGCTTGCTGAAGTGGGGCCTTTGCCCTTGGAAAATCATGTAGCAGATATTTAACCCCCTCAACAATTTTCTGAAATGGAGTTGGCTTCATGGATCCTTCCAACTCATGCAAAGGTTCTAAATTCTTGGGTTTGTTTTTCTCACCCATGGAAGTTTCATATTGCTTAAGATCAAATATTTTCACTAACCTCCTAGTGAACTTTTCATAAGTAGAGATATTAGCATTTTTCGAAGAAGAAGATTCAAATAACCACCAGGCATAAGCCTTACCTTGGCGATGCAACACTGCTACTCTTATGGATCCTTCATCTGAAACTTGATGTAGTTGGAAATATGTGTCTAGCTTCCTTAACCAAGACTTGGCTTAGCTATCGAGTGATCCATCAAAAGTAGGTAGAAAGAACCTACCCAAAGTGTGCTGCATGCACCCTCTTCTTCTATTGTATTTTCTATATCTTCTCTCTTCTTTAAGTTGACAAAACTCTTGGAAGCTTAGATGCTCCCTGAATATTCTAGACTGAGATTCATATTATTGGAGATAGCCACAAAGAGTCTCCTCCTTTGGTGTTTCTCCTTCTTCTTCTTCTCCTGCTAGGAATGTAGGCATGGTACAACATTGTAGATCTGACTGTGTGGTTGAATGCTCATACAAATAATATGAAGAATTGGGGTTTTCTTCATGTTCAATTATTCTTAAGGGATCTGCATGTCTTTCCCTCCCGATTCCCCTGATTTCTCTTTTCAGCTCATGCATAGCTTGGAAAAGAGTTTTTGAGAACCCTTCTCCTTTCATTCTTCAAGATAAATGGGTTTTACCCTTGTTTTCTTTGTCCTCTGTGTAATCAATATTTTTCTTATGTCTTTTATTTTTTTTGAAAATACATATTGGATTCTTAGAAAGCATAATATGTGCCAATATGATGCTCTGATACCACTATAACATTCCAAAATAGGGAATGCAGCAATAAAATGCAGTTATGCAGGAAAATAATGAAGTTCATCTAAAGCAAAGAAGGAGGCCAATAAGGAGACCTTTGAAAATTATTTACAGTAGAAAAATAGATGTATAATGAGGCCCATAAGACGCATAGATGGAAATACAAGTCACCAATAGAATAAATCCCTCAAAAAAGGTGCAGCAACCACATGTATTGTCTAAAACTGCCTTGACAACATTATTTTATTAGGCTGCAATAATTGTTGATTAAATTTTAGATCTAGAGAAAATTTTTGCATGAAAAGTTAGATCTATAAAAAATCCATACACTAGATAGGCTCATCTTTCGGATCCCCTTGGGGTTTTCAGCATTACACCGAGTACAAGTAGTAGATCTAAGATCTATGTCTGGAGACCTACAGAAATATTCAGAAATTATAAAGTATAAGAAATTATTCAGATCAAATCTGATATGACAAGAAATTGATCTTCCTTCAATGGATCTTCAAAGTGGAGGGCATATCCCTAACACTCGAAAACCAGCTCTCCAACTGATGTGCCAAAACACCCTGCAACAACACATATAGGAATAACGCAGATCGGGAAGGGAAACTATGTTGTAGGGTTTAGATAATAGTTGGCCACATGCCAAGATCTAAAAATGATGCCCAAGCACTCCAATACACTCCTCCACTGAAAAAGGGCTCTGAAATGATCTAGATCTGAGTAGATCTAGCCTCCACTTGTTACAACTTGCAAAGACAACCAAACCCTTAACATGATCTGCATTGTAGTTGAAAGAAGAAGCTTGGCCTTCAGCCAGATAGTGGACAATACAAAGCAAAATCTTCCAAGGTGCCTCTCAAGGAAAGAAGTGGGATTCTCGATCAGGAACACCCAGTGCTAAAAAGACACTATTCTCATCTAAACAGCCATAGAATGATATATGTCTAAACAGACAATACATTAAGAAATATTATCACCATCAACAACCTTATCATGCTGCCATCCTCTTCCTTTTATAAGTTGAGAGCTTGAAAACCCTAAACCACCTTCATTGAAAACACTCCTTTCACGCAAAGCAGCTCCATCTAAAACTGTGTTGTGCCTCATTGATGGCCACTCCTCCAAGACAACACTGTAGATTTCATCAAGGTTGACCCAATCAAAATGTCCAGCCCCTTTCACACCTAAGGGTGCTTGATTTTGCAGCCAAAATTTAGGCTTTTTCACATTTGGCTCCGATTTATTATTTATTAGGAGTTTTATGAGCCTCCTTTACACTTTTATTCTTTAAACAAAGAAAGAAAACAAAATTGAATATTCCAATTAGCTTAGGACTAATTAGGAATATTACATCTATCTTCTGAGGTGAGGGTGATCGCATCTACGATTTTCTCCAAATCTTCCTTTGTTAAGGTAACCTTAGTCTCCCTACTGAGCCTCATAGCCTGTCGTTTATTTCACTGGCCCTTGATAGGTTCAGCTACCCATTTCTTACCACACGGGGAATCAACACACTATGCATCTAGACCATCTATGCCCATGTCTTGCTACGATTCCTTTTCCATGCCTTGTGCTGTGTCCTTTGTCTGAGTGGAGCCTTTCGAGCCACGTCCTTCTATATTCTTGGGGGTATCAGGCGAGGTGGTCTTCGGGACTATGTTTGTACTAGCAGTGTCAGTTGCTCCCTATTTGAACCCCAATATCTAGTATGGTGGCCAAGTGGCGATGAGCCAGTTGATTTCTTCATCGGCGACCATGTAAGGCAACGACATCCAAGCTGGATCCTTATGACCCTGAATCTAGACATTGTGCATCGTGACCTAGAAAGCTACAATGCTCTTGTTATTTTCATATACTTCCAGTGACAAGCGCAGCCAGGAGTGAATTTCTGCAATGAGTGTGCTCTGAAATAGCAACCAAAACACTTTGTTCTCCTTAATCCACTACTCATCCTTTGAATCTGATAGGTTAGTGTATTGCGCCCCTTCGCACATATCTAGTTCAAGCTCAGGGAGGACTGATACTTCAGGGGATTCCCATGAAACCAATGCAATTAAGAGCAACAAAAAAAAGTAGCTAAATGGCCTCCCATGATCCTGGGCCTCACACATGTTTTCCAGGAACTCAGTGAAAAGGAACTGCGACCAGTTAAAGCAGACCCACTTTTCACAGCGCCTGGCTGACTGAATCATATAGGTGGGGACAGGCGTGGCCTGGAACTTCCCCATCATTTTGCAAGCCAGCAGCAAGGTACCCATGCACACTCCTGATGCAGGGAAACCCTGCAATACCCAAAATATCTCCCAATACCATGCATATAAAAATACATCTCAATAACTCCCCAAATAAAACTCCAAATTAGGACAATTTCACACACTATCCTTTATGGAAGCTCCTCAAACATATGGTTCAAAACCATTGCATAGTAAAATCATTTCACTGTGATTAATAAGCCATTAAATAAGCGGAAGCTTTCTCTTTCATTTATCACTTATTGGTTATGAAACCAACAATAATTAAACATTGTATATGGGAGTTTTCCTTTTCTTCATTCATGGAAAACTCATATATTAAAACTCATTTCCAATCAAATCAACATTCGAATGCTCCAATCAACCAAGCACTTGGACTTCATCCTCACCTCAATGCGCTCAATCCACATTTGGAGATTATAAAACCTCAAATTGGATGTGCCACGGCTTCCTCACATCGACCATATATTATTTATACAAACCAATGTTAAGAAACATTACCACAGGTTTCAATTATATATGCGCCCTTCACTGTATAACTTACCAGCTCATGCCAATGGAAATCCATATCAAAGTTATATTTTTTTGACTTGAAATTGAAGCCAACATTACATACCTGTCCATCCAATGATGGATATTCATCGTGCTCAAACTTTAGCGATCCAGAAAATATAGCATTTCACAAAAACCATAATTTCTGAATGCCTTGACGTTGGGTTCCAACAAACCTCTAATTCGATATAAACCAGAATCAAATCGCCTATGTCAAGTGTGTCTTATCCTGATTTAACTTTACAATCGGCTTCAATTACACCAATCGAACCCTCACAGCTCCGCGCCTTGAACCAGTCTCACGATTTCTCTACGTTACCATTAGATTATGATGTGCTCTGCAATCAAATATTTGAGTGTATTTAAAAACCCTCATACCTTTCAAATTTCGATCATCCTTCTCTGTGTGCAAGTTGATTAACGAAATTCTATTTAGCTCAGAACTCCCATCGCTTTTACATTTAACCCGCTCCTGAAAACACTGTGCATCAATCTTTATTGATATCGATTCCAGACAATAGAATTTAACACACATTTGACCATATTAAATAATCAAACATTGAAATTGTTTGGAATCTTTATTAAAAAGACTGAAATTTCATCGATTTTCACGTACTGAGGCTGTAGCACAAAATCGATATCAATTTTTCCAAATCGAATAACTTCTTCCTGTGGTAACTAAATAACATGGATCTGATACAAATCGATCTTCAACAATTTAATAATAGAATTCCATTCAACCAGAACCGTTCTTCCTCCAGCATGAATCAGAATAGGAATTCTCGATTTCCATTAATAAAATGTCACAGTGATTAAAATAAATTCGATATGGGTTTCAAAAAAGAATCAACGTCCGTTAATTCTGTCAATCTCTATACAAAATTCAGTTTTGCACAAGATTATATCTTGTGGCTTCAAGAGAACAGAGCTTTATATACTGGTTCAACACAAAACCGCAGACTCAAATGCATTGAAATACAACCATCCATGCAGAGATTCAACGCCTTTTACATTCAATGATTATGTATTGTGATTATCACACAAAATCGATATGGATTCAAGCATATCGAATCATCTCTTCATATATTGAACACATCACTTTAATAATGGCATAAAATTCAGAAAATCAAATTATGTATTAATACACACAATACTTACATAACAGTCTCCCTCCTTGGCCTGATTTCAAAATCATTGGCCCTTTTACAATCTGCCCGAAGGCTTCCAAGTGGAAATCCCTGTTCTCTACTCACCCTCTCTCTCTCACTCTCTACTCCTTAATGCCTTTGAGGCTTAATAATTTATACAATTTAGAATTATCTAATTTAAGTTCAATTCCTTCAACTTCTCAACAAAAATCCTAAAATCACTCTTGGATCCCTAAGGATCCTCTCTCACCCATAATTAATGAAACTAATTTCTAAATTAATATTTAGAAAAATCTCTCAATCCCTTTACATCCCCAACTAATCAAATTCTCTCATATTCTCAATTATTTACAATATTTAATTATAAATACTTAAAACCCACTCAAATCATTCATAAAAATCTAGCTCCTCTAAAACCTTAAAAACCCCTAAGTTTTAATAAAATACCATGTATTTTCTCTTTGCATAATGCTCCTACATCAGACTCCCAAGGTTGGAAATGATCATGATCTCGTGATCATGCATTTTAAGTCTTTTTCCTTGTCTTCCTGGATCCCACACTTTGTTCTGCAAGTCATCATCTACTCTTGCTTGCTACTTTTATCTAGGTTTCCATATCTTGTTCTGCATCCTGCCTCCAGCTATGCTTTCATACTCTGCTTTTGTCTTTACCTTGCTGAAATTCCTCTTCTTTCTTGTTGTTGTCTGCTACTTCTAAGACACCTTCATCATCAGTGTTTTGATGCTTTCAATCTCTATGTCCAGCTTACTGCTGTTGTCCCCAATTTCTGTCAATTTAGTTGTTGTAGCTGCTTCTACTGTTACTGCTCTTCTTGCTTCCAACATTGATGTTGTTGCTGTCAATGTTGCCTCAGTTGCCTCAGGTTTTACTCCTGCAAATGCTACCCCACATGTTGTTGCCTCCCGAACTTCCTGTCTCTCTGCAACATTTTTATTTTGTTCATCACCTGCAACTTCTTTCTCTGGTTCAAATGTCTCCAGCAAAAATTTCAGCCATTTCTTCTCAAGCATTTCATCAACATGCTGCAAATTAGTTCCAGCATAGCCTTCATCTTCCCCTTCGACAATCTTCAGTAATTTTCCATCATCATCTTGATTGATTATGGCAATCAAATCAAGTTCTTCAAACACTGTAGCCTCATCCTCTATCACTATAGCAGTTCCAAAAATTTTCCCCACAGTCTTCTCCTGGCTATACAGACAAGCTAATTCTTCCTTGTCACCAATAGTAACAAGTTTCTGCATATGAGACATGACTGTCTCACCTTATTTTTGCAACAATTATTTTTCTTCCAAGACAATTCCAAGTGATGGAATGTCCTCTGTATCACCTGTAAACACAATCAAATTGTCAGTTTCAAAATCACAAGGCCCAATGGTCTCACTTTTTGATTCAGTCACCAAGTTTTCTCTGTAGCTCCAAGTCTTCTCCAAGACTCAGAAAATATTTACTGGCTTCCTCCTTAGCTTTCTCAGGTTGCTCTGAGTTCCTTTCCAACTCCTTTGTCAGCACATCAGTATGCTGATTTGCATTCACCATGAGACTATTAGTTAGTCTCTCCTTCTTTCCATCCTCTGCTTCACGACTGTCATTCATGAAAACTTTCTTATCATGCTTCTTCAGCAAATTATCCTGTGTGTAAGTCCTCTCCCTCTCCAATTTTCTTCTCTGAAGATCTAGTTTCCTATACAATTCAACAATTTCATTAGGAGTAGAACTTGGAAACTTTACACAATTTTCTATACCTTCACCGGTTCTTGACCAATCATCAGCTGGTCCTTCTCTCTCTGCACCAATATTCTAATTAGACTTCTTTTTCTTCATTTCCTCTTGAGATCTTGCTATCTCAGCATTGATCTGAATAGACTTCAGATTCAACTCTCTCTCCTGATTTTTAACAAACTTTAAAGCTTGCTCATCTCCCTGTACTGTACCTACAAACATACACAACTTATTAGTTTTAAAACCGCAAGACTTTTCAGTCTTGACTGCTTCCTTGAGCACTTCCCTTTGGATAGATCTGCGTGTGGAATCTTCAAATTACATCTCTGGCTCAAGAACTATAAGTTCCTCCTTCAATAAGGCAATATCACTTTGCCTCAACTTCATCTGCAATGGTTGCCAAATCACTCTCTTTCCCTTCAGTGGAAAGATCCATCCTCCATTCTGTTTTTCCTGCTCTTGCAGCCATTCCTCTAGTACCTGCAATTGTACCTTCATTACTGAAAGTTCTCTTTCTCTGACTTTATCAGTCATCTTACCTCTGTGGCATTCCTCTGAACCTCTTCTCTGATCCTCCATGATCATCTTCTCTATGAGTTTATCACTCACCATGAGTTGTACAAGCCTCTGCAATAGCAAGCTCTCCTGCTATCACTTACCTCACCAATCCACTTCACTGGACCCAGTATTTTGGTAAGTACTGGTTCACTACCTCTGGAACCTCTTGAGCACTCTCCCCTACTCTGTCTAGGCTATCTCTTCAACTCACACTCTCTTCAGAACACTGCAATTGTCTTCCCTATCCAGCCTTTAGCTGAATGTCAGGTTCACTGCCATCATCTTGTCTGCAACCATAAACCTTAATCACAAATTTCAAATCAGAAAATTATCTCACCTTTAAGATCCTGCATGATCTTGTCCTCCATTTATTTCTGTAATCTTGTTCACTTCAATTGTGTACATTTGCATAATAGATTTAGAATATGATCTTCCTTTCAGCCTTCATCACACATTCAAATAAAACACACTTCAATTCTCAACAGAACCTTCCTGCACTCATTCAGAAAAACAAACATCTTCAATTTCAACAGAGCGTTCCTGCTCTGATACCACTTGATGAAGGGAAACCCTGCAATACCCAGAATCTCTCCCAATACCATGCATATAAAAATCCATCTCAATAACTCCCCAAATAAAACTCCAAATTAGGACAATTTCACACACTATACTTTATGGAATCTCCTCAAACATATGGTTCAAAACCATTGCATAATAAAATCATTTCACTTTGATTAATAAACCATTACATAAGTGGAAGCTTTCTCTTTCATTTATCACTTATTGGTTATGAAAACAACAATAATTAAACACTGTATATGGGAGTTTTCCTTTTCTTCATTTATGGAAAAATCATATATTAAAACTCATTTCCAATCAAATCAACATTCGAATGCTCCAATCAACCAAGGACTTGGACTTCGTGCTCACCTCAATGCGCTCAATCCACATTTGGAGATTATAAAACCTCAAATTGGATGCGCCACGGCTTCCTCACATCTACCATATATTATTTATACAAACCAATGTTAAGAAACATTACCATAGGTTTCAATTATATATGCGCCCTTCATTGTATAACTTACCAGCTCATGGAAATGGCAATCCATATCAAAGTTAGATTTTTTTGACTAGAAATCGAAGCCAACATTACATACCTGTCCATCCAATGATGGATATTCATCGTGCTCAAAATTTAGCGATGCGGAAAATATAGCATTTCACAAAAACCATAATTTCTAAATGCCTTGACGCTGGGTTCCAACAAACCTCTAATTCTATTTAAACCAGAATAAAATCACCTCTGTCAAGTGCATCTTATCCTGATTTAACTTTACAATTGGCTTCAATTGCACCAATCGAACCCTCACAACTCCGCGCCTTGAACCAGTGTCACGATTTCTCTGCATTACCATTAGATTATTCTGTGCTTTGCAATCAAATATTCAAGTGGATTTAAAAACCCTCACACCTTTCAAAGTTTGATCATCCTTCTCTATGTGCAAGTCGATTAACAGAATTCTATTCATCTCAGAACTCCCATCGCTTTTACATTTAACCCGCTCCTGCAAACACTGTGCATCGATCTTTACTCATATCGATTGCAGACAACAGAATTTAACACACATTTGACCATATTAAATAATCAAACATTGAAATCGTTTGGAATCTTTATTAAAAATACTGAAATTTCATCGATTTTCATGTACTGAGGTTGTAGCACAAAATCAATATCGATTTTTCCAAATCAAATCACTTCTTCCTGTGGTAACTAAATAACATGGATCTGATACAAATCGATCTCCAAAAATTTAATAATAGAATTCCATTCAACCAGAACCGTTCTTCCTCCAGCATGAATCAGAATCAGAACTCTCGATACCATTAAGAAAATGTCACAGTGATTAATATAAATTCGATATGGGTTTCAACAAAAAATCAACATTCGTTAATTCCGTCAATCTCTATAGAGAATTCAGTTCTGCACAGGATTATATCTTGTGGATTCAACGCACTAAATCAATAGCGATTAATGTAATCAATCCACTATCGATTACACTCAATAAATCTTGACACAGAACAGAGCTTTATATACTGGTTCAACACAAAACTGCGGACTCAAATGCATTGAAATACAACCATCCATGTAGAGATTCGATGCCTTTTACATTCAATGATTATGTATTGTGATTCTCACACAAAATCGATGTGGATTCAAGAATATCGAATCATCTCTTCATATATCGAACACATCACTTTAATAATGGCATAAAATTCAGAAAATCAAATTCTGTATTAATACACACAATACTTACATAACAGTCTCCTTCCTTGGCCTGATTTCCAAATCATTGACCCTTTTACAATCTGCTCGAAGGCTTCCAAGTATAAATCCCTATTCTCTACTCACCCTCTCTCTCACACTCTCTGCTCCTTAATGCCTTTGAGGCTTAATAATTTATACAATTTAGAATGATCTAATTTAAGTTCAATTCCTTCAACTTCTCAACAAAAATCCTAAAATCACTCTTGGATCCCTAAGGATCCTCTCTCACCCATAATTAATGAAACAAATTTCTAAATTAATATTTAGAAAAATCTCTCAATCCCTTTACATCCTCAACTGATCAAATTATCTCATATTCTCAATTATTTACAATATTTAATTAAAAATACTTAAAACCCACTCAAATCATTCATAAAAATCTAGCTCCTCTAAAACTTAAAAAACCCTAAGTTTTAATAAAATACAAAGTATTTTCTCTTTGCCTAATGCTCCTGCATCAACTCCAGGGTCATTAATGGTGTTGATTATGAACCCTCTAGTGTTCCGCTCGACATGGTAGTCTTCTCTCACCTTTTCAATGATATTTTGTTCATATTTATTGCCGACACACTCTCTGGGATTCGACCCCTCCATGGGAAGACCAGTGATACGGTGAATCAAGGCAGCATTGAGGGGAATGCGATCCTGGATCCACAATTTTCCGTCATGGATCAGAGCTAGCAACTGTTGCATAACTTGGTAAGTTAAATTATATCAACTAAATTGATCTATCTGCAGCAAGCTCAGTAATCCATATTTTTCTAACTTGTGTGCCCACAAAATTGGTACGACCCATAGCACGTCATCCTCTAGTACTCTTTCGAGGTAAAAATCAGGTGCCAATTCTGGGAAGGCCTCCAAGTTTACCAGGTCGTGATCATCAAACTTGATTGAGGAGAGTTTGTCATACAATTCTCCAATTATGGGGAATTCTCTCGGAATTAGTGCCATTTTCATATAGGAGCGCAAACCTTCAAGATTCTTAGGCGTGCGCACCAAAGGCCTTCAAGGCTGAACATAGGGTGGTAACCATGTGATCGAGGCAGCGAGTTGAGCTTCTTCTGTTCCATTTCGTTGTGGGTGATATGGGGTGCGTTTTTCATGGTGGATTCATAATTCTTCAGTCAAAGCTTGTATTGTTTCATTAACGAAATTTGCACCTATATCACTAATTAAGATCTTCGGACAACCAAACTTGGTTAGAATGTGCTCAAAATTGAAGTGCGCAACAGTATCTGTAGTACTGTCCTTCACAGCTTGTGCTTCAGACCATCTAGCTACATAATTAGTTACAGTGATGATGTAGCGAGCACCTGTCTTCTTACCTGGTGGGTTGATGGGCTCAACGAAGTCGATTTCCCATTTATTGAACACCTACAGGGCCATTTATGGTTGTAAGGGCATTTCATCCCTACAAGATGGTCTTCCTACCCTTTGGCATGTGTTGTAGGCTTTGCAATAGTCATAAGAGTCACTATGCACTCTGGGCCACCATAGCCCAACTCTTAAGATCTTCTACACCGTCGCTTTCCCTGCGTAGTGACCTCCTGCTACGCCTCCGTGGGCTTCTACTAGAATGGCTAGTATTTCATGTTCCAGAACGTATCTTCACAGTATCTCATCAGCTCCTAGCTTATACACATGGCCCACTATGATGGTAAAGTCCACTATGACGGTTACTAAATCCTTTTTTTGTTGTACTGAATACTCTGCAGGTGCCATCCCCGTAGTTAAGAATTGAATGATTTCGGCAAAGTGCGCATCAACCACCTTAAGAGAAAATAGCCGCGCATCCGGCAATCCTTCATTTAGGTTGGTTGGTTCTTCACCACTCTCGATTTGTGACAAGTGATCTGGTCTAGTTTTTAGTTTCCCTGGCTTCACAATGATCTCAAATTCATATTTTTCGAATAGCAATACCCATCGGCAAAGCTGGCCCCCCAACACAAGCTTCTTGACTAGGTACTGTTGAGCCTCAAAATTGTGCTTTCTTTCATCTTACTTTACCTCATTTTCCTTTGTCCATTGATATCCTAGACCCAATTGATCAATGAATTTAGTTAAAATTACTTTTAGAATGATTTACATGACTCACTTGCTAAGTTTTGTGATTTTTTCCATTGTAAAGCATTTTGACCGGAACTAGCTACAGAATGCAGACATTCCGTAGCTAACCGGCGATTTTGCAGCTGTCTTCACGTTTGGGGATGTTCCAGGTGGCTTCTCAAGAAAAACCGCATATGGGCATATTCCACGTCATGTCTAGATGGTTCATTGCTCACCATGAAGGAAGAAACGAATTCTGTGTATGGTTTTGGTACGTGGGAACACATTTAAGAAGACAGACTTCTATTAGGACTGTCTCAGTCCAGATGTCTTTTTCCTTCTTACTCAACCACTTCAAGAGTCCTAATGTGATTCCGATAAGGAAAGACAATGTTCCTGAAATTGTTGCAAGTCTTGTTATTTACATTTGTTATATAAACACTTGGGAAACTGAGAGCTAGGCTAGATTTTATTCCAGATTTTGCTTAGATTCTGTGCTACATTTTTTGAAGACGCAGAGTGCTCTGTTCAAGTTATTTCATCTTTTAATGAAGCAGACAGTGTTGTTTTGAAAGCGTTGATTTGATTTGGAGTTAGATTCCGTCAGGTGGTAGAGGGGCCCTACCTCTTGCACGGATTTATTTGCGTAATTTAGATAAGTATTCTAGCTTCCTTTACGTTTCTGAAGTTGAATTAGTAGTTTTTTTTATTAGCTACTATAGTTATACTCATTCTAACTCTTCCAAAAGAAGAAGCTCTTCCAAAAGATTATAATGGTGAATGGGAAATGGCTATAGTATTGTAGGATTAGAAGTTGAATTCGTAGTTGCTTTTATTAGTTACTGTAGTTATACTCATTTTAACTCTTCCAAAAGAAGAAGCTCTTCCAAAAGATTATAATGATGAATGGGAAATGGCTTTAGTATTGTAGGATTTAATTGTAATTTTTGTTGTTCACTATCACAGTTACACTTGTTCCAAACACTCTTCCACAAGAAGAAACTCTTCCAAGAAATTCTTAAGGTGTCCAAGGCATAACCGTGATAATGAATGTTTTAGTTGTGTGTTTTCACTAAGTACCATAGTTGTTCTTGCTCTTAAAAGCTTGTCCAAAATATCATAATGATGAGTGGGAGATGGCTATGATATCTTAGTTTTTCATTGCTTTCAGTCTTTATGTTTTCATTTGCACTCAATTACACAGTCAGGATTGTTCTAAAAACTCTTCCAAAAGAAGGAACTCTTCCAAAATACCAATCATGATGGACAAACAGACTGTATAATTCCATAGAATAATGCATGATAGCTTAGTTAGGATGCTCCGGAGTTTAATTGCACTTACTTCATGCTCAGTTGTTCTGTTCTAAGTTTGATAATGACTTGTAGTTCAGCATTGTTTTAGATTAGTGACATCTCAAGTTCATTGTTAGCTTAACTCATTGCATTTTCACCCCATATTCAGTTGTCATTTACTGCATATTAGACTACTTCAGTTGTTAAACTTAACAAAACAGCCTTCATTATTACAAACCTCTTCTTGTTCTAAAATCCATAATTGATTCATCACCACATGAACAGAAGACAATATCATTTTAAGGCCTAAAGTACCTCTGCAATTTCCTTATCATTTCATAAACAGAGCCCTCCCTTAAAAGACTACTTTGAAAAGAAATCAATAACTCTTGAGTAAGGTTTTGTGACATTCAATTAAATTGCAGAATAGAGTTAGGAACTAGTCCTAGAATAGAAGATCTTATGATGGTATAAATGTTTTATTCCAAATATGCTTTAACAAATCTCTAATCAAGGATAAAATGTTGCATCATTATAAGTTAGTTGTTTAAACTGATTTGCATACTTAGTTGACCATGTCTCAAGCTCTCTCTCAAATGCCTTTGAGGAAAGAATTTGACAAGTTTAGTTTGTGTTTTGAATCATTTGCTTAAAATTCATTATCAAGCTTTATTTTTTCTTAGTCATAGTTTATATTTGATTCTACTTCAGTGTTTGCAATTGCATTTTTCATTTGTCATCAACCAATTAGGCTTCATTCTATTTTTAATCACCAGCTCCTTTCCATTAGCTTTCTAGTCATCTTTCTTGTGAACATAAAACCACCAAAAGACCAAAAACATCATGAATCATTACAAAAGACCAAAAACATCACAAAACACTACACACAACGCATTAAGAAACAAACACCTAGGTACATACAGTACACTTCACTTCAACAGTTTACCAACCCTAGTTGACAATTAAATGAGCTCAATTTAGGAGACTAGATTGAGACCAAACATTTTGGCGCCGTTGTCGGGGAAGTGAAAACTAGGTAACCTTTGTTTCTTAGCATCCAAAAACAATTATATGCATAGGGAGAGAGATTCAAGGGGAAGATTTATAAGCAGCAGAGGCAGAAGTTTGATTTCTAGAACACCACTTGTTTCATCTAGATCCAGAGCTAGTACACCTTCAACTCAAACCCATCTTCCATCCTTTACTGATCCTGGACTTCTAGAAGACCTGAAATCAGATATCCCATTAGAAAAACCTTCCACTTCATCCACTGAACCTGCCATAAAAGAAGATCTAAAAACTCCTGTTAGGGACACAAACCTTTCCACTTCCACAGGAGAGTCAACCATGGCGGAAGAAGGAGGAGGAGGAGTTTTTAATGGAGAAAACACACTATTTGGAGGTAGAGGTAGAGGTAGAGGAGAAGGAGGTAGAGGTGAAAATGGAGGAAGAGGTAGAATAGGAAGCTCTTTTGGGTTCCCTATAATTGATGAAGAAACCAATACAACCATGAAAAACATTTCACCCTCTGTCCTTCAAAACTTCTATGGACTTAAAACTGAAGATCCTGAAACTTTCTTATTCGAATTTGAAGTGTTGTGTAGAACTTATGACTACTTACAAGATGCTCAAAAACTGAAATTATTTCCTTCAACTTTGAAGGGAGCAGCATTGAAGTGGTTTATGAGTCTAATCAGTAGTTCTATTAGAACATGGGAAGACATGAAACAAGCATTTCTAGAAAGATATTTGGATTATTGTATGCCGGTTAATCATAAGGAAGAAGTGTTCAAGATGTTACAAAAAGAAGATGAAAATTTGGAAGATTTGTTGGAGAGATTTAATTACAGCATCAAAAGGGAAAAAATGGAAAACCTAGATCAAGACACCTTAAAAGCTCTTTTGTTGAAAAAAATTAGGGATGAATGGTTGGATATCCTTAACATGATGGGAAAAGGGGATACATTACCTGAAATATCTGAGTTATGTATCAACCTTTCAAGAGGGGAATCTAAAACTGTCAAAGGTCCAAGAGATCCTGCTCTTGCAAGGGCAAGTAAATCTGCTTCTGGGACAGTAAGTAGATCAGAAATAGGACATATGCTTGATGATTTTAAATCTGACATCTTAGGGAGTCTTAGTGAACAAATAAACACCCTCAAGATACAAAACAAGCAAAAGGCTGAATCTGATGCCTTGGCAATCTTTTGTCCCAAATGTAGGAAGAAACATGCCTTGAGAGAGTGTCCTCTAGATGTAAAAGTTGTAGAAACCTGTGTTATTTGTTCTGAGAAACATGAGACCAAGAATTCTCCTTCTCTTCCTGGTCTCAAGGCTGTTTTTCAGGAAGAAACTCCTACAGATTCCACAGAATCTCTTAACTTCGTATCTAGAAGACCTTGGCAGGGATCTCAGACACAAGGATTCCATGATCAAATGTATAATCAACCTCCACCTTGGAATTCTTGGCAGCAACCTTGGCCCCAATTTCAAAATCAATCTCAATCTTGGGCACAAGGAACACAAATTCCCTATGGAAGATACTCTCCATATTATCAGTATCCACCATCCTATCCACCATATCCACATTTTTATCCTCAAAATCCTCAACAAAATTTCCCTCAAAATTTTCAACAAAATCCTCAACAACATCATCCGAACCAACCACATCAAAATCAACCACTTCCATTACCATTCCCTCAAAAATCCAATCAATTTCCAGCTCAACCCATACCAAACCCCAATAATAAGAACCCTCAGAATACATACATGATAGAAGGCCAACAGTTTCCAACTTATTTAATTACTCCTCTAGACCTTGGTGATGTTCAACTGAGGTCTGGAAGAATACTTGAAAAGAGGAAACCTTCTGTGATCATACAAGAACAAGATAATTCTGAGGAAGACTCCCTACGGGTGAATAAAAGTCTTGAGGAAGACACATCCTTTCAATACCCACACATTGAAAAACTAAAACAAAAAGATCCAATAAATCCAACTCCTGTGTTAGAGGAACCATCTACATCTACTTCTATACCTCCCTTTCCGGAAAGATTACAAATTGATAGAGGTGTAGAAAAACAAATCATGGTGCCTAATTATGATTTCTTAGATGAGCTGAGAAATGTTTGCATTAAAATTCCATTATTACAAGCCATGAAAGAAATCCCAATGTTAGCCAAAACAATAAAGGAGTTGAGTATGAAGACAACAAGAAAAAGAATAAGAGAAACCAATAAAATTCAACTGGTAGGACAAATAGCAGACATTATGATGGGCAAAATTGCTATTCCAAAGTATCTTGACCCAGGAAATCCAGTTGTCAAAATTCACATTAATGGAATTGAAATTCAAAACACACTCATTGATTTAGGAGTAGCAATAAATATCATGAGTAGACAAATCATGGACAAACTGAAACTTCCTAATCTTCTCTTTACACCCACATTATTACAATTAGCAGATAGATCTATGATCAAACCAGATGGGGTAATAGAAGACATTCCAATGTCCCTAGATTCTTGGGAATACCCTGTGGATTTCATGATACTAACTCCTAAGAATAATCTAGGAGGCCATCCTGTTATACTAGGAAGACCTTGGTTGCCTACAGCTGATGCTTTTATTAGTTGTAGGTCCGGTGATATGTATATTTCTGATGGTAGTTCAACTAAGAAATTCACTTTATATCCTCCAGCTAGGACAATTACAGATCTAGATGACACTCAATGGATAGAGGATGAAGAATATTTACAACCACTCTTCACAATTTCAGAAATTAGTGAAGATAATCAAATTATGAATACTCTAGAAAACTTTGAATCCTCTCCAGAACACAAACATCAATCATTTCAAGAGGGATCCAATATTGAGTTCTTGTCATATAGGCAGATGTCTCTTCATTCTATGGACAAATTTGGTAGCTCTACAAGTGAAATTTTTCCAGGCAAAACTCTGAACATAAACAAGAACCTAGAAAAATCTCAACAAGAAGAGTTAGTCAAAGTATTACAAAGGCATTCTTCTGCATATGCATGGGAATACATTGACATGAAAGGGATAAGCCCCAAGACTTGTACT